>JAMWET010001978.1:315000-362500 GCA_024036415.1 Prochilodus magdalenae | reverse complement strand
AAGTAGTATCCCAGCAGACAAACGTTCCTTTGAGTTGTCCTCATCCGCTGCTTCCAGGCTCTTCCTAATAGGGTATTCATAGTGGGGCTCTAATTGCGTAGCGCATTGCTAATGCTGCTAATATCGGGGTAAGCGAAAATGCTAACGCTCTTCTGGAAATAATAGTGCTGCTAATACTACAGACTCCACCGTTAAAAAACAATGAGCCAGAAATAGTTAGCGCTATGCATTATAAGATCAATGCTAACTGCTCATTCATTCCTGCCGGTGTTGGTGTTAGGGTTGGAGTATTCGGCCAAGCCAGAATTCTGAATAATGATGGCATATCGAGGCTTCAGCCCTTCTTCGATCCTTTAACAGCCGCCTGTAATTCGCTTCCCCTCGAATCAGTAGGCTATGTATAAAAACAGGAGTAAAATGGAGCCAGTGTGGGGTCTTAATTGAAGCTCCAGCACGAGGAGGGGCTCTCCATAGGATCAGTGTCAGGAGCGGCGGAGGCCGGAGGCGCTCCCTCGCTGGGGCGGGCCGGCTGGGGAGGTGACGGGGCTTCTAATTGCGCTCCGCGGAGAGCGAACACCCCTGTGGACGGAAATGAAAGAGCTCCTGGCCTGGCTGCGTCTCCATTGTGCGAAAATAAATACATCCAGTCGCCGCCCTTGGCGTGAAATAACACACCAGCCGTCGGATTTCACTGGTCATTTGATTCCCAGCTGCACGCCCCAAAACAAAACGATATTGTCTTAAAAGACGAGGCCTGAGCGACCAGCGTGTTTTCGAGTGGGGACCTAGCTGGGGCTTTAAGTGCGGTTCATTCAGCCGAATCCCGCTGGAAGAAAGAAATGACACAAAAGGAGGTCAGTCGGAATCTTCCTGCTGCCGAGTGGCGGAGCCAGCCCGTTGCACTTGTTACCGATAAGTGTTATTACTGACGATTCCTGCTCCGCTTTCAACCATTATATGATTTAGGGACATACGAACTACAGCGCGGCTTTTCCTTTTATAGGTTCTGTTTACCACAGCAAAGGAAAAGCAACACGTAGGCCCTCGCGTTAAACACCCGACAGCCGAGCCGGGTTCTACAGGAATGTGAAAGCATCGCATGTTCGGCTGAACTTTGTGGAGAATGCACTGAATCCCTATCATGGAACTTTGTCATGACACAGAGGGAAGACTATTCCTAACCCTTTGATCCCTGGGATTGATGTTAGCATCCTAGCTAGCAAGTATTATTTAAATATTTCCAGAGAGAAAATGTATGCACATATTTAAAACATATGTTATGCTAATATATGCTTGTGCTTTTGAATGTATACTTTAAAATGTGAATGTTTATATATATATATATATATATATATATATATATATATATATATATATACACACAGGTATATGGTATATACACACACACATATATATATATATATGTGTGTGTGTGTGTGTATACCATATACCTGTGTGTATATACATATATATATATATATATATATATATATATATATAATATATATATATAATATATATATTATATATATATTTTATATATATATTATATACTGGTATATATATAATATATATATATATATATATATATATATATATATATATATATATATAATATGTGTGTGTGGTTATATATATATATATATATATATATATATATGTATATATATATATATATATATATATATATATATATATATATAAAGGGGGGGATATATATATATATATATAAAAAATATATATATAATATAATATATATATTATATATATATATTATATACTGTGTATATATATATATATATATATATATATATATATATATATATATATATATATATATATATGTGTGTGTGGTTTATATATATATATATATATATATGATATATATACTATATATATATATATATATATATATATATACATATATACATAGGATATATATATATATATATATATATATATATATATATATATATTCATAGGAGAGGGCAAGAACATGATTGAATTTAAATGCAAGTCAATGGAACCAGACGGTTTTCCAAGCATGTTTTGGATATTTCTGATGATCCATACATCATGAAATGTCCACCCAATATAAACAGCAGCTCATGTGTTCAAATGCTGCCAAAAAATAAGAATTAATCAAACTGGAGATACATGGTTTGCATTGGACAGCAACGATATATATGATGAGGCTATAAACACCTGCAGGGGGTGAGTGACGGGATCCATAGATTGGGAAGAGGTGCTACAGTGCAGGGAGTGTCTCGTTCCATGGGTGGAAAACCCTCCAGAGTAGATGATAATGATTGGCTAAAGGGAGGGACTGCATGTGGGCGTGGCCAAAGACCATAGTGTGAAGGAAGTAGCTGAATCTGCAGGTGTATGGAAGCGTATGGTCATACAGGTCTACCAGTGGTGGATAAAATCCCAGTCTACAGGGAATTCTCTTCGGGATTGTGCCTGGAAGGCATCTACCAAATCTAGCCGGACTTCTCAGTTCTTTGATGTAAGAGTGTCTGAACACTGATGTGGCTACATCCAGAAACTTGCCCAGTACATGACAAATCAATGCTGGTATTCGTTTTTTATAGGTGAGCTTATTTATGTAGAGGAAAATCAATTAAAGCCACACGTCAGTCACGTTTTGTTGCGACTGAAGTCACAGTGCGTCAACAGTAAAGGCCGCTCTGTGAATCTTTTACACAGTGATAGAAAACATGGCAGCGGACCGAAGGACCTGATCCTACGTGCCAGACTGAGTTAAAGCGGGATGCTCAGTTCGTTGGAGTTCCAGTGGGGATATTCCAGTGAGCTCATGCACTTTCGGACGTATATAATTATGAGTAAACGGCAGCCGTGCATTTCAGGGTGTATTTGCATAACCATGTGCTGTCTTAGCACGCCCTCATTTACTTCTGATCCACGCTCCAGTGATTCAGTTGTGGAGCCGGTCCTGCCTACAGCCTGTGATAGGCACGCTGATCCACACGTCAGAGCCATGCGATTTAATATTTCCATCAGGAACGAGGATATACGGTGATACATAACACTTCCCTATCGGCCGTGGCATTCCCTGCCCTAAACCACGTCTCGCCAGCCGTCTCCAATCCGTTAAATTGTCACCCCGACCGGAGTGTTTGTGTGGGCCCTCCAGCTGCCTGTGTTACAGTGCGAGTCACTCAGGATAAAGACAAAAGGCTGATGTTTGCTTGCCCCCCCCCTCTTCCCTTCGACACCCAATTTAGCAGACACCCGTTTAAGTGGCACTGTCCTGGGCGGAATGGCATGCGGGGAGAAGTGGGCCGTCTGCTCGCTGTCACTTCCTGTTATTAAGGAGGCGCTCCTCGGCACCTGGGGGAACGCCAGTCTCTCAGGCTGCCGTCAGAAATCTGCATAAACGCTAGCGGATGGCTGTGCGCATGCAGGCCCCCGCTCAGGACGTCTAAACAGGCCGCCTGTCGTTAGCCGAGCCTGGCCTGGGGTCACCGCGCTGTCCCCCGATCCTTCACGGTTCCCTTGACTCGCACTGACACTGCTCTCCGAGTCAAAGGGGTCACCAGCAGCGGTTTCAACGCCAAAGAAAGCACAACACGGTCACTCCGCTGACGTTAGCCTGATCCGGGAGCAGGCGGCTAGCTGAGCACATTCAGACCCTTTTTATAAACACACCAAACGAGTGCTACTGTTAGCTATCTAGCAGCCATCCAGTCAGCTCGGCTCTCGCATCACTGCTGCTGGATGATGGTAACTTTACAGGAGAAGGAAAAAACAGACCTTACTTTTAATGGAAGTCTATGTAACCGAACCTTTATACCAGTAACTGTGGGCCATTTTGATTGGTCCATTCATCATGAAATTGACCCGGCCATTGATTTAAATTCCAACAGCCGTTTTCAACTTTTGTCAAAACACTGAAACACCAAAACTGAAATTCAAAGTTCTGTATGAAAGCAGGCTGTAATTTTAAAATATCAAGCATTTTATTTCTGCTGCTATTTATAAACAGCCTCCTTCAGGCCACCAAAGCCCCCAGTTATACTCTTTGGCATGCAACAATAAAACAGGAGCTAATAAATACATATTAATCAACTAATGAATCAATTTTTCATTAACAAATGCATAGTGGAAGTGTTTAAATGCTAAGGCTGATCCAGAACAACGTCCGTAAACAAACACTGTGTTTGTTCAATAGCGCGAACAACATACCTCCGAAACGGCAACTTTACAGGAGAGGGCAGAAACAGAGTTTACCGTTATTGTAAAGTCAGTGGACGTTTTCCAAGCAGATTTGAGCCATTCACATTGGGCCATTCATCATGAAGTTTTCACACAACGTATGGGATATATGGATGGCATGCTTTGATACATTTCTAGGACAAAATGTCCTGACTGACAGTCACAGAGGACAGAGTCACCAGAGAGCCCTTAGACATCATTGCAGTAACACTGTTACGCAAAGACAGGACAGGGAAGCAGGAAGCTTCCCTGTGCAAATATTTAATAAACTGAACATCAGAAAACACAGAAACACTGAAAAACACTGGACCGGGTAACAACCACAGACCATCACTGAGACATACAACTGACAGGGAGACAAAGACTGGTAGGAGGACAAAACACCAAGCAAGAACACAGGGGACTACAGGGAGTATAAGGGAACAAAGACTAACAAGGAACACCTGGGAAGGGGCGGAGCTACAAACCAAGGACAGGTGAGGGGATTAACAAGGGATGGAGAAAGAGGAGTCAAAAACCAAAACAAACAGAAGCACATGGGACAGAACAACAAAGAGCACATGGACATGACAAGACATGAACAGAAAGCCAGAGAAGACAGACCAATGAGCAGGACAGGGCAGGATGTGACAAACACCGTGTGCCATTTCATCAAGAAACAGAACTTGGATCTATTTTACACAAGGAGTACATAGTATATATATATATATATATATATATACATACATATTTCTCTCTCTGTCTCTGTCTCTCTCTTTTTTTCTCTCTTACCCTTCTTATATATATAGGGTAAGAGAGAGAGAAAAAGTGAGAGAAATATATATATATATATATATATATATATATGAGAGATATCCAATATATGTGGAGTATATATTGTTGCTGTCCAAAGACTTATATCTCCAAAATGGTAATTTTACAGAAGTAATTTCATTTCATTTTAATGGAAGTCAATGGAAGTGTTGGGTCCATTCATCATAAAATGTTCACACAATGTAAACAGCAGCTGCTCAAATGGCGCAAGAGTAAAACTCAACAAAAATATAGATACATATTTTTCTATAGGCTGTGATGACACGCCAAATATGGACAAAGTATGGAATTGGACCAACGGATGCCCAACACAGGTTTCTTTACAGCGGTGGTGAGCGGAACCAGGGATCACCATGTCTACAACACCTCATATAGACATTGTATTTCCTGATAATAAATATATATATATATATGCTATATGTCTGGTTCCTGTCACCACCACTGGGAACAGTTTCTCTACAAACTCACACACAGAGGTCCTAAACCAGCTGCCAGATTCTCCCATAAGCGGCTACTCGGACAGTTCTGACACTTCCAGACCCTTCCAGAGACTCATTTCACAGACTGCACTGTAGCTAATAAAGCAGTGGGTCAGCCTTTAAGACGACGGCAGGGGGTCCTGCTCTTTAGACCAAGCTGAAGGCGGTGTTTTGTGGCCAGCATACAGTCGCTGACAAGCATGTGAGAACACTAGCAGCAACGCTACTGTTTGCTGGGGATCTATTAGTCGCGAGCTAATGGATGTGAAATGTGCAGTTGGGCTAAAGAGGCACGACGGACAGCAGATGGTAGCTCCAGGCTATTTTAAACGTCTGCATGATAACTATATGGGACATATTATGTGGGCTCAGGCTTATGTCTAAATTCTGACCACTCAGTTATTGTTACACTGATTTGAATGGGAGGCACGGTGAAGGTCTCCAGGGTGACTGATTAAACAGTAATAAAATGATAAAGTTTATGGTTTATTAGTTGTTATATGGAGGAGATGATTGGTGTCAATCATGTGGAATTGTGCGTGTGTTTATACCATCATGGGTGGGTTGAATGCGGTAGACGAATTCCACAAAAACACAGTGACTGTAATGATTAATAAACTCAGACTGATGGTTGCTGAGTTTAAAGCAAAGCCTGGTGTATTTAGCAGATTGGCGGCTAAGCTCAACAACTGGATCCAAGCAAACATAACAAAAGGGTAAGGCAGAGTCAGAACCAGATAAGGAAATGGAATGAACAACAAAGAGAACGCTGGTATGCTACAGAGTGGCGATACGGGAAAATGGGGCCTGATTGGGAGTTGACAGACATGTGATGCTGACATCATTGGGTGGTGGGTTATGGGAGATTGAAGATTGAAGGAGAAAGGAGAACCCGGAAGTGTGACCTTGAAAAATGAATTCTAATCATACTTCTGGGCATACCAAAGGAGAACAGTGACCTTTACCACCTCCACAGCTGGCGACTTCATTCATTCATTCATTGGGTGGAAGGAAGGAAACACCCTGGACCAGTCCATCACGGGGCAGATACACAGACATCCACATTCACTGACACGCTCACATGTAGGCCATGTCTAATTCACCTGACTGCATGTCTTTGGACTGTGGGAGGAGAACATGTAAAGCACAGCCCAGCCAGGAACTGAAGCTGGGTTCTTCTTGGTGTGAGGCGATTGCGCTACCCAATGCACCACTGTGCCACCTTTAAGAGACGTAGGTCTGGATAAATATAGTAACTGATCCCTCAGATGGGTCATAACCCAGTGTGCTCTGGTTATGAAGGTGCTAACACCATCCATGCCAAAGCAAGCTAACCCTTTGGACCCTTAAGTTCTCATTGATGGAGACTTGCTGCCAATGCCAATGCCAGAGAAAACAGAGGGTGAATGAAATGTTCACAGGCTTATATTCAGAAACCATGTCCAGTGTGGTAGTGAGCATCTGAATAAGCCATACAAAGAAATCACGTATGAGAACAGTCTTTAGGTCTTTGATGGTTTCTTGAAGAACAGGAATGGAGACTTTGTTGAAGGAGAAGAACTTTAATGCACACGTTTACGTACCAAGCAGGTCTAGCCAAGTTTTCGACACCATGGACTTATATAGTTAACCAAGTACACCACACCTACTTGTTATCCCTTCGTCTAAATGACCCAGAACTCCCCAACTCGATGGGTGACTGCCTCTAACTTTAAAATAAAGGTCTTGAGGCCCACCCAGGAATTCACCGTCTCCCCATCAAGGAATCAGGATGTCTCAGAGATGTCCCTACAAGACATGCTAGGTTGGGGAGCAGATGTAAAGTAGGGTACCCATTGGAGGTCGTTACATGAGTCCAGTCAAGTCAAGTCAACATTTATTCATATGGCGTGTTTTACAACAGATGTCGTCACAAAGCAGCTTTACAAATAATCTGGTGTTCGAGCCCCCAGTGAGCAAGCCGAGGGCAACAGCAGCAAGGAAACCCCCACTTAGTTAGGAAGGAAGAACCCTCGAGAGGAACCAAGACCCAAAAGGGGAACCCATCCTGCTCGGGTCAACACCAGATACAAGACAGCACAGTAAAGGAGTGTATAATGTCTGTAGAGGTGAATAATAAATGTCTGATTAGTCTGTCATTTTGTTGCTGGGTCATCAGATGGGTATGACAATGGGACTACTCACTACAGCCCCAACATATCACCCAGGAGAGGCATGCAAAGTGCAAACGAGATGAACCCAAAAGGGGAAGTACCAAGAAAAGAGTTCAAGAGAAGTTACAAAGTTAATAAAAGCAAATACAGAAAAATGATAACACCGTTTTTCTTTTTTCATACCTGCACTTTCTTTGATGATAGCCTGGCTTTACCTCAAAGCACTCATGACCTGTAAAACTTCACAAACTCTTTCTTGACTGTTCAGCACTTCACACTGCAGTTTACAAAGAGAGAGAGAGGGAGAGAGAGAGAGAGAGAGAGAGAGAGAGAGAGAGAGATTCTCTGTTCTGTAGATTATATCCTGCCAGTCTTTTCACAATCCATTAGGCTCTGGAGGAACATCAGAGAGAAATAGAGATGGAGTGGAATTCCAGCCGGACGACTGGATAAAAAAAGAGAGAGAAAGAAAGTAAGGGAGAGACAGAGAGGTTTTCAAAGCGGGCACAGGGGGTGGGGAAGGGGGCCGCCGTGCACATGGTTGCTTGACCTGAAATATAACAATTAGCATCCGGCATGTCACATCTCTCCACATCCTACCCCTGTGAGCTAAAGCTTCCCCTGCCTTTAAAATTCCACCACAGGGTGGAGAGCTGTGTCCGGCATGGAGCTGTAGAGGTTCCCAATGGAGTCCTGTGATAATCCATCCCATGCAGCTTGAATATCCTCACACAGTTCCTGCAGATGGTGCGGTAGGGGTGGAGGTGGAGTGACACTGGGCCTTATGGACCACGGTGCCTCCACACACGGATTTGTTGGGTGTCTCCACCAAGACTAAAGCAGGACTCGTCACTGAAGATGACCCGCTGCCATTCTGAGTCACTCCATGACAGTCTGGTACGACACCACTGCAGTCTTTGGTGACGGTGACGTGGTGTTAAGGGCAGTCGCCGTAACGGCATGTAGTCTTGGGTCATGCAACCGTCTGCCAATGCTGCTGATTGGTATGTTTGGTGAAAGCTAATTTCCTCATTGGAGGACAAGAATAAGGAATCTAGTCTACACCTCCATTCATATCTACTATGGGTTTGGTTAGCGTTTGGTTGACGGTATTAGCAGTAGGCCTGATAGTTTTGGAGATGGGTCAGGGTCGACTGTGAGATGAGGATGAAATGAGTGTTTTACGTGATGTTAGTTCTTTCTGAACAGATGGCTGGACATGGCTTTTGGCCCCTCAGGCCTGGCAGCTGACCAAGTGGGTCATCAATAGAAACAGAGGCGTTCTAGCACTGTTCATCTGCTTGGTTCAGCTGGAGCATTTCTGGTGTGTGTGTGTGTGTGTGTGTGTAGGGGGTACACATGGCAACTGTCTGCAGAGATCGTGGGCATCTTTTATCTGTGCCCTGTCCAACCTGAGGGCTATTAGTTTAGTGGAATGGTTCACACTGCTCTAGATAGAGGTCTGATAGATGGATGGTATGCTCTACACATATATGAGAAGCTACTTTGTTATTTTCAGCCACACAGGAAGGAATACTCCGGAAAAGCATTGTCACTTAACAGAGTCCGTCACTACATCAAGAAACCCAATTTGGATCTCTATTACTAAAAGGCCAAACATCATGTTCTATATACCGAGTTCTCTGGGCCCAAGCTCATCTCAGAGGGTCCGAAAGACTGTGGAAAGGCTGTGGTCACCAGACAACAAAATGAGTCATCTGTGACTGAAACATGCCTAGTAGCATGTATTACCTCTACCAGCACCGATAACAGTCGTGATTGGATTTCACATGGACTGGACAAGTTTCTGGATGTAGCCACATCAATGTTCAGACGCTCTTACATCAAAGCATTGTGCAGGTGGGCCAGATTTGGTGGATGCCCTCCCTGGCACAATTCCAATAAGAATTTCCTGACTGGGATTTTAGCCACTGCTGGTAGACCCTGAACATGTGCAGATTCAGCTGCTTCCTTCACACTATGGTCTTTGGCCACGCCCACATGCAGCCCCTTCTTTTAGCCAGTCATTAACATCTGCTCTGGAGCCATTTTCCACACATGGAACGAGACATTCCCTGCACTGTAGCACCTCTTCTCCATCTATGGATCCCATCACTCACACCCCACAGGTGTTTATAGGCCCCATCAGCGCCATCTACAGGAACCTGAAGTTACTACCACCTTAAACATGCAAGGTGTCACTATGGCGACTCTAGAACGTCCCATGGAGTTAGCGATTACTGACCGTTCACCTGGTACCCAGACATTAGCCAATCCAAGTGTCTTTTGACCATGACGATTGATTTTGCACACCTGACCTGGACACCTGACTACTGTGCTTGCTTTTTTATATATGCAACCAAGAGACTATATATACACATGAACCCTATATGCCATTATATATGTGTACTGTATATACATAAATACATATATATATATACACACATATACATATGTACACACACACACACACACACATATATACACATACTTATATATATATATATACACTTACGTATATATATATATAGATATATATGTATGTATATATATATATTTATACGTATGTGTGTGTGTGTGTGTGTGTGTGTATACATATGTGTGTGTGTGTATATATATATATATATATATATATATATATATATATATATGTATATGTGTGTGTGTGTGTATATGTGTATATATGTGTATATGTATATATGTGTATATATATAAAATGCATAGCTATTCAGGTACAGCAGCAACCAACTGATCACCAATCCAAACACAACTCATAGAGTCCATTTCTGTCCCACATTTGCTAAAGCTTTCTGGGTAATTATTTTGAGGATGGGATAATATCCATTCTGGGTTAAATGACTTGGAAGAGAGGGGCATGTGGTGGGCTAAGAGAAACACAGGTTGTGTTTGTGTTAGGCTAAAGGTGCACAGACACTAATGTCATGCAGAAATGCCCTCAAGCTGAGAGGTCAGAAACGCCCCGTGTTACTGCTTGACCTGCTCCGTGTTGGGCTAACAGTGGCTTTTTGTAAGTGTGTACACAATGGCTGCCTTTTCAAGTGTGAAGAAGAAACACGAGTGTATGCCCAGCTGGGGCTGCCAGCACACCGCCCAACACGTATCCTCCTTCAGCAATTTACATTCATGTCATAATACGCACACAGCCGCACATCTGATTAGCTCCCTTATGAAGGCTTCTAGCATGCGTATCTTACCAGTATCTTGGGCTCCTTTCTGTTAATAGACTCTGATGACCAGCAGCACCATCACTGCTGCGTTAATTAACATGACATGTGTCTTAGAGTGATTGACAGCAAATGAGAACGGCTTGGCGATGGAGTCGGAAGACTTGTGCGTGAATGAACTGGCCGTCTGTGGCTAACAAAGAGTCGCACCGTAAATAAGCAGACCGCTACCTTCTTTGCACTGGTCAGGTGAGGTCAAAGGTGCACAGGTTTAGATGGAAAGCCTACAGGCCATCCTGCAATAAGATAGAATGAGCTCTCAGATGTAATCGTGTAGCACCATGATGAGAACGAGAGTGTTTATCCTTCACTGAACCTTCATAAGTCTCAGACCCTGTTCTAAAGACACAGCAGATTACACAGTACAGTGTCCGAGATGCAGTGTAAGAGTTAGAGCTAGTTAGAACCTTGCTTTAATAAAATACATGTGTGTATGTATTTGTTACAAGCAGCTGAATAATATTGTAGGACCACTGAGGCACTTTTTACAGTGTGTGTATGTATGTATGCATGTATGTATGTATGTATGTATGTGTATATGTATATGTATACACACACAATATATTCTGTTTTCCATTTTTTATTTTAATTGAGTTTATTTTTGGACAAACTGATCTCATTTTTTTTAGGTTTTGTGTCTTTTCTGCGTGACGTTCCTTACTGTAAAATGTTAAAAATGACTCTAATTTGTTGCATGCAATTGAATAAGTCACCTTAAAAAAACCCTAAGTTCAAGTCATTCCAAGTCCTGTTTTTAAGGTTGCACTTTGTACACTGTGTATCTACATAAAAAGTGCAACCCAAAAAATTCTATATTTATAACTATCTGTAATAAATATCTATAACTTCTATTTGTTTCAAGCAATTAAATACATTTTACTAAAATCAGAAAATCATTTTAATGTTCTGTTTAATGTTTTAACAGTGTGTGTGTATATATATATATATATATATATATATATATATATATATATATATATATATATATATATATATATATATAATCTATTATGTTTTTCATGTTATTTTAATTGAGTTTATTTTTGGAGAAGCTGATCTCCAATACATTTTTCTTTTAGGTTTTGTGTCATTTGTGCATTACATTCCTTACTGTAAAATGTTTACAGTTACTAAAAAATGACCTTAAAAGCCACCTTAAGTTCAAGTCATTCCAAGTTCTGTTTTTTAGGTTGCATTTTGTACACTGTGTGTATACATAAAAAGTGCAACCCAAATAATTACTTCTATATGTTACAAGCAATTAAGTACATTTTACTCAACTCAGAAAATCACTCATTCAATAAAAAAAAAAAGTATGTTCTGTTTAATGTTTTAACAGTGTATATATATATATATATATATATATATATATATATATTGATATTTTTAGAAGCTGATATCCAATATATTATTCTGTTTTTTGTGTCATTATGTGTTAATTTTTAATTTAGTTGTTTACAGTTACTAAAAAATGGACAAGATTGATGCTGAAATAATCCTTTTTTTTTTTTGAGGTTTTGTGGTTGCCTTTTCTGCATGTGTATATTCCTTACTATAACCCAAAAAAATTTACTTCTATATGTTACTTAAAAAATTACACTCTAATTTGTTTTGCAATGTTTAATGAGTGAATATAAGATGATATAAATATGAATAAATATATGCATATATTAGTTTTTATGTACTTTAATATATACGTATTTAACATGTGAGAGCATTGTTTGGATTTGGTTCATTCATTATCCCATAAAAATGTTTACACAACTAAAAAGGGAGATAAATTTGAACAATTGATAAAGGAGATCTGAGGTTTTCTTTGGGTTTCAATATTTAAATGTGTCAGATTTCAATGAGGAATGGACCATCCCTGATAAATACAATCCCGTTTCTTTACCTTACATTTAAAGTTACAGAAATACCATTTAGATTTTTTTGGGTTTCAATATTTAGTGTGGTGTCAATAGTCTTATGTCTTATTTCCCGGCTTTACACATCACCATTACTATTTAGATTTTTATACAACATTGGTCACATATATTTATGTCAATTTCAGGTGTCACATCACCATCCACCCACCCTGGTGAACACTTCATAATGAAATGATTCCTTTATTAATATGTATGTCAGACATAACGATGCCTTCATCCCGAGAGGTATTAACATTAACCTGTCTTCATACAGTGACAATAAATTAAATCTACCAACTTCAATATTTACACAGTGAAAGTACAGATGAGGCCGGGCACAGTCACATGGCTCTCCTGCACCTGCCCCCTGTGTTGGTCAGGCGATGGGGTTGGGGCCAGCGTTGGCGGGGGGCTTGTGTTCAGGGGTGAGGGGGGGTAGTAGACCTCCTGAAGGGGATTAGCATCTCCCAGGGTGCAGAGAGAGGAAGTGGAGAGAACACCTGCCATGGTGTCAATAGAACACAGTGGAATCAGCGCAATCACTCCCAGCATTCCTTTCAGGTGGGGGGTGAGGGGTTGGGGTGGGGGATGAGGGGTTGGGGTGGGTTCAGAGAGCAAAAAGGTAGGAAGATACATACACACACACACACACCTACACACACACACACACACACACACACACACCTACACATATGCACACACACACACACCTCTACACACACACACACCTACACACACACACACACACACCTCTACACACACACCTACACACATACACCTCTACACACACCTACACACACCTACACACACACGCACACACACACACACCTCCACACACACACACACATACACACACACACACCTCTACACACACACACATACACACACTCACACACACACACACTCACACACACACATACACACACACACACATACACACACACCTATACACACACATACACACACACACACCTCTACACACACACACACACACCTACACCTACACACACACCTACACAGACACACCTCTACACACCTACACACACACACCTACACACACACACCTACACACATGCACACACACCTACACACACACACACACACCTACACACACACACACACAACCACACACACACCTCTACACACACACCTCTACACACACACACACACACACACCTCTACACACACACACACACCTATACACACACACCTCTACACACACACACACACACACCTCTACACATACACACACACCTATACACACATACCATATTTTGGTCATAACGAAATTCTGATACATCATAAACGGCAGCTGGCATTTAGAGATTTATGGGGTCCACAGACCAAACGAGATTATTAAGAGTAGCTGGCATCGCTCCAAAACAAATCGCATTCACACGTGCCCAATGTACTGTGCATGAGCTGCGGGCCAACATCCTGACGGGAGCGCGTGCGCGCCTGCTCGCGTTTCATCTCGGCCTTTCATCTCGAGCAGGCGTCCCTTTTCTTTGACAGCTCAAATGAAGAGAAAGCCGTGCAGACATTAGCCCCTCACATACCTCCATTGTGAAGGTGTTTTGAATAAGCCGGCGTTTGATATAGTGGCACTTTTTTTGATTTCGTGACAATGCGTTCAAATTGCGAGGCCCTTCTTTCATCCCCGTCCGGCGCCGTGTATAGGGATCTTGGGTAATTGGCCCCGATGCTGTCTATCTCTGATAGCGACGGTATAATCAATGGCCTATTATGTGGTCATTTGAATTGTCTCTGGAAATAATGACCCATTGAAGCTAAAAAGGGATCATATCACCCCTCTTCCATAACAGCTTGACTGCTCTCCACGCCGTTTTTTTCGCAATTGCTGTCATTATGGTAAGTTTCTCCAACATAATAAATCTTCTGACAACAGTTTGTCCCTCGGCCGACGGTTCCGTCAGACCTTTGTGGAAGATCATCTCCCCATTCTCCTCTCTTAATAATCTTTCTCTTAACCTCGTCGGCCGTTCGCCTCTTTCATTGAAGAGCCCTCAGACTGTCGTTAGCACTCCATCTCACTCTGACCTGGGCGCCACAAGCACCTCTCCTCAACCCCGACTAGCGTTTAGCTGAAGTGCGTGAATAAGACTCTCCATTCCTCTCAGACGGGACGGTCGGGCTACGCGTTCCTTTTGTTCCAAGGGCTCGGGGAAAATAAAGAGGAGGAACTGGAACGGCAGATGAACGCTTTGTTCAGCTGGAGGCCCGAGGTCTCTTAGTTAGCGCTAATTACGGCTCTCTGCTAAGAAGACTCGGGTCAACTTTCAAACAACCATCCTTTTTCTAGGGGTCGTGTCGGCTTCTCAAAGTTAGACGGCTGCTCTGGGATCAGTTCTACACCTCCCTGAAAGTGCTAGGTCAGCAGTAAGCACATTTGCACAATTAGCTACAAAGCTAATCTAGCTAGCAAGCATGCTTAGTGTTCCATTGGATAATATTCCAGCTAGTATTGGAAGTGTAGAGCCTAAAACTCACCATGAGCTCAGACACTGCCCGAACAGGGGGCCAGTGCTGATACCTAGAGAGATTAATACACACATATAAACCAAAAATAAACCAAATAATTTAATAATAATACCAAACCAATAACAATACACCGAAAGTGCACTACCTGGCAACCCCGGCCCAGTGCTCATACCTATAGAGAAGCAACGGTCAATATAAGTAATAGTACACTTACTACCCTTGACCTGATCACTTTGCCGAACATGGCGTTCATATCCCAGTTTTCCAAGATGGCAGTTCTGGCATTCACCGTGGTACAGATGTGACTGAACCTCCAGGAGCATCCACACATCTGGACTGGCCTGCAAAATCCCTAGATTTAACTTACATTTACGGTATTTAGCTGACGCTCTTATCCAGAACGACTTACAAGGTTAATCATATTACAGGTGGGCCAATGTAGTGTTAGGAGTCTTGCCCAAGGACTCTTATTGGTGTAGCACAGTATAGTCACCCAGACCGGGATTCGAATCCCAGTCTCCCACATGTGGTGGTGGCTAGCGGTGTTATCCGCTGAGCTACACCAACCAGCTCCTGTTGAGCACGCGTGGGATTACCTGGAACCACCAGGAAAACACCGGGGTAGGCATCAACCAAATCCGGCCCAACCGTGCAATCCTTTGCTGTACCACTGTCTGAACATTGATGTGGGCTACATCCAGATACATGACCGCCTCCACGCCACATGGAATCACCGCTGGTTTTGGTTAGGTACAGTTCAGACACATGTGACTGGTCCAATTCATGCCTCAGTTGACTTGTTGGACCGGCGGGTCAAGACTATCTAGCGTCAGCGGCAAAGATTTCCAGACCATGGGCCCCGCTAAACCTCTGGTTGAGGTTCTGAACATCAAACTAGCAAATCTACCATCAACTACTTTAGCCTTGAACGACACTGGACAACACCGGTAGAGCTTAACCATGCTATACAGACGAGAGCACAGCAGAAGTGGAAGCACGTCGTGATGGAGTGCAATCAGATGAAGGCGAGCGATCAGTGCTGAGAGAGCGCATCTACTGATTTGTGTCTCACCTGGGCCCAGACTGCGCAGCGCTCACTTTGACGAGCTGAAAGGTTTCATTTGAGGCGCGCGCACACACTGGCGCTCGCCTTACCCAAACATCTCACGCTTGTCATTTGGGCGTCTGAAGGCATCGCCCTTAGCAACCCTTCATTTGAGCTGCAAACTTTGCTCGGTTTTCTTTTCCTCGCCGGGCGCCGAGGCCGCGCTCGGATTCCTGTGTGTGCGCTGCGGCACATCATTTGGGTTACGAGCAGCCGATGAAACTCTACGACAGAGTGATCCTAATTACCGAGCTGGACTATGTCGTTTGTGTCGGCATAATTAATATCAACCCCCACCCCCCGCCACACCATCCCCATCCACCACCAAGCCCCCCTCGCCAATCGTCTCCTAGCCTTTTCCACTGTTTTGACAGAGATGGTTAGACTCCTAATCTTCTCTCCTCGCCTCGCTGGAGCTTGTGTCTTTTTTGATACGCACACATATATACACACAGCCGATTGGCTCGCCGCCTCGCCCGGTTATCGATCTGCTTTGGCGTCGCCCTCTGGAAAAAGCCCCATTTCGCTGTTTTATTTATTTGCTGAATTTGCCCACTCTTCATTCCGCCAAGATATGATTACAGACAATCCCCCGGCTCTTTAAAACGTCTGTTTTCGTGCATATGATGGGTGGACATCGATGGAACGGTGTCACCGAGATCCGAGAGTAGGGTGGGGGGGGGTCGACGGAGCCTATTTTCCTCTGAATGACACTGCGGCTACAGTGGAGAGTATTAGGATCAAGAGGCTGGTAGAGTTCACTGATTGAGCCTTGTGAAGAAAGCCTCTCGGACAGCCCAATCAATCCGCCGTTGGCTATCGATTGGGCAATATCACAGCTGTCTCCTAATGAAAGGGTACGTTTGAGCTGGGGGGGGTTGTGGCTGAGGAGAAGGGAAGAAGTCGGGGTGGGGGGGAGCAGAGAAGGGCCTTAGCCGCAGCGCCGGCTGGAATTACCTTTCGATTTGGCCCGGCTCCACTCTCATTTTGCCTCGCCACCTTTCTCTCTCTCTCCGCTGATCAATACGGCATCAGCCAGCAAGGCGGTAATTACCCTCTCTCTCCGAGTCCACACAAAGCCCGGCGTCCAGCGCCGGGGGAGCCGGGGGTCAGCCTGAAACAGCCAGACCCTCGGAAGGTGAAGGAGGATGGAGGGGGGGGACACAGAGAGAAGAGAGAAGAGAGGATCCCCCCCACACACACACACCCCACCCTCCTTCAGTCTCCAGAGCCAGGCGCACTACTTAGCTGGCTTTTTAATTACTGTAATTTTCCGCCCAAGTCGGAGAGTGAGCTGATGAAGTCAGGCTCTCTCCCCCCGCTGCTCCTGATGAGGCTTGATGGGCCTTCAAATTACGCTCACTCTCCGCCACTTCATCTGCCTCACTGTTTAGGGCTAATAACCTGTAGAGTCCCCTTTTCTCTTTTTTTCTCCCGTTTCCTCTGATCCTCCACGGCTCCCCCCGTCCTCCCTGCCACATACACACACACACACAGTCACACATGCACAGTGTCGCTGTAGAATAGGCGATATCACAATTCCTCAATATTCAAAATGCACCATGAGATTAAACAAACTGGATCAGATGACGTAACCAGTAGCGCCCAATAGGGGTGGATCTGTTATGGCTTGGGTGGGCCTGGGGGTCACAGGAAACTTTGCATAAGTGCAAAAGTAGTGTGGTGTTCTTGACACCCATCAGCACAGTAACCTGGGGAGGATGACGGTTGGTGTAGCTTAGCGGATAACACCACTACCCACCAGGGAGTCACCACCACATGTGGGAGACTGGGGTTTGAATCCTGGTCTGGGTGTGTGTGCTGGGCTACACCAATAGGAGTCCATGGGCAAGACTCCAAACACTACACTGCCCTACCTGTAATATGACTAATGTTGTAAGTCGCTCTGGATAAGCGTGTCAGCTAGATGCCATAGATGAATGAATAGTATTGGAAACGTGCATTTGTCCCACCTAAAATTGTACCCCGGGGACGGGCGGTTGGAGGCACTGTGACTTTTAAAACCGCGACTCTGAGAGTACGTTAGCATGTTCTGGCAGCAGGTGGCATTGCATTGTCTTTAAGCCTTGCTGAAGTTTGTGCTGCGGTGCTTGTTCTATTACCAGCTTCACCGGCCCCTGCTTTCACCCCACGGAGCGTCTGGATTGAAGTTGGCGCTCACCAGCTTTGGGATCAGTAATGGGAGCACAGCGAATCCCAATGAAGGCTAATCAGAGCTGTGAAAACGGCTCATGTGCAGTGTCTGGTTATGGTAAGACACTGGGAGGGTTTGGGGGGCTAACGTTAGCGC
Source organism: Prochilodus magdalenae (assembly GCA_024036415.1). Lineage (NCBI taxonomy): Eukaryota > Metazoa > Chordata > Actinopteri > Characiformes > Prochilodontidae > Prochilodus > Prochilodus magdalenae. The sequence continues at coordinate 343,746 of JAMWET010001978.1, read as the reverse complement.
TAACCGTGCTCGAGCTGTCAGAAAACAGTCTGACATGCCAGGTAACTATTGGCTCTTTATGTAATTCCACAGATGTTGTTCCATGTCACTATACGTACTGTATAATGGTTGGCATGGCACAGCAGATAGCTCACTTGGAAGAGTCCCTGGGCAAGACTCCTAACACTACGCTGGCCTACCTGTAACACAACTCACCTTTAAGTCACTTTGGATAAGAATGTCAGCCAAATGCCATAAAGGTAAATGGAGCCTGAGCTAAAGTGAAATCAGCTTAGAGCTAGCTAATATATTAGGGGATGAAGTGGGATTTGATTGATAGCGGTCCCTCCCAGTGTTACACTCCCTCCTATGCCCTTCACAACACCTACATACCCTGGTCGTGACAACTCATGTAACCCTACATTAATGTTTGGGTTATTCTGGTAGCCATCATTTCGTCGGAGTCCAAAGAACCACAGGTATCTCCAAAATAGCAACTTTACAGGAGGGACCAAAACCCAATTTAATTCTAATGTAAGTCAATGGAACCAGACTTTTTCCAAGCGACCTTTGGGCCATTTCTGTTGGTCCATTCATCATGAAATTCACACAGAGTGTAAACAGCAGCTCATGTGATCAAATGATGCATAAAAGTAAAAATCGTCAAAAATGGTGATACATGTTTTTCATTGGACAGCGACGATTTGTAGCCTCTGGCTTGCTTCAGGGGGCTCGGACCCAGTTTCCCTTTCCTGCATCTGCACATTAACTGTTTTTCTTTTCCTTTATAACTTACAGATTTTCTGTGAAGCTGCTTTGAGAGAACTTTGGATGTAAAAAGTGCTATAGAAATAAATATTGATTGATTGATTGATCGTTTGCTATAAAGGGTATATTAGCTAAAGTAGCTTTTATGGCAGATGACAGGTGACATTTATGAACAACGATAAAGAATATCTTATATCTAGTAAATATATCTTAAAAGTCTTGTTTCAAGACAGTTTTACGTATATGTAACTTATTTCTACAGGAGTTAGACAATGAAACAGAAACACCTGGTTTTAGACCACAATCATTTATTAGTATGGTGTAGGGCCTCCTTTTGCGGCCAATACAGCGTCAGTTCGTCTTGGGAATGACATATACTGCGTCCTGCACAGTGGTCAGAGGGAGTTTAAGCCATTCTTCTTGCAGGATAGTGGCCAGGTCACTACGTGATGCTGGTGGAGGTTCGTCCTTCTTGGTGGTATGCTGACATTACCCTGGATACCGTGGCTCTTGATACATCACAAAGACTTGCTGTCTTGGTCACAGATGCGCCAGCAAGACGTGCACCAACAGTGTGTCCTCTTTTGAACTCTGGTATGTCACCCATAATGCTGTGTGCATTGCAGTATTTTGAGCAGAACTGTGCTCTTACCTGCTAACTGACCCTTCACACTCTGCTCTTACTGGTGCAATGTGCAATTAATGAAGATTGACCACCAGGCTGGTCCAATTTAGCCATGAGACCTCCCACACTAAAATGACAGGTGTTTCAGTTTCATTGTCCAACCCCTGTAGACGTTTGTCTCTTGTTGTAAGTGATAAGTGATCGCTTGGTTTTTTCAAATAAGCAAATCTCCAAACAAGACTTAAGATATGTCTGCTAGATATAAGATCATTCGACTTACTAACATATTCCTTCTCCTGGAAATCTGGAAAAATTGAATTGAAGTTTACTTATCATTTTTATCAATATAATATAATATAATTTTTTCATCATTTATCACGACATCACCTTTATGTAGGGTTATGCCAGTTGTCATAAGAAGCTTATGTAGGTGTCTACATCTACACTGCAAAAAAATGATATCTAGGCCAGTAAAATGATCTTATATTCAGTTGATATATCTGGAAATTCTCATTTTGAAATTGTGGCAAGCTGATTTATTAGCAAGATTATTTATGTTATTTCCAGTGTTTACTTGTTTAGGTCATTTTAGTAAGACAATTTAGCAAATTTTTAAAAAGGTGCTTTAAAACTAACCAAATTATTTGCCAATATAGTAAGAAAGTTTAGCTTATTATAAATACCTTAAACAATGGGCAAAAATAAAATGGATGTATCTTAAAGTGAGCTTACAACATTGACATTTCTTTAACAAATATCAACCAGATATTAGATAATTGTACATATTTGGCTTTTTACAAAACTCAAAGCACTTAAAATCTCTGGAAAAAAGCTTAATAGTCTTAAAATGAGCTTAAAACAATCTCAAATTTAGAATTTTATAATTAGAATTAGAAAAATTTGAAAATTAGAATCTCAAAATTAGAATTTTAAAATTAGAATTAGAAAAATTTGAAAATTAGAATCTCAAAATTAGAATTAGAAAAATTCAAAAATTCGAATCTCAAAATTCGAATTTAAAAATTAGAATTAGAAAAATTCAAAAATTAGAATTTTAAAATTAGAATTAGAAAAATTTGAAAATTAGAAACTCAAATTAGAATTTTATGATATATCAACTAGATGTAAGATAATTTTACTTGCCAAGAAATCTTTTTTCTTTTTGTCAAGTTCAAATTTGATTATTTTTGTTATTTTTCAATCATTATTATTATTTCAGTGTTATAGATTTTATTCCTCAAGACCATTGAATTTATTTCTTTATTTATTGCTCCTCTCTCATCTTTGGCAGTAAAAGGATTTCACTGTGCTGCATATTTCAAGCTAATTTCTCTGAAAACAAGCTAAATTATATGTCAGTATAGAGAAACACTTTTCCTCCATCACATGTCTTAAAACAGGAAAGAGAAAGAGATGCGTTAAATAATCTGGAAACGAGCTCCCAGCCATCTCAGCATGAGGAACGTCAGATATATTGACTGGATTTAAGATCATTTCACTTGCCAAGAGCCTTTTCTTTTACAGTGTACACACCCACACACCTCTACACAAACACACTGGTACAAACAGTCCCTCTCCGCACTCACTCTCTCTCAGTGTGTGGTGCGAGTGTGGTAATTACTCAGTGTGAAATCTCCACCTCAGTCCCAGCTGTGTGTGTCTCTCCTCACAGTGCGGGTCAGTCAGGACGCAGAGACGGTCAGAACTGTCAGCAGCTTGACAACAACACAGCAAACATCTCTATCCTTCATTCTCTCCCTCGTTCTCTCCCTCGTTCACTCCCTCGTTCACTCCTCATGGCGTTTCAGAGCTGACAGCACCGTCACCGTGAGCTGTTTCACTCAGTGGGGACGCTGCTGTCTGTAGGTGGAGTTTTGTTGGATCTGATACGACTGATAAAAACCTGCACACTGCAGGAAATCATAGCTTGTTGAAAATGTTATATTCTTTATTTGTAAGATTATTATAAGATTATGTAAATTGTTTCTGGATATTTTAATTACGGGTAGGTGATTATGATACCGGCTGGTATATTTTTGTTTCTAAGTATATTTCTAAAAAAAAGAAAGATAATCTGACAGTGTGCTGGGATAATTTGGAATTGCTAATTTGGGATAATCTACACATTGTTCTATCCATGCATTACATTTAGACATTGTTCTATCCATGCATTGTAGCCGGACATTGTTCTATCCATGCATTGGATACCTGCTAACTGAACCTTCACACTCTGCTCTTACTGGTGCAATGTGCAGTTAATGAAGATTGACCACCAGGCTGGTCCAATTTAGCCATGAGACCTCCCACACTAAAATGACAGGTGTTTCAGTTTCATTGTCCAACCCCTGTAGACGTTTGTTTCTTGTTGTAAGTGATAAGTGATCGCTTGGTTTTTTCAAATAAGCAAATCTCCAAACAAGACTTAAGATATGTCTGCTAGATATAAGATCATTCGACTTACTAACATATTCCTTCTCCTGGAAATCTGGAAAAATTGAATTGAAGTTTACTTATCATTTTTATCAATATAATATATTTTTTTCATCATTTATCACGACATCACCTTTATGTAGGGTTATGCCAGTTGTCATAAGAAGCTTATGTAGGTGTCTACATCTACACTGCAAAAAAATGATATCTAGGCCAGTAAAATGATCTTATATCCAGTTGATATATCTGGAAATTCTCATTTTGAAATTGTGGCAAGCTGATTTACATTTAGACATTGTTCTATCCATGCATTGTAGCCGGACATTGTTCTATCCATGCATTGTAGCCGGACATTGTTCTATCCATGCACTGTAGCTTGACATTGTTCTTTCCATGCATTGTAGTTAGACATTGTTCTATCTATGCATTGTAGCTAGACATTGTTCTATCCATGCATCACATCTAGACATTGTTCTATCCATGCACTGTATCTAGACATTGTTCTATTCATGCACTGTAGCTAGACATTGTTCTATCCATGCACAGTAGCTTGACATTGTTCTATCCATGCATTGTATCTAGACATTGTTCTATCCATGCATTGTAGCTAGACATTGTTCTATCCATGCACTGTAGCTAGACATTGTTCTATTCATGCACTGTAGCTAGACATTGTTCTATCCATGCACTGTAGCTAGACATTGTTCTATTCATGCACTGTAGCTAGACATTGTTCTATCCATGCACTGTAGCTAGACATTGTTCTATTCATGCACTGTAGCTAGACATTGTTCTATCCATGCACTGTAGCTTGACATTGTTCTATCCATGCATCACATCTAGACATTGTTCTATCCATGCATTGTATCTAGACATTGTTCTATCCATGCACTGTAGCTAGACATTGTTCTATTCATGCACTGTAGCTAGACATTGTTCTATCCATGCACTGTAGCTTGACATTGTTCTATCCATGCATTGTATCTAGACATTGTTCTATCCATGCACTGTAGCTAGACATTGTCCTATCCATGCACTGTAGCTAGACATTGTTCTATCCATGCATTGTAGCTTGACATTGTTCTTTCCATGCATCACATCTAGACATTGTTCTATCCATGCATTGTAGCTAGACATTGTTCTATCCATGCATCACATCTAGACATTGTTCTATCCATGCATCACATCTAGACATTGTTCTATATATGCGTTGTTCCTAGACATTGTTCTATCCATGCATTGTAGCTAGACATTGTTCTATCCATGCATTGCATCTGGATATTGTACTATCCAGGCGTTGTAGCTAGACATTGTTCTATCCATGCATTTTATCTTGACATTGTTCTATCCATGCATTGCATCTGGATATTGTACTATCCATGCATTGTATCTAGACATTGTTCTTTCCATGCACTGTAGCTAGACATTGTTCTATCCATGCATTGTAGCTAGACATTGTTCTGTCCATGCATTGTAGCTAGACATTGTTCTTTCCATGCACTGTAGCTAGACATTGTTCTATCCATGCATTGTAGCTAGACATTGTTCTGTCCATGCACTGTAGCTACACATTGTTCTATCCATGCACTGTAGCTAGACATTGTTCTATCCATGCATTGTAGCTAGACATTGTTCTGTCCATGCATTGTAGCTAGACATTGTTCTTTCCATGCACTGTAGCTAGACATTGTTCTATCCATGCATTGTATCTAGACATTGTTCTATCCATGCATTGTAGCTACACATTGTTCTATCCATGCACTGTAGCTACACATTGTTCTATCCATGCATTGTAGCTACACATTGTTCTATCCATGCGTTGTTCCTAGACATTGTTCATTCTCCTCAGGTTTGATTGGATTAAACACAGTGAAACAAAATGATAAATTGTACTTTGCTTGGTGCAACTCTGTAGGTGTTGGTCTTAAAGTTAAGAGACCACTGCAAAAATGCATTGGTGAATCACATGTCTATGAGGAAGTACATGCTTTTCCCAACTTGGTAGCATCAGAGCGGGAGAACTAGCCAGCAGGTGGGACCTGTCCAATCTAAAGAATGAGACACTAAAACAACGCTGCACTTCATAACATGAGAAAATATCATATTACATGGATGTTTTAGGCCGTCTTCTGGAACACCTGTCATCTCTGGCAGAAGGGTATGTGAAAGCAACAGACCTTTAAAAATGCAAAGAAACAAAAGACTGATGTTATTCATGCATCATAAGACATAAATACATGAACTGAAATACAGCTGTTCTCCACAGGTCAATAACTGTGACCCCTTTAAAGCATCCCATCAGGACCTGGTAAAAATACTATTCTCAGAAGCACAAAGCTTTACTTCTAAAAAAAACTGTGAGCTGTGAACATGGGCCACCCCACCTCTCTCTCTCTCTCTCTCTCTCTCTCTCTGTCTCCCCCGAAACTGAGGGCCTCTCACACAAACTGTGAAGTCACACCCTCAGTTTAGCGGGTTGCATGCTGCTCGCTGCACCCTGTCACTGGCAGAGAGAGAGAGAAGAGAGAGAGAGAGTGAGAAAGAGAGAGCAGCTGGAGCTCTAGCATGGCCACTGATGCATAACATTCCAATTCCAGCGCCGCTGAAAACAGGACGAGAGAGGGAAAGGTGAATCCTCACACTGAGCTTCAGGACCGCCGCCGCCGTAGTGTGCCGTTTCGGAGTAACTGAGCTGGAGAGGACAGATGTGGCATGTTGTTAGCATAGCATTTAGAGCAGAATGGGAAACTTCTTAACCCTTTAAAGGTCGTCGGCTGAAAGTCAGAACCGTGTTTGTAATATCTGGTAAAGCTAAACGGAGTCTTCACGGCTGCTCTAAGATCAGTTAATGAACAAAGCACAGCAATGGGCACCACTATCGCCCTAACGTTCCGGAAGAAAGCCGGTGTCCTCTTAGCCTGCCGATCTGGTTCCATGCAGGCTAAGCTTATAACCCAGCCGTAGACTTAGTAGCTAACTAGCTACTAGCTACTAGTTCAAGATCTAGTTACTAAAGGTTGATCTTTAATCCTTGATCACCTTCTTCTTCTTCCAGTCATAAGATCACCTCGTGTGTTTAAGGTGGTAGTAGCTCCAGGCTCCTGTAGATGGCGCTGTACAAGGATGATAGGTCTATACATACCTGTGGGGTGTGAGTGACGGGATCCATAGATTGAGAAGAGGTGCTACAGTGCAGGGAATGTCTCGTTCCATGTGTGGGAAATGTCTCCAAGCAGATGTTAATGATTGGCTAAAAGGAGGGACTGCATGTGGGCGTGGCCAAAGACCATAGTGTGAAGGAAGTAGCTGAATCTGCAGGTGTATGGAAGCGTACGGTCATACGGGTCTACCAGCAGTGGATACAATCCCAGTCTACAGGGAATTCTTCTCGGAATTGGGCCAGGGAAGGCATCCATCAAATCTGGCACCAACTAACCAATACTATGATGTCAGAGAATCTGAACACTGATGTGGCCTCCATCCAGAAACTTGTCCAGTCCATGTCAAATCAAATCACAGCTGTTGTTGGTGCTCGTGGAGGTGTTAGGTGTTATTAGGTATGTTTTATTACAGGTGACTCGTTTTCTGTCTGGATTAGGGTTAAACTTTGGGTTATCTTATGTTCAGCATCCAGATTGAACCTGTATGGTGATAACGGGCAGTCTTGCATTGCTCCTTTCTTCACACAGAACCTCAGTTTTCTGTCTTGACTCAACAGAAAGTGGAAAGTAGCTCTGAATCTATGACATCATAGTTTCGGATTAATTCCTAATTAATGCTATCTAGCTAATTAGTCAGTGTCTGCTAGCGTCATAATTCTAATTGTGATATTTGATCATTAACACTTACATTAAAAAGCAAAACAACTAGCTTTATCTAACTTTATCCAAAATCTGAACCGTAAAGATTCATTTCCAGCCCACACTTCATTTATTCACTCTCTCCTAAACGAAGAATAAGCTCGTAGTTTAACCCATTGAACTACAGGCCAGTTATGGAGTTATTAGTTTCAAAGTTTGTGTCACGCAACCGGACCTCCCCGTTCACTCCACACCTCCACTTCCCAGAGGGCTACATTTGATGACGTCACATCCATGTGCTCCCGTGCGGAGACGCTTACTTGTTCTCAGTCACCTGAGGATTACAGGTAGGCCAATGTAGTGTTAGGAGCCTTGCCCAAGGACTCTTATTGGTGTAGCTCAGCACAGTCACCCAGACCGGGATTCGAACCCCAGTCTCCCACATGTAGAGGTGGCACCCTGAGTAGCGGTGTAACCCACAGAGCTACACCAACCACACTTACTCTTTTGCCTACCCCTTATCTGACTTGTCTATATCTCTCTGGATACCAACCCTTGCTTCCCGTCTACTCTCTCTTTCTCTCTCACGTCCTGTTCTACTAACTTGTTCGCCTCCGCTGACTGCTTTCCTGGTTCTGACCTGTGCTTCCCCTTGACTAAACCTATTTGACTTTTAACTCCGGAGTCTTTTGGTCTGACAGTTTGGCTTGGCTAAGATCTTCTTGGTTAGTATGCAGCTGGTTTAAGGCCTTTTCATATTTACTTTTAGAACTTCATTTAGTTTTCCCATTAACTTTTTTAATTACATCTAGAACGTTTTTATTACATCACATAATGGAACTAGGTTAAGATTTGCCATTCCCATCATCAGTGGAGGCTTTGGCTCAGAAGTTCTACTCCTCTACTCCATCACCCAAATTCAGGAAGCTTTAGTCGTCTTTTGGTGGAACGACTTAACGGCTTCTCAATTAAAACCCAATCCACTCCTTCAAAAGTTGCTGAGGAGTTTTGGCATGTTGCTGTCCCGTAGACTGATGTATCGCTTCTCGCTGTCCTGTAAGTTTTCCAGGCTTTTGGGAATTGATGAAGGAGCGTCTCTTTGATGGCTGTCTCTACAACACGTTGCCTTCCGTCCATCTTTTCCTCTCCTAAAACAATGGGCCTCCAATGAGTTATTGACGTGAGCGGTTTGCTGTCGTTTCGAGACGCCTCCCTCATCGCTCCAGTCAGAATGAATAATTGATTCAGCTGAGAAGGAAGAAAGGTGAATGATGGAGAAACAATACAAATAAAAAAGGAGAAAACGGAGCTAGTCTGGCGGAAGAGAAAAGCCATCAAGGAATTCTAAACACCGTGCCGTAGACCAGCAGTAGCTCTAAACCACCCAGACTATAGCCAAAGATGAATGAAAGGATCTTGGGCAAATTTGGTTGCTGCTGTAGCATAGTGGACAACACCACAACCAGCTGCATGGTACACTGGGGTGAGGTTTCCTGCCAGGCTATGCCAGTAATATTGGTTGTGAAGGTGTCAGATCCCTCAGAAGACCCCTTCCATGGGCCCACCTTTCTCATATCCAAACTAGAGCTTTTGGAAAGCAGCTTATGTTCCTCTTCGAAGTCGAACTAACGTTCACATGAGCTGGTGCTCAACCCTCCTTTATTGCCATGCTTTTCCTATTAAAGCCATGTTCTACTGCATGATATGGGCTGGCTTGAATTGACACTGCTTGCATTTCTTGGTCTTCAAGCAGCTGAACCTGGTACCTGGTTCCTTTGTTGGTGTCACCTCAGGCTGAGGTTCTAAGCAATCTGAGCCATAACCAAATGATGGCGCTGCAGACTGCAGGTTTATTGACATTATAGCAGTTTTTACACCACTAATGCTAACTAATAGGTTAGAGTACCACTTTTGGATCACTAGAATTCCCGTGTTGTCTGAACCCTGATGTGATGTAGGTCCAGTTGTTTTATATCAGCAGTCGTTTGTCTTACTGCCATCAGCCTTGTCAAACAAAAAGTGCCTTGGTCAAGCGTTGGAATCTGGCAGAGGCATTCCTGGGAAACAGCTACGATGTGGATGACCATTATCCTACTGGAAGATGCCAGTTGGAAGCCCTGCCATGCAGGCAACATATGTGGCCGGAGGATGTCCTGCACATATCGCTGAGTTATTAGTGTCCCCTAGGGGTCGTACACAATGTCTCCCCAGATCATCACACCAGCAGGTGGCAGGATTGAAGCATTCACCATGAGGCCTCCAAATTCTGGCTGCAAACAGAGCCTGGCCTTATCTCTAGAGACGACACAATTCCAATCTGTAGCAGTCCAGGTGTCTTGTTCATGCTACACCTTGAACAAAGGTGATGGTAGCTGGCTGTCAATGGCAGGAGACTTAATAGGAACCATGACACCAGCTACTGCTAAGCACCTGGAAACAGGCCAGGCAGAGACAAGAGTGTGTAGTGAAGGTGGGTCTGGATGGTGGACAAGGAAACTGTTGTAGCTGCTCGTGCTTGTCAGTCAATCAAACAGTCCTCTCCACTCGTAGTCTCTCTGGAAGGTCCGGAGCCTGTTCACCAAGTGCATGTGCCTTCACCTGACCAGACCACCCCTGTAGTTATTTACATATCCGCCTGAGACATGGCTGCATCCGAGTTTTGCAGCAATCCGACATTTCTATCGGGGTGTGTGACGGTCTCGGAATAAAGACCCAAAGGCAGGAAGTTGAAGATTCAAGGCTGCTGTCAGATTCCCAACATCAATATCACACGCTCAAACTCACACACTCTTTCCACCTCCATTTACACACACATACACCCTCCACACCCATTCACACACACCCTCCACACACGTTCACACAAACCTCTGATATATTGCTCTTAATGAGCGTCTCAGGTTTGCGGGGTAATAGGTGTGATAGGCGGAACCCTCCCCCTTCTTTGTCACAGACACGTTCAAGACAAATGTCAAATACTGTAGTAGCGTATCAGGTAGAGATAGCCAGAGGCTACAGAGGTCCAGTATCAAAGTGTTGAAGCAACATCTTGAACCCATAATGCTGTAGCACAGCTCCAGGAGGAGAAAACAATTGGGCTTGAATGGGATGAAAATGAATGGGACTCTATGGGAGGAACGAGGGATAAATAAAAGAGTGTGGGTCAGTATGTAGTTCTGTGGTTGTAGGTTAATGGAAAGAAAAGGATTTTGGTGGAGGTGAAAATAAATGGGACACTATGGGAGGAGCGATGGATGAACAAACGACTGATAGAGGAGTCAGTATGTCTGTTGAGTTTGGGGATCTGCCCTGAGTGAGTACATGCCGTTTGGTCGGTAGGTTACAAGAAACAGGGGAGTGGAAATGAATGGGACTCTATAGGATGAACAAGTGATGAGGTAAAACAGACGAGTGCGGGTCAGACCAACACTGGATTCGTGCTTGGGGGTCTGGCCTGAGATAGTGTTGGTGGTGTCTGTCAGTCAAGCAAAAGTACAGTAGATGGGTGTTCACTTTTTCATGCCATTCATTTTTAATGGGAAAAATTTGGGAATTTTTGGAGTTTTTTACTGCTGTACATCAGATCAAAAAGCTGCACACAGGCACACCATTCCTGATCAGACCCAACATTCCAGAATTGGAATGGTGTAGATATCTTGACAACTGTGGGACCTCTCGACCAATAAGAAGAGGAAGAACATGGGGCTACAGTAGTGTAGCTAGTCACTAATTACAAAACAAGGCAAGCATGGAGGCCCTGTGACCAGACGCTCACTGGTTCCCCTCTTACTGCTCCGGCAGTGACGTGGTGTGGCTGCCATGCTGGCTATAGTTAGGCAGAAGCCTGATATATTTCCATTGCAGGATCAATACAGTACATCACCAAACATTCCCCAGTGTCAGAAAGCATCAGCCACCACAGCTTCAAGCAGAGGCATAAGCAAAGCACTGTATTTCCTGTTCTCTGAACGCGCATAATGGGATGTTATGGGACATCATGATAAACTTTCTGTATTTTTATTAATAATTCTGTTACATTTATAACCCTACAGAAATAAGAGTTATGGCTGATATGCTAATCCAGAAAGACTTAGTCCCTATGATTAGCCTCTCTATAGAACAATTTATCAAATTTGTTTAAAATGCAATCCCATAGAAAAAACATCAAATAGACAATTAATTATTCATGCTTTCGATATTTGCAAGGACTGTTAAACCATCATTGCTAAATCGTTGCTCCAAAAGGCATCATTAATGATAGTAATAAGCCAAATATCAATTATAGGGTATTTTATATTGAGATCCAATTGAATAATGTATTAAATAATCAGTTAATTTATCAGTCAAACAATGACTGGTCAACCAAAATTGGAGTGCCTTGAGGGTGACCCCTCATGTAGCTGGACACTGTACTAAAAGAAAGGACTGAAAATACCAACTATATATTTATGATAAAAAAAAGTATTACAGAAAAGATATGACCACAAACAATTATATAATGTTGCATAAAAATAAAAAAAGGAAACTATAAAAATAATAAGACAAAACAGGGCTAGCAAATAAAACTTTCAAACAGATAAAACAATGATAATAATTCATATTTAAATTAACTTTAAGTGAGTAAACTAACCAAAAAGAGCAAAGGCAATAATAATAATAATAATAATAATAATAATAATAAAAGAAAACTACAAACTAAATTTAATAATACTAGTAGTAAATACTAAAATAATAAAATAACAACAAATAATTAATAAGTAAATAGCTAATAATATAAATATATAGTATAAACACCTAATATTATATAAATAATATAACATAAATGATATAATTCTACTTAAAAAGACAGCGCCAAAGTGAAACTGCATTCCTCTCCCTAATGGCCACATGGTCAAGTCAAGTCTGGACCTGTCTGTGTGCTTTCTTTGCCCTAGCTGAGCTACTGCCCATCCTGTGTGGTCTGATGCAGAGCCACTGCCCATCCTGTGTGGTCTGATGCAGAGCTACTGCCCATCCTGTGTGGTCTGATGCAGAGCTACTGCCCATCTTGTGTGGTCTGATGCAGAGCTACTGCCTATCCTGTGTGGTCTGATGCAGAACTACTGCCCATCCTGTGTGGTCTGATGCAGAGCTACTGTCCATCCTGTGTGGTCTGATGCAGAGCTACTGCCCATCCTGTGTGGTCTGATGCAGAGCTACTGCCCATCCTGTGTGGTCTGATGCAGAGCTACTGCCCATCCTGTGTGGTCTGATGCAGAGCTACTGCCCATCCTGTGTGGTCTGATGCAGAGGTACTGCCCATCCTGTGTGGTCTGATGCAGAGGTACTGCCCATCCTGTGCAGTCTGATGCAGAGCTACTGCCCATCCTGTGTGGCCTGATGCAGAGCTACTGCCCATCCTGTGTGGTCTGATGCAGAGCTACTGCCCATCCTGTGTGGTCTGATGCTAAGCTACTGCCCATCCTGTGCGTTCTGATGCAGAGCTACTGCCCACCTTGTGTGGTCTGATGCAGAGCTACTGCCCATCTTGTGTGGTCTGATGCAGAGCTACTGCCTATCCTGTGTGGTCTGATGCAGAGGTACTGCCCATCCTGTGTGGTCTGATGCAGAGCTACTGCCCATCCTGTGCGCCCTGATGCAGAGCTACTGCCCATCCTGTGTGGCCTGATGCAGAGCTACTGCCCACCCTGTGTGCTCTGATGCTGAGCTACTGCCCATCCTGTGTGGTCTGATGCAGAGCTACTGCCCGTCCTGTGGGGTCTGATGCAGAGCTACTGCCCATCCTGTGTGGTCTGATGCAGAGCTAATGCCTATCCTGTGCGGTCTGATGCAGAGCTACTGCCCATCCTGTGTGGTCTGATGCAGAGCTACTGCCCATCCTGTGCGGTCTGATGCAGAGCTACTGCCCATCCTGTGTGGTCTGATGCAGAGCTACTGCCCATCCTGTGTGGTCTGATGCAGAGCTACTGCCCATCCTGTGCGGTCTGATGCAGAGCTACTGCCCATCCTGTGCGGTCTGATGCAGGGCTACTGCCCATCCTGTGTGGCCTGATGCAGAGCTACTGCCCATCCTGTGTGGTCTGATGCAGAGCTACTGCCCATCCTGTGTGGCCTGATGCAGAGCTACTGCCCATCCTGTGTGGTCTGATGCAGAGCTACTGCCCATCCTGTGTGGTCTGATGCAGAGCTACTGCCCATCCTGTGTGGTCTGATGCAGAGCTACTGCCCATCCTGTGCAGTCTGATGCAGAGCTACTGCCCATCCTGTGTGGTCTGATGCAGAGCTACTGTCCATCCTGTGTGCTCTGACCTGTTTGCTTACCGTGGAGTTACTTCATGTATACATGAGGGGGATCATTTCTTCCTCTGCCTCACAAAACACTGAACCCCTCTCTTAGACTATCTTCTAATATCCTTGCTCTGAGGGTGCTGTTCCTTGCCACTGTTGCCTCTGGCTTGTTCAGTGGGGGCTTGGACCCAGGTTCTCTATAAAGCTGCTTTGTAACAGCATCTGTTGTAAATTAAATGTCTCCCAAAATCACAATTTCCACACCGATTTTCTGCGATTAAAGTCAACGTTTGCTGTTTAAATGGACTTATGATGATCCTATGTGTGCAAAACCGTTCACAGCTGTGCTTGCTAGCACGCACAGCTCGGAACCAGCTAAAACGTTCCCTAGCGGAACGGTGTTGCGATGTTGACTGTGCGGATTTAGCCTGGCCTTCAGAGTGCTTTTGAACCTTCCCTCCCTCGTTATGTCAGGTTGGACGCAGAGGTGAGGCTGAAAAGCCGAACGTTTCCACGCAGCTGGCGCGCTGTCTGTTCCCCCAGCCGCTGGCCTGCACGCACCTGGGCTAACGGTCAGGACAGCGCGCTCAGGAGCAGCAGAGTGCTCTTTCAGACGAGCCGCCACGTCTCAGGCTGCGACAGGATTCAGCTGTGAGCATATTGGACAACAGCGAGGCCCTCGTGCTGCGCCGTGCCATTTCCTGCAGGCTTCTACTCCTGCTGTCTTCAAACACGGCTTCAAACGCAGCGTCTCAGAGCAGTGCGTGTGTGTGCGTGTGCGAGTGTATGTGTGTTGATCAAAGGTAACAGCACTCGCACACTGAGACATCAGCCCAGCGCTAGCTCCGAATCTGTCATCCACAAGTGTCCCAGCAGAGCGTCGCCTCCGACAGCGTCCACCTCCGGAATAGAGCAAAACTCACAGGGAGAGGCGTCGCTTCTGTGGAGCTGCTCAAGTACACGGGGGCTTCTCTGCTACTACTGGGAAAAGAAAGTGCTGGAAAACAAAAGCGGGACGAGGGACCCGGTTCTGCTGTTGACAGTATATCACATCTAATAGTGTTAGGACTGTATAGTAAACAACAAGTAAACCCCCAACACAGGAGGCAGCAATACAAGGACTGTGTGCTCCCTCGGAGATCCTGACGCTGTATACGCCTCCCTGTATCTACACTCACTGTCCATCTTATCAGCTCCACTGACCATATAGTACACTCTGTGGTTCTACAGGTCCAGACTGTCGTCCATCTGTTTCTCTGTATACTGTATTACCCTGTTCTTCAATGGTCAGGACCCCCACAGGACCACCACAGGACCATCACAGAGCATTCCAAGTGTGACATCTTGGACGTCACATGTGACTGAAACATACCTAATAGCCTGTAACACCTCCACGAGCACCAATAGCAACTGTGATTGGACTGGGCATGGACTAGACCACATCAATGCTCAGACACTCTCACATCAAAGTACGGGCACAGTTGGTGCCAGTTTTGGTGGATCTCTTCCCTGGCACACTTCCGAGGAGAACCCCTGTAGACTGGGATTTATCCACTGCTGGTAGACCCGTATGACCATATGCTTCCATACACCTGCAGATTCAGCTACTTCCTTCACACTATGGTCTTTGGCCACGCCCACATGCTCAGTCCCTCCTTTTAGCCAATCATTAACATCTGCTCTGGAGCGTTTACCACATATGGCACGAGACATTCCCTGCACTGTAGCACCTCTTCCCAATCTATGGATCCCGTCGCTCACACCCCACAGGTATTTGAAGCCCCATCATCCTCGTACAGCGCCATCTGCTGGAGCCTGGAGTTACTACCACCTTAAACACACATGGAGCCTACTACACTAATGAATGCTCCTACGATGGAGGTGCACTATTCATATCTAGTGCTGTAGTTTGAGGTTTGGGACGCAATTCCTGATCAAACTTGATCCATCCAGCTTGGACTACTTGGTTGGTTACTCAAACATGCTCCTCTCCAGCCCTTCGGATCTCCCCAGTAGCTCGCAGGGCTGTATAGGTTACAGCCCTAGGTGGTCCCTGAGACTCAGCCATAAAGGTAAAGTCCACCCGTCTGACCACCTACCTGCCGGCCTCCGGACCAAATGCTGTCTTCAAACAGCCGTGATGCCATCTGACTCTTCCGGGACTGAATCTAGGACTCCACTGACCTACAGAAAAGCCTCAGTGGTAAAGGACAGAGCATTTAGTATGTCAAAGTCAGACTGCTAGCATTTATTTCAAACTGGTAACAAGTGAATGATCAAACCATAACAATTTTATTGTATTAGTTTTATTGTATTATCTTATTATTGTCAATGGAATGTGTGGCATGACACTTCCTATAAACCCTATATTCATAAAGCTGTCTAAATTCATAATGAGGTGTTACATAATTCTTTAGAATACCATGCATAAGCTTGTATAATTTTTAAATATATAAAAAAATATATAATATAATAAAATATAATGTTTAAATAACAACATGCATAACACTTTATAACACCAGAGTATGCAACTTTATAATGTCAAGCTCAATAATGCACTATAACATCAGTCCATAAGAGCACAATAAGAATGAATGATGTACAGGCGGTCAGCTATAGCTGTAAACAAGCTTGGCATCTCAACAAGGCTTGGTATCTCCAAAATGGCAACTTTACAGGAGAGGCCAAAAACCTCATTCAATTTGAATGAAGGTCAATGGAACCAGACGTCTTTCCGAGCAGTTTTGGGCCATTTCTATTGGTCCATTCTTCATGAAATTCCCACACGGTATAAACAACAGCTCATGTGATCCAATGAGACATAAAAGTAAAAATCAACAAAAATGGAGATACATGTTTTTCTTTGGACAGCGACAATATACACATTGAATGGCCTGTATTACCAGCTAGACAATCTCACTAGACTTAGAGCCTGTAAAGACCAGTTATGGTGTTCTATGAGCCTACCCCAGTGCTCGCTAGGTGACCCCTGGACAGGCCACAGTGTTAACACATTTTCACAATAACACTACACATACAGAAACAACGTCTGATATGGGAGACAACGTGTCAGATGTCTCCGTATGGAGCTGTAGAGGTTCCTAATGGTGTCCTGTGATAGTGGTGAAGGTGAAGTGACACCAGGCGTGTAAAGAGTGACAACAGACCGTTCATCTTGGTGCTGACCACGGTGCCTCCACACACGGATTAATTGGTCGTCTCCACCAAGACAGAAACAGAACTCTTAACTGGCGATGGCCCACTGCCATTCTGCGTCACATTGACGTGTCGTCATAACGGCCTCCACGCATGTTGTCCTGTGTGGTGCAGCCGTCTGCCAATGGTGCTGCACGAACAGGATGACTCATGGAGGACAGCCCTGCTCACTGAACGTCTGCGATCGTGGCTGTTGGGTCACTCCGCACATGTTGGGTAATTTGCTGGTTCTCTCTGACTGTGGTTCATGTAGGTCGTCCAGATCCTTCATGTCACTAATGAGTGCCTTCTTCTATTCACAGCTATGGCAACACCATGCTACGGCAGCATACACATGAATGGTATGGTGCGCAATACATTGATAAGACCATCCCACTTCCTAAAATGCTACACCTCTGGAACTCCTCCAACTACTTGAGTTGCTTTCGAACTCTTCTCTGAGGCATCCTTGACTTGGCAAGAAAGCTACCAACCAAATCACGTGTCAGAATAGAAAGCACATGCAACAGGATGCTTACGTCACTACACGGCTGAGCTGGAGCCTGAATCACCGGATTGCTCATGTTGTGAGACCTATCCACCAAGATTCATTCCTGTTGGTTCTGGATCCAGATTTCTTTGGTCGGAGCTACTGTAGAAACATGGCGGTGGGAGCCTCCAATGGACAGCATCTCGCTCCAATAGGGGGGCTCATTTTTAGCTTTTCAAAACATTTGGATTTACAGATAAAGGTATTTCTATATATTAATGAAAGCATAGTTTTGTAGAATGTATTCCATTTCTGATAATATAGCCCCTCAAATTTCACACACCGCTCCTTTAATTCAACAAGCCCATTGTCTTACATTGCCAGGAAGAGGGAGCTAGTCCTGACTTCATCCACTTCCTTCAGGAGCGCAGGTTACCGTAATAAGATCCGGGTGGGCGACTCGGACATATACCCCTCGAAAGCCACCCACACCTCCTTCTTGCCAGGCGGCACTCGCTCACCCTGGGCAAAGAGAGTGTGAAGTGAGCGGTGACCTCCGTGCCTCTGCGAAGAGGGAGAGAGAAGGAGCCGGGCCATGTCTGGCCTCATTTGCTTCTCACCTCTAAATTAAAGCCTGAGCGGGGCTGATTCTCACCGCCTGCCCGGCGCGAGCCTCACCCTGTCTCTTTCATGTGCTCTGATGAGTGCCACAGGGGCGAATATTAGTTCCACTCACTGTCTCCACCAACAGCTGCTGCTTTTACACACCGGTTTGTGTTGGGTGAGGTTGAGCTGGTGTGAAGAAGACGACTCTGTCTGTGCTTGGAGGTACAGCCGCATTAACCTCACACGTCACACGCGCTCGGAGTCGCAGCACTAGTGCTCAGCCTCTGCTTCCCCTAGATCTCATTGATGAAGAGATGACTATGGTAGAAGGCTTGTGCGGGGCAGGCTGATGACTCTATACTCCATAATCATTCCTCCGTTCATCTTCTAAGCTGCTTATATCCTTCTGGGTCTGGGGGGTAAGGGGGGTGGGGTGCTGGAGCTTATACACTTATTGTCAAGGCTGCACCCAAAGGGAATCAACCGGCAGGAATGAAACTTGGTGGGTAGGTTGGACATTGTGAGAAACCCCAATGATGATTCAAGTTCTTCGGCTGCACATGTGACGTAGCCTTATCACTGTGTTTAACTGACCCAGCAGCCTACACCCCTTCCGCAAAATCTGCCGGGGACAACATGTCGAGATTTCAAAATTCAGAAATTTTTATAATGAGAGGTTCAAAAAAAAACATAAAATAATTATAGCTGGGATAATAAAGCATAAAATTAATATAATAATGATAAAATAAAAATAGATTTAATCCAAAACTGAAGCACATACATTTGACCAATTTGTGGAATTTCCTTTTAAAGGGCTTGAATAAGGGAAACCTTCCTCATCATGTCGCATTCACTTCATAAAATCCAAAATATCCTAAAATATACATAGAAAATATATATATTTATTAATATATATATAGAATATATATATTTAATATATAAATAAATAAATAGAATATATATTTATTAATATATATATATATTTTTTTTTTTTTTTTTTTTTAATTAATTTATTTATTTATATATATATTTTTTTTTTTTTTTTTTTTTAATTAATTTATTTATTTATGAATATTGTGCGTTTCTTTTTTTTATATCAGTACAATTATATGCATGTGTGTATGTATGTGTACTTTGTTTGCACACTTAGAAGATCTGTATATAAGCAATTTCCATCATTAAATTATATACACATAAAATTATATACACAAAAAATATATATATACACTTAAAATTTTGAAAAAATTGATATGGCAATATTACAGCACAACAACAAATGATATTATTAGCAGGGTTTAACGTGGGGCGATGAGGAGGGAGGATTTAAGAGCAAGTTTGACTGATTTAGATAGACAGATAGATAGGTAGACAGATAGATAGATAGATAGATAGATAGATAACTTTATCAAATCACATATTATTAATATAAACCGAAACAAAAGTAATCCACTAAAGCAACAAAACAAAAAAAAAAAACAGCCAGGTGAAAGAAGGACCACCTAAAGCATAGAGAGTGCCCACCCAACTGACTGAGCCACAAAACAGCCAGCAAACAGAGAGGGACCCACAACTAGCATAATAAATACACAGCCACCAACAAGAAACACCTGGGAAGGGGAGGAGCTATAAACTAGGGACAGGTGAGGGGTGTGGCTGGAGGGTGGAGACAAGGAGGAGCTAGAAACCAAAATAAACGAAAGCACATGGAAGGCAGAAACAGACAGGGAGGGAGGGAGGCAGGGCAAGGCGCTACACAGGGATGCCGACAAGTATCCGTCTCTTTCCTTTCACTGTCCAGGTGATGTTGGAGCATTCCTTTTGGAATTCCTAAATCCATGGTATCACTTAGATTCCTGCATGTTGTTATAAATATTTAGCCAAAATAAAAGGCATTTACAAAAATTAAAACAATGCATAGCAATCCCTATAATAATTAAACATCCCTATACATCCCTATTAAATCCCTACACTAATATTACAGTGATGAATGTGATGATGGTTATATGATATGATGAAGAGGAAAAGGCCAGCCTATTAATAACAGTACAGCACAGAAGTGCAGAGAATCTATTACCTGGTGAGAACCTATGAAATATTATAACTCATATCCGACAGATCTGATTTGACAGCCGTCATGTGACCCCGCAAGGCCCAGCCGCTGCCTCCCCCTGACTGGTTAGAGAGGTGAACTTTAACCCTGCTTACAGACACGACTGCATGAGCTTTCAGAGTGAAAGGATGTAAAGACTCTCGCGGTTGTGGCAAAGCAAGCCCACTCAAGCCCACACAAACCGTGGTCTTCCTAGCTGCGTCCGCTTTACTGAAGCACGTAGGCTTACTCCAACAAGTGTCAGCTGTTATGAAGTGTCTTAACCCCACCTGTACTGATGAGCGCTACCCTACTGTATCTACACCATGCAACTGTGCAGCAAGATTTTGGGGCTTGGATGATGATTCCTTTCAAGCCAAACTTATTTATAAGTAGCTCTACACACACGGAAGGGTCAACAGTAAACAGACACCAGCAGGAAAGCACTGTTGGACACCAGGAGAGTCTGAGCTATCATTACTGAATATCAGCTAAACCTTCCTATAGAATAAAACAGTTCTTAATATACAAGTTATTCAGTCCAACTGAATTCAATTGGTCATGTGATCATTCCATGGTGGCCTAACTCGGAATTCATTGTTCAAAAATGCTTCCCAAATTCCGGCATCCCCTGACAGCAGGTCAAAATGTCATTGTCACTGTTCTGATTTCATATAGAGGTAACCATGGATGGATGTTGTTTGGTTAGGGAATGAACTCACCATCCGCCACTTCTGCGTTTTGGGTCATGGGGAAACTTGCCATCATCTGCTTCCGAATCTTGCAGTGCAAAGTTGGGCTATAAGAAATGATCAATTAATAATATTTATATGAACTAATGTTGCATTTTATACCATTATGTTATATTTTATACCATTATTTATTCATTGTAATCACGTCTGTCTGAACACAACTCCACAACTTTACAGGAGAAGCAAAAAACATACTTCGCTTTTAATGGACGTCAATGGAACCAGATGTTTTTCCAAGTCATTTTTGGACTTTTCTTTTAGTCCATTCATTATGAATTTTACACAGAATGTAAAGGACATGAGGCACTTTCAAATGAAGTCATAAACTGAAAAACCTAAAAACTGAAGGTACAAGGTTTAGTTTCCCTCAGCTGTAATTTTTGGCATTTAATGAATGGTATTTAATGCACAGTGAGTTCTAAGTGAATTAGCATTATTGCTAACTACTGCAAAGTCTCAGCCTTGACTCAGCTTTGATGTGTCCAGGTCTCGGACTCGACTCTGACTCACTTCTAGTCGTCTTCACTACAATCCTACCACCTTAATCTTAATCTCAGGAGCAATATGACATATATGTAGGAACGGACTATATTATTTTTTCATTAGTTTAATGTATTTTAACACGTATCTGCATTTATGTTGATTTTTTGTCTATGTAAATTTGAACACAGCATCTAATCTTTATTTTGTGGGGCAATTTCTTGATCAATGGACCAACAGAATCCCCCAAAAGGACCCCTCGGTCATCAGGCCTCTCTGGAACTTGACTCCTGATGAGTAATCTATAGCAACAATGCAAAAGCTACAACAAAGAAGGCCTGGTCTCTAGTTTGGGCTAGTCTTTTATTAAACCACAACAACTGCCTGCCCAGTGATTAGCATTGCGCAACGTACTTAGCCATTTCAGGTCTCCTCGTTTGCTCCAAATAGCCGCCAATGGTACGGTCTAATGAAGACGTCTTCAGACTAAAGTTTCCACTGCAATCAATCGGTTGATGGCATGCGTACTCTCTGCAGTTCTAATGTTTGTGCATTGTACTGCACTGATCTGTTTCATGGGGCTTGCAGGAAGTCTCTCTCTCGCTGTCTCAATCCTGATCCTCTTTCGCCCCCTACTGGCCAGACGCTTTCAAAACTCCTCTCCAACCTGGAGGCTGTCTACGGCCTACTCTCACTGCACAGACTGGCTTTGCTCCTCGAGAGTCCGAGTGGCTTCCTCGCCTGCAAACAAACTCCATTTCCTCCCCAGCTTAAGTCGTGGGGTCCCCCGGCGTCCACAGCTAATCCATCAAAGATGAGGTCACTGGCAGGGCACAGTCCATCAGGCCCCTGACCATTTGCTTGATGAGCAGGACGATTTTTTTTCTCCCAACAGTGTCGCTCAGTCAGAAGGAGTCTGAGCATCATAGGTCTGCGAGGCACACAGTGAGGAGAGATGGGAGTCTCAGAATTTGGGGTGGTTAGAGATTAGATATTAGGCTGGACCAGATTAATTTAATCTATCAATATGATGGCTTTAATTCCGCATTACTTAATTCTGCATTACAGACATCTTTTTAGTTATTTCCTTTTTTCATGATATATATAGAAATATCAGCATGCTAAGTTACCAGTTAATGCCATTCTTTCCAGAATCTTGTACTGCCTTAAAACACTGCCTTAAAACCAGAAACCAGACAACAAATATCACTCATGGCAATATGTAAGATCTTCCATTCTCCTTTCTTGAATTCCAAATGAGTCACTGTGCTCAGGGAGTTATCAGACTTCAGAGTGTAATGTAGCACAGACCTCAGGCACAGAGAGTCACTGTGCTCAGAGAGTTATCAGACTTAGAGAGTCATCAGACTCAGAGAGTTAGCAGGCAGAGGCATCAGGCATAGAGAGTCACCTAGCACAGAGAGTCAACAAACATAGGCATCAGGCCCAGAGAGGCATCAGACCCAGAGAGTCATCAAACACAGGTATCAGGCCCAGAGAGGCATCAGGCCCAGAGAGTCATCAGACTCAGAGAGGCATCATACCCAGAGAGTCATCAAACACAGGTATCAGGCCCAGAGAGACATCAAATACAGGCATCAGGCCCAGAGAGGCATCAGACCCAGAGAGTCATCAAACACAGGCATCAGACCCAGAGAGTCATCAAACACAGGCATCAGGCCCAGAGAGTCATCAGACTCAGAGAGTCATCAAACACAGGCATCAGGCTCAGAGAGTCATCAGGCTCAGAGAGGCATCAGACCCAGAGAGTCATCAAACACAGGTATCAGGCCCAGAGAGACATCAAACACAGGCATCAGGCCCAGAGAGGCATCAGACCCAGAGAGTCATCAAACACAGGTATCAGGCCCAGAGAGTCATCAAACACAGGTATCAGGCCCAGAGAGACATCAAACACAGGCATCAGGCCCAGAGAGGCATCAGGCCCAGAGAGTCATCAGACCCAGAGAGTCATCAAACACAGGCATCAGGCCCAGAGAGTCATCGGACACAGAGAGTCATCAAACACAGACATCAGGCCCAGAGAGTCATCAGACCCAGAGAGTCATCAAACACAGGTATCAGGCCCAGAGAGACATAAAACACAGGCATCAGGCCCCGAGAGGCATCAGGCCCCGAGAGGCATCAGGCCCAGAGAGGCATCAGGCTCAGAGAGTCATCGGGCACAGAGAGGCATCAGGCACAGAGAGTCATCAAACACAGGCATCAGGCCCAGAGAGGCATCATAAAAGTCATCAGGCCCAGAGAGGCCCACAGAGAGGCATCATCATCAGGCTCAGAGAGGCATCAGGCCCAGAGAGGCATCAGGCCCAGAGAGTCATCGGGCACAGAGAGGCATCAGGCTCAGAGAGTCATCAAATACAGGCATCAGGCACAGAGAGTCATCAGGCCCAGAGAGTCATCAAACACAGGCATCAGGCCCAGAGAGGCATCAGGCCCAGAGAGGCATCAGGCCCAGAGAGTCATCGGGCACAGAGAGGCATCAGGCTCAGAGAGTCATCAAATACAGGCATCAGGCACAGACTCAGTCCCATCATCAAACACTCAGAGAGAGTCACACAGAGAGGCATCAGGCTCAGAGAGTCATCAAATACAGGCATCAGGCACAGAGAGTCATCAGGCCCAGAGAGTCATCAAACACAGGCATCAGGCCCAGAGAGTCATCGGGCACAGAGAGGCATCAAACACAGGCAACCCCCACAGAGAGTCATCGGGCACAGAAAGGGATCAGGCCCAGAGAGGCATCAGTCTCAAGGAGACACCAGTCACAGACTCAGTCATTAGACTCAGAGAGTCACAAGGCTCAGAGAGTCATCAGCTTCAGGGAGTCACCAGGCACATAGTATCATCAACCTCTCTCTCTCTCTCCCTCTATCTGTCTCTCTCTCTCTCTCTCTCTCTCTCTTTCTCTCTCGCTCTCTTGCCTCCGTTTCTTTCATTCTGTCTCTCTCTTTCTCTTTATTTCTCTCTCTACCCCTTTCTATCTGTCTCTGTATCTACTCCCCTGTATTGCTCTCTCTGTATCTCTCTCTCTCTGTATCTCTCTCTCTCCCTCTCTCTCTCCCTCTCTCTCCCTGTGTCTGTTGTCCTGCCTGATGGCTGTGTGACAGTGAGAGCGGAGGGCTTTTTTCTTCATGTCTGACTACTCTCTGTAATGACTGCAGATGGGAGATCCGCAGGGGGCCGGGGGGCCCCGGGGCCCTGTCATTGTCACTGAGGGGCCTCCATGACCTGCTTCCTCTCCCCACTCTCATCCTCATCTGCCTTCATCTCGCCAAACCCTCATTCAAAAGGAGATTTGGGCAAATTGCATCCAACGTCCGCGCACAGCCCGTGCGCCCGAGCCCCGTATGCGGGTTCCGTGTTGGCGGCGGAATGGGAAGGAGCGGTTTTAGAAGCGGTGCAGAACATCCATTTGTGCACTCATGTATTAGATTGTGTATAATTTTGGCGGTGGCGGTAGTGGAGGGGGGGTAGAGCGCGTGGGGGTCGGGGGGGTTATTTGTGGTGGTCCTCCCCAGGGATGAGCAGTATTCCACGAGGATTAATGATGATATGCTTATTGACTGGAATTAATGTATCGCTCAGGCGGGCCTGCGCAGAGCTTTAATAAACACAGGCCAGCGTCTGCGCCTCTGCGCTACAAGCTGCGCGCTCGAATAAGGATTAGCGGAATCAAATCCCGTTTTTGAAGAGATTTAGAGCTGTGAACCTCGCCAGATTATTACAAACGCAAGTGTGAAAACAAACAAATTTGTGATTAGAGCAGATCTGGATAATTACCACGCAGCAAATGAGCTCGCTCCCAATATGTTTGGAATTAATGAGCGTTAATGAGAGATAGCTTCAAATCAGTCAGGAAATAATGAGATCTGCTTATAGACATACAGAGGGCTGTTTACGCCACACCCTGTTCGGATCAGTGTGAGGCATCTGCAGGGACGGCAGTGTGTCCGTATGTAAGGACATGCTCGGTGCTGGAACCCAGGCTCAGCTCTGAGAGGGTGAAGGTACAGAGGAACAGTATCGGTTTATACTCATTACAAGCCATCTTGGATCATCTCTCTCGCTCTCTCTCTCTCTCTCTCTCTCTCTCTCTACCCCATCCCCGACTTTGTGTCGGTATGTCTCTCCCTTTTTCCCCTCTCTATCTCACTCTGTACTCTGTATCTCTCTCTCTCTCTTTCCTTGTCTCTCTCTGTCTCTCTCCCTCCTCTCCATATCTCACTTTCTCTCTCTCTCTCTCTCTCTTTCTCTCTCTCTCTCTCACTCTGTGCACTGTATCTATCTCTCTCTCAATCTGTACTCTGTATCTCTCTCTCTTTTCTTGTCTCTCACTGTATCTCTCAGTCTCTCTCCCTCTCTCTGTATCTTACGCTGTAGTCTGTATCTCTCTCTCTCTCTCTCTCTCTTTCTCTCTGCCTGTCTCTCTCTCTCTCTCTCTCTCTGTCTCTCTCTCTCTCTCTCTCTCTCTCTCTCTTTTCTCTGTCGGTATGTCTCTCTCTCTCTCTCTCTCTCTCTCTCTCTCTCTCTCTCTATCTCACTCTGTAGTCTGTATCTCTCTCTCTCTCTCTCTCTCTCTCTCTCTCTCTCTCTCTCTCTCTTTTTCTCTCTCTCTCTCTCTCCCTCTCTCTCTCTCTCTCTTTCTCTCTCTCTCCCTGTCTCTCTCTCGGTCTATCTTTCTTTCTCTCTCTCTGTCTTTCTCTCTCTCTCTTTCATTGTCTCTCTCTGTATCTCAATCTCTTATTTACAAGCCATCTTGGATCATCTCTCTCTCTCTCTCTCTACCCCCTCTCCTTCTCTCTCTCTCACTTTGTGTCGGTATGTCTCTCCCTTTTTCTCTTTCTCTCTATCTCACTCCGTACTCTGTATCTCTCTCTTTCTCACTCTGCACTCTGTACTCTCTCTCTCTCTCTCTCTCTCTCTCTCTCTCTCTCTCTCTTTCATCTCTCTCTCTCTCTCTCTCTCCAAGAGTTCAGCTCCAACTCTGGTCTAACACACTTGATCCAACACACTTGAATGAAGACCGTCAGGGGTTTCTGACTGTGTGAGCCGGGTGTGTTGGACTTGAACTCTTCACACTTCATACCGTAAACCCCGAATGTTAAATTCAGTAGATGGTTAGTGATCGTGCACTGAGCTGTGCGGATGTGTGTGCTCTGTAGGGAACTTACTTACTCTCTTAGAAACTGAACAGAACTCTGAGCAGGAGTTCCCAAACTTTTGCCTACAGGGTTTATTCTGAATCACCTTTGACCTGATCTCCGCCGCATCTCCATGTTTTTCCGTGTTGACTAAGATTCCTCACACTGTTGGGTCTGAAACTGCTTTAGTAAGACGTTTTGCCAAAAGCATCAGAAGACTTTTGATCTGATGACATCGGACACCCGGACACCGCTGCTGTTTTAGCAGCTTGCCCGAGCGGTTGAAGGGGCCTCAGTGTATGTGTGAGTATGGAGGGTGTTCTTCTGTCCGAGGAGGGCTTTAGGACGGACCCCCGGCCTCTGGGAACAGGGCTTGCTGTTCCCCAGTGAGGGTCTGGTGAAGGCGGGGGGTGGGGGGCATTTTTTGGCCCCTGGGGAGCAGCTGTGAGAAGGCCGTCCTGGCCCACATCCGCGGGTCACGCTGATCACCCATCCAGAAAGGAACAGAGTTTGTCCCCTCAGCGAATGGCCTCTGATCCCGGCCCTCAGCCTCTTTCAGCTCCACAGCTTTGTTACAGCATGACAGGAGCATTTAGAGAATCTCACTGCTGCTTCTTACTGTTGCATCCTGACCGGAGTAGGATGCAGTCTGATAGGTGGAGCTTAAGAGGATGGGGTGAAATCTTTACACCTCCCTACAGCTATATTCAGTCTCATAACATCAATACACATCCGGGGACAACTTGAGAAAGGGTGGAAACATCCACTACTAATCGGGGAACAACCCCGCCCCTCTAAACCCTGCCCCCAAATTCCTATGGGACAAATCAGTGTTCTATCACCACAGCACCGTAGGTACAGTCCTTCTGGATGGATACGGCAGGGAGCTCGGCACTGGTGCAACAGGGTTCTTTAACTAACCCTGGAACTTATTACCCAGGAGAGTGGACAAACCAGGCCTCTGAGACAGACAGACAGACAGAGACAGAGACAGAGACAGACAGACAGACAGACAGACAGACAGACAGATAGATAGATAGATAGATAGATAGATAGATAGATAGATAGATAGATAGATAGATAGATAGATAGATAGATAGATAGACAGACAGACAGACAGATAGACAGATTCCAATTTAATGGATATGTGGATGGATGGATGGATGGATGGATGGATGGATGAAAGTATGGATGGAAGTATGGATGAATGCATAGATGGAGGAACAGAATAATGGATGGCTGGATGGATGGATGGGTGGATGGATGAATGATGAATGGTTAGATGGATTGATGGCGGATTGGATAGGTGGATGCATAGATGACTAGAAGGATGGATGGATAGATGGAGGGATGGATAGCTGTATGAATGAATGGATGGATGTATAAATGGAAGAATGGATGGTTACAGGGATAGTTGGAGAGAAGGATGGCTGGATGGAAGGATGGATAGGAAAGACAGATGGATAGACAGACAGATAGATAGATAGACAGACAGACGGACTGAAGGACGGACGGACGGACGGACGGACGGGTGGGTGGGTGGTTGGGTGAATTGGTGGGTGGGTGGGCGGATGGATGGATGGATGGATGGATGGATGGATGGATGGATAGATAGATAGATAGATAGATAGATAGATAGATAGATAGATAGATAGATAGAGGCCTGTTAGTTAACATGTATCATACACACCAACAAGCCCTTAAATCAGAGCGGCTGATTTGCCCACTGCACACGTCTGTAAATGCGAATATCCTTCAGAGAACTGCACGCGTGAACCGCACCCCTCCGAGGCCCGAGAGCCTAAGATTAACAACCCGACATGTGAGCCGCAGCCTGGAAGCCGGTTAGTGCTTGTCACTAGCCGAGGAAGCTTCCCATCTGGAACTAACAGTGAAGTTGTCATGGAGAGGAGTCTAATCTCGGGAGTTTGTACAGGGGGATTATAATTAACATCTGTAATCCACTGTAATCTAAGAGAACTGGTGACGAGCTGTGAAAGCCTCTCTGTGAATCAGCGAGGAATTTCGAGGTTGAGTGCGCCGAAATCACAGCTAATTTAGGACAGAGGTTGGCTGTCCTTT
>JAMWET010001978.1:307500-312500 GCA_024036415.1 Prochilodus magdalenae | reverse complement strand
AAAGATTGTTCACACGTACAAGGACTTCGTCTTTGGTTGCAGTAGCTCACAGTGCACAGAGAGTAACAACATTACACACACACACATCCTAACACACAGTACACACACACACACACACACACACACACATACACACAAACACACTAACACACACACACACACACACACACACACACAAACACACACACACACATCCTAACACACACACACACACAAACACACTAGCTCACAGTGCACAGAGAGTAACAACATTACACACACACACACACCTCCTAACACACACACACATCCTAACACACACACACATCCTAACACACACACATCCTAACATACAAACACACACATCCTAACACACACACAGACACACATCCTAACACACACACACACATCCTAACACACACACAGACACACTTCCTAACACACACACACACACACATCCTAACACACACACACACACACACACACCCTCACACACACACATCCTAACACACACACAAACACACACACATATCCTAACACACACACAAACACACACACACCCTCACACACACACATCCTAACACACAAACAAACACACACACATACACACACACATCCTAACACACACACACATTAGCTCACACTGAACAGAGAGTAACATTACACACACACACTCACACATCTCACATACCTGTAAACCTTACATTATGTGTAGCTGTATATGTATATTAAAGTGATAAACTGTAACCAAATCTCACTGTGTAAACAGATGTACAAAAAATGATCGCCTGTTATTTATAAGTGATTATTAATATTATTATTATTATTATTACAGTGGAATACTTTAGGCCAGAACTATGTGTTGAACTAGTCATTGTCTATATGTCTTGTTCTCTGATGCATATCCAACACGTTAATTCATTTTTAAGACATTTATGAAATGAGACCTTCAACAACAAAACAGAAGGGAAACTGTCTGCACCTGGATCAGCCCAATGAAGCGGAAGCCTTCAGCAGAGTCCATCTGTATGTATATGAATATTATATATATATATATATGTAAAGAGCTTGGCTAATAATTACAGCGTGTTGGAGAGAAACTTGGAGCTAACTGCGCTCCTTGATGATATGTCTTCACGCATGTTATGCATTAATTAGATAGGTGCATCTCTGGCTGAGGGCTGACACAGTCATAAGGGGGCAAGTCCCCAAGTTCACCCAAACTTGCTGCTCACACCGCGGCTTAAATATAGCATCCTCATAACGTGTAATTAGACAAGGCTCATCTCAAGATGACGACGCGTCACATGCGCGGTGTTCATTATACTTACCCTCTCTATTTACAGCTGGAGCGGCATATTTCTGGTCTCGGAGTCCGTTGCTGTTATTACAACAATGATGGCATGACCCTAGAAAATCGAGTATTAGAGTACCGAGATGATGGCATATGGACATATGTATACTGGCCACTTTATCAGAAACCTCTCTCTTGTAGCTTCCAGCTTGGGGGTACAGGGCCCTTCTGCTGATGCTTAGTTTGCGTTAGCCGGCACCTAGATCTTTATTAACGGTCACTTTCTGACCAGAGAGCCGCTCTGGGCTGGATATTCTTGCATGGTGGACTTCTCTCAAGCTAGCAGCGTCAACAAGAGTCATGTGATCAGAAACTGACCAGTGATGAATGGGGTACAGGCTGATCAGTGGTTAATATGTAAATGGGTTACGGCCTGTAACACTATTACAGGGCTTAAAGATGGATAAGGTGGAGGCTAGTAAGTATGAAATGGCCTGAGTAGGGGGCTGTTACAACTGGGGGGTACTCTGTAGTAACTCTTATGGTTTTGGAATGGAAAGCTCAACGAGCTGATATAGGTATGACGGTTGGTGTCCACATACTTTTGGCAATTTAGCCTAAGAGTAACATGGCCACAGAGCCATGCGCGACCTGAGTTTGCCCATTCTCACTGGGGCTTTTCACACTCTCTCTCTCATCCTCATTTTCCCAATATCGCACGGCTTGGCGAGTCCAGTCGTTTAGACTCGGGATTCAGGAATTCATTAAGCTGCATTTATCCCATGATTGGCTGCGTGGGCGACCTTTCACAGTGGATGTGCATGGCGTTGGTGCGTTGAAGCTAAATTATGAGGACTCTTATTACGGCTCCCGAAATTGTTGGAACAGTTGGATGGCTTGACGATAAGCGGAGGAAAGGGAGGCGTTTTGTTGGTGAAGGAAGTGTGAAATCAATAAGGGCCATGTACGAGTGAGCGTTACAGTCGGAGGCTGATATATGACAGATATCACAGGTCTGCCCTAAGCTCCACTGATGAGCTCCTCTTTACTCTCTCGTGCGGCTGCCTGAACGATCTTCCTCCTGGCTGGCTCGCCGCGGGGCCGGAGATCCTCCTCCTCATCGCCATCATCGTCGGCTCAGACGACACCCTCTCCGCACTGCTGAGTAATCTAATCTGTTCCAATGAACTCCAAGCCGAAGGAGGCAACATGCTCCAAGACCTCAGTCATTAGATTCCTCTAATGAGGGGAAATGGGGAGGTGTGAGTATCACCAAGCGTAGGGGCGTCGAGTGGATGTTCACGCTGACTGTCAGCAGTAATATGCGCAGTGCAGGAAGCACATTACGGCATCACGGCATCTTGGATTCAGAGGAGGCCAGCAGTCTAAGAGATTGATGGGGTGGGGATGTGAGATCAGTGGTACACTCAAAGGCCTCTGTGAGCTTGAAGTAGGCCTGCGGAGGAAGTTTAACTGAGATAAGCTCCCTCTGATTGTATATCTTACCTAGGCTTGACGGTTTGGTAGGCTAGGAATCTGTTTCTGGTCCCATCAGAACTTTTTACTTGGTCCAGTTTGTTCTTACACGTAACCATGTTTGTTAATAATGAATGAGGCTTAATAGTAACCGACTGGCTGAATATCCACAGTCGTGGCTGTTGGGCCAGTCAGATACGCTGATAAGGCCCGTCCCCCTACAGCGCTGTACATTCTGGGAGGTTGGGTTAGCAAACATGGCGGCCTGACGCCATACTGAGAGACAGACTTCTGCATGTGTAGCTCAATATTAGTCTAGATGTATCATCATTCATTGTTCCTGGTAACCCTGTGTTTAAGTTCACTGGTGGGTTTGGATGGTCTTGTGTTGTAGACATGATGACCCCAGATTCCCACCACCACAGTAAGTACATCAGAGTCAGTCAGTTTCTCGGTCATAAACTCCTGCAAATGACTATGATCCAGTAACGGTCTTAGTTCCTCTATAATGCGGACCCCCCAATATTATCACATCATAGTCTGCTTTACATGAACCTGCAAGACACACCAAGGTCCCTCATGGCACTGGCTTGGCCCTGGGCCCTGCCTTGCGGACCACTGGTTCAGATTAATGTGTGTATGTGGAAAAGGAGGGTCTGATTCCAAAAACAGATGACACATCATCCTAACATGACTGAGGAGTCCCGCTGAGGGACGGCAGGAGGAGGAAGAGGAGGACGTTTGGTATTGGACTGAGTTGTAAACCTGGAATGCCTGACGAGAACTGGCGATGAAATGTTCTACAAATGTTATGTTTCTATAGTTAAGTAGTTCACAAGGTAGTAACTTCAGGCTCCTCCAGATGGCGCTGCACAAGAATGATGGGGCTGTAAATACCTTCAGGGTGTGAGTGACGGGATCCGTAGATTGGGAAGAGGTGCTACAGTGCAGGGAATGTCTCGTTCCATCTGTGGAAAATATCTCCAGAGCAGATGTTAATGATTGGCTAAAAGGAGGGACTGCATGTGGGCGTGGCCAAAGACCATAGTGTGAAGGAAGTAGCTGAATCTGCAGGTGTGTGGAAGCGTACGGTCATGCGGGTCTACCAGCAGTGGCTAAAATCCCAGTCTACAGGGAATTCTCCTCGGAATTGTGCCAGGGAAGGCATCCACCAATACCTTGATGCTGGACTGTCTGAACACTGATGTGGCCTCCATCCAGAAACTTGTCCAGTGCATGCTAAATCCAATCACAGCTGTTGTTGGTGCTCATGGAGGTACGTCTCAGTTACAGGTGACTCATTTTTGTCTGGTGAGCCTGTAACGATGATAGTAGATAATTAACTCTGGATGATTCACTTCATCCTCAGGAGACACGACCTTCTCCAAGCCTTGACTGAGTTCTCTTTGAATTCTCTTTCAGGCTTTGGGTTTATCAGCTCATAGAAGGGGTCCCACATTCTTATAATGTTCTGCTTCTGCACGTTACCTGCATTTACACCTGTCCACCAGAGAGGGCGCCAAATCCCTGAAACCCACATAGTGTAGCTTTCATTTATTGTTTAGATAAATCCAATAGAGTTGGCATAGCACAGGTTTGGTTCCTGACCTCCATGGATGAAATGCATCACCAGCACCTGATTGAACGTCACAAAAAAGTAATAACGGAATTCATTAGATAAATTAGGTAGTGGACGGTAACTATGTCCGCTCGTTTCCTGAAGAGGCTTCGGGTAGTTCCAAGAAATCGGCAGGGATATTTATCCAGCAGTTTAATCTTAGAAGTTGGTTTCGCATTTTCCTGCGTCTCACAAATCCCACACGTTCAGTGATGTCGAGGACTCTGGGGTGGTCAGTCCATACTGTCTGATGGTGGTTACTTTCAATTATCTCTAAAGGTTATATGGTTTTCTTATTACCTCAGTTAGGAATCCAAGAGGGCCTGGGAGCCCTAGTTTGTGAACCAGTGTGCTACGGGGAGACTACAATAAACAACCCCCTCCTCCTCCAGCACTTATTTGGACTGAATGTATGGTTGAATAGTCTTTTGATCAGTGCTCGAGTGGTTGGGGGGGTTGGCGGGGGGCAGCATTAAATGTCACTGAATCTGATCCATTGTTGACAGTGAGGTCGTTATTGCAGCGCATCGGCCGCCGCCGCTCCGTCCTCAGTGCATGTGCAGCTGCGATGAGTGGAAGCAGCGCCGACGTAGCTGGACGCGGAATACGTGTTGCATTTTACGGCCAAAGTTA
>JAMWET010001978.1:292500-302500 GCA_024036415.1 Prochilodus magdalenae | reverse complement strand
AAGGGTCCTTGGGCAAGACTCCTAACACTGCACTGGCCCACCTGTAATACGAATAAGCTTGTAAGTGAGCTAAATGCCTAAACATTAATAAAATATATAAATATATACACAACATCACTGCACTAATCATATTTATATGGATGCAGATATTTGTATGTATTGGTTGGAGTGCTCATCTGGAACAACAGTATAGAACCGTATTGATGTTTTACTTGACCAGTAGTAGTTTTACTTTGGCTGTTTGAATCTCGGAAGAGGCGGAGCCTCATTTAGAAGCAGAATGGCATAGGCATTAGCCGACAACACAGCTTTTAACTGTTTTCTGTTCCTGCTTGTTTTGCATAAACACAAAAAGACAGATACGATACATGGTCAAACTGTATTAGAAGGTATAGCTGTCTATACCTTGGTGGCTTTACCTGTGGAACGCCAGTTAACCCGCTGGATTACTGCTAGGTTAGCTCACTGACTAAACACAGTTGAACACGAGTCAGCCCATGACCAGTTAGCCAGTCTGCTAACATTACTAAATGCTAGGTGTTTTTATTGTCGCCAAAAATCATCTTCCAGTCCAGCCTTCACACCTACTTCTCAAGGCAGCATGAACTGAATATATTATACTGGTGTTCAGCCTCACTCATTGCTAACAGTGGTACAAAATCAAGCACCGGCAATAGACTGAAGTGCTCTGCAGTGACTTTAAACTGTCATAGCCACTTTTGCCAATAGTCTGCTGGATCTACCCCAGTGAGCTGTAAGTGCGATTACTGTGAAACTGAAATATCTAAGGCTGAGTAACAGAAATAATCAGATGTTCGGAACTAGTTGAACATTCCCAAATGACAGGTGAGCTAGGCCTTCAATTTGAGCCATAAGTCCCAAAACTTGGTCAAAGCAAACAGGGTCAATACCTCTGCTGGGACGTTTTTCTCAAAAAATGTGTCCCGCCCATTTAAAATCGCTTATGATTTAACACCACACCAAAGACTGTGATGGACTGTCATGAAGTGACTCAGGGTGGCAGCAGGTCAACACCAAGTACCGTGGTTTTTGCCAGGATGAATGGTCTGTTGTAATGTGTCAACCGTCCAGAAGACATGGCGTCACTCCACCTCCTCCACCCCTACCGCACCATCTGCATGAGCTGTGTGAGGATATTCAAGCTGCATGGGATGGATTATCACAGGACACCATTAGGAACCTCTACAGCTCCATACCGAGACGTCTGGTGTGTTGGGTTGGCAAACATGGCGACCTGTCGCCATCATGAGAGACAGACCTCTGTATGTGTAGCTCAATAAATATTGATCATATCAGTCTAAAATTTATCATCAGTTATTGATCCTGGTAACCTTTATCTTCCTTCCCAACAGCACCGCACTCCCACACCTCCCTCTGGGTGCAACTTCTATGGTAGTAGTTGATGAATGATACCTTCTCCCCAGCTCAGCTTCTCTTTAAGATCTTCCAATAGGAGAGCTCCCTTAGCTTTAGCTAGCCAAATACTATAGAGAAACACTGGAAGTTTCTGGAAGTGTTTAAACACCTGCAAATTCTATTGA
The DNA here is from genome assembly GCA_024036415.1 of Prochilodus magdalenae. Lineage (NCBI taxonomy): Eukaryota > Metazoa > Chordata > Actinopteri > Characiformes > Prochilodontidae > Prochilodus > Prochilodus magdalenae. The sequence continues at coordinate 300,938 of JAMWET010001978.1, read as the reverse complement.
ATGAAGTTGAATAGATCTGTATTTCCTAGCTCCCAGTAATCATTAGGTCTCCTCTGAAGGTGTAGAAGGCCCTGAGGGTGAAAATGATTTATCTGTCAGCTGCCCGAGCAGGCTAGCTAGGCTAACTCCCGCTTAGCTGGACTTTTACTGTCAGGTCATTTAACAACTTCTCCACCAGCAACCAGCTGCTGGCACACATTTAGTAATTGATGTCCTACTGTTCGGCTCCAAATGGCTTTATATTCACTCAGACCAGAGTGGCCACATCGCAGGCTGAGCCGGGATTTTACCCAGCAGCCCCTCTTGTGTCCAAGCCTGGGCTTCAGCTCGCAGTTCAAAGCAACATGCAGGATGGGGGGGTATGGGGGAAGAGCACTTTGCAGTTGGTGTAATACATGAGCTGTGGGCTGTGGGGCTGTGGTGGCGTCTGCTACACTCTCAGCAGTGATGTAGGCCTTAGTGACAGACAATTTAACACCATACAAAACACACAGAGCCTCCATTAGCCCGGCTCAGGCCCGCGCCCTGGCCCATTCCACACTTCATTACCAAGCAACCACAAATTACAGCCAAACAAAGCAAAGAGCGAACCGTGAAATGATTATCATCTCAGTATTGTTGGGCAGAGAGAGCAACAGCTATTGTTAGCTTTAGCAAATGCTAGCATCTTTAGGTTAGCCTTTATAGCAACAAGAAGGTGTTTCTATACACTTTTCATTTGACCTGTTTGCATGGACAGTCAAAGCACAGTCTCGCATTTCTCATATGCAAAGCTGATATCAAATCATCTTCCATCATATTGTATCACTAACGCTAAACACAGTGTTAGCCACTGCAGCTGGTCACAAGCTAAGGGGAACTAGCCATGATAGCAAGAGAAGGGTAGGACAGTTATCCGGATGGTTCAAAGGTGGACCACCAGAACGGTGGCCACAAGTCCGGTTTTAGGCTGGACAGTCTGTTTTTTTAAACTCCCAGTCCTCCGGATGGACGCCACTCGCCAACAATATAATATGGGCCATTGGCTCACCTCTGTGTCATAAGACATGCCTTGCATTTCACTGGTTTACCAAGGTCATGTGACATTGCTCACCTACAGGCTAACTGCAGGTCTGTTCTCTAAATGCTAGTCCATTATTAAGTTGGGGTAGCTAAGCGGATAACACCACTACCCGGCAGGGAGACTGGGGTTCGAATCCCAGTCTGAGTGACTATGCTGTACTACACCAATAGGAGTCCTTGGGCAAGACTCCTAACACTACACTGGCCCACCTGTAATACAATTATCTTTATAAGTCGCCCTGGATACGAGCGTCAGCTAAATGTCGTAAATGTAATTCTGTTCTAGTATCATACCAAACAACCCCACACCCAACATTTATGATGAACATTTGGTGGTATAAAAGTGGATGCCCTAACCACCAGTGCCAAACAGTCAGTGGGGTGTTGACCTGATCAAGCCAGTGGACCAATAGTGGACAAGTGGACTATCTGGGAGCTTTTTCATGAGGCAGACATTAATACAACAGTACAATGAATGTGTTACCCGCCGCCATTTTCTAGGCAGACTGAGAACGGGTGAGGCTGCCGTGCCTGATGGGATGCAGTCACCATGAAGATAGCTCCCCCTCTATACTAGAACCCCTGACTGGAGTAGAACACCACCCGGGTATCGTCAGTGCTACATACTACTTTTAGGCAGATTTAGTATGAGTAGCATGTAGCATGCCATTTCAAATTCAGCCTCAGACACACCAAGGCCCTGAGGTCCCCAGCTTCTGCTCTCCAAGCTTAATGTTCCTACCAGCGTTTGGTTCCAGTTCTCCGGAGTGTGGTAGTACACATAGAGGAAAAGCTCATCAACACTGTTTTCTTATTTCACAGTTTGTGTGATGCGTGTTTGTACGAATAGTTTTGGTGTCTCTGGTGAGTTAGGGCACTCGATAGCTAGCTAGGCTAGCCAGCATGCTAGGCCAGGCCTGTCTGCAGCTAAACTAAGAAAAGCTAACTGGTTAGCTCAAAGTTAGATGTCATATTAAAAGTAAAGGAACGCCATCCCACTCTTGACACAAGTGTGGCAGTACAGAAAGCTACCTGGCAACCCGGCCCTCAGTATGTTGTCCAGTTTTTAGTCAAGTAGTTTGTCAGTGCAAACTCAGTGTGTAAGTGCGGCCATGTTCTTGTGTGTGTACATGTGTGCGGGTGTGCATGTTTATGTGTGTGTGGCTGTATGGCTGTGCCTGTTTGCATGTGTTGGAAGGGGGCACCTGTGGCGCTGTGCTGAGAGGGTCCTGCCCTGTGCGGCATGCGCGTGGGCTGGAGGCATGGTGGGCAGCAGTCTTCGTCCCCAGGCCGCTCTGTGCAGGCTAATTAAGAGCTGGCCCTGTCAGCTGCCTGCGGCAAACACAAACACTGCAGTGGCCTTGTGCTGGTCAGCGTGTGCAGCCGTGCCAAAGTCAAGCAGTGAGGATTCAGGCTAAAGCTGAAGTCACATAGAGAGCTCACTGAAAATCTGTACAGTCCGCCTCTGTCAGGGCTTTGATCAGCGTATGAGCGCGCACACACACACCCATGCACAACTGTTTTTGTGAATTGTGGGGACGCTACATAGGTGAATACTAGTAGACTAACCCCAACCCAGATCTTTACACCAACCTTTACACGTGTCTTAATCTCACAATTAAATGATTTGCAGTACAGGGACCAGCTTATGGGCCCCACAGTAAGAAAGGTCCAGACCTGGTAAGTAACTCCTAGCTCCACAATGGCACTCCATTTATCAATAAGGCTTGAATGGTCAACTCTGTGATGTGCACATCCGTGCCATGTGATTAGCGGGTCCTCCTCTGTGGCTCTCTGTCCAGATCAGAGTGTGTGTATGATATTGTGTTTCTGCCCAGCGCGTATAGAGCAAACGTCTTGTCCAGTACAAACTCCATATAACATAAGGATACATATGATCAGTGTTCAATCACATTTATGGTATTTGGTGGATGCTCTTATCCAGGGCGAATTAGAACTTGACCATTTCTTACACAGGTAGGTGAATGTAGTGCTGGGTGTCTTTCCCAAGGCCCCTTATTGGTGGCTTGCCCACACTATGATTTGTTATAGGATTCAAATCTGGGGATGTCGCGTTCAAGTCCATATGTGTAAATCTAAATCTACAGTAGTGATCCTAAATGTTCATTATGCCAATCAGTGTCATTTGGAGCCACCTGGAGCCAAGACAACTGTCATCTTGGAATACTAAAAAAAATTTTTTATTGTTTATTTGTATTTTTATTATTTTTAATATTTTTATAAAATTTTTATCTCCGGTGTTTTTACACATGTCCTACAGGTCAATAAAATGATGAGTAGAAAGCAAAACCTGGTTGTCCAGCAGCTCAAGGTAGGCACCGTGGTTCACATCTACTGTCACCTCCACCAAAGAACCCATTTCCATGTTCTTTACTCCATCATCAGCAGTGATGCCCTCCATGTGTCATCCTGTTGCCAGCACCCTTGTCAGACAACTGCATGACGCAGGGCTACATGCACACATTATGACGACTGCCCTTAACACCATGTCAGTATCCCCAAAGACTGCAGTGGTGTCGTACCAGACTGTCATGGAGTGACTCAGAATGGCAGCGGGTCATCTTCAGTGACGAGTCCCGCTTTAGTTTTGATGGAGACGCCCAACGAATCCGTGTGTGGAGGCACCGTGGTCAGCGCCAAGATGAACGGTTTGTTGTCACATGTCCAGAAGACCTGGTGTCCCTCCACCTCCACCCCTACCGCACCATCTGCAGGAACTGTGTGAGGATGTTCAAGCTGCATGGGATGGATTATAACAGGACACCATTAGGAACCTCTACAGCTCCATACCGAGACGTCTGGCGTGTTGGGTTAGCAAACATGGTGGCCCGACGGCATACTAAGAGACTGACTTCTGTATGTGTAGCTCAATAAATATTGATCATATCAGTGTAAATTTATCATCAGTTATTGATCCTGCTCACCTTTATCTTCCCTCCCAACAGCACCGCAACCCCACACCTCCTTCTGGGTGCAGCTATTCTTTCTATTCTCAGATGGAATGATGATATTCTGTGCGGTTTACCTGAGGGGGACCGTTTTGATGGTCTACCACGTCTTGCAGACGGCTCTTAAGACTCCTTCAGTCCTTTTCAGAACTCCAAATATCTGCTGTGAAACCAACCCCTTGTGTTTGACTGAGTGGTGTCGGACTTGTGCACAGTACTGTATGTGTGTTTGTATCTGTCTATCTGTACATCTGTGTGCTCGCGTCTTGCCCCCCACCTCCCTACCCCGCACTCCCTCTACTCCCAGCGGAGTGTGTGTGTCTCGGTGCGACTGCGTCTAGTCAAGCAAGCGGCCGATGCTCACTGGCATTTCCCAAATGCCCCAGCTGGAGGTCTGAGTGACACACACACTCTCCCAGTGCGTCAGAGACAGAGAGACGAGCACTGTGTGTGTGTGTGTGTGTGCGCATGTGGGAGGGGGCGGCTCTCAGGTTCAAGTCTGCCCGTCCCTCGCACACCGCCGACGGTGCTGCTGATGCTATTAGCCGCAGCCGCAATGCCGCGCCTCACATGCGCGCTTCCTGTCACAGCAGTTGGGCGCCATTACTAATGCACATAAGTGCAAGGTGCTTCATTTCCATCAGCCGACAGCGTGACGCCTTTTATTTTAAGTAATGTTAGCGTCTCTCTTTAATGATATTTCTGTCACACGCGTCCCCCCGAGGTAATGGATGAAGCATCCGAGATGGGGGGATAGAAAGACAGAGAGGGAGATAATTGACTTTCAGGAAAGCTTTCTGAAATTATTTTCTGACTTCAGTCATGAATATGGAAGCTGACCTATGAGAGAGAGACAGGCTTTCAGGTGATGAAGATCAAACTTATACAAATGCAAGCTAAGCCATGATGCTGATAGTCAAAACTCCTATGGTGGTCATAGGATGTTACTTGGAGGTCAGTGCACCTCATGCACCCCTATTTTTCTAATCCACTGCCTTACAAACCCACATACGGTGCGGTTGGTGTAGCACAGTGGGTGATGCTGATGCTGTCTTGGGCCATCCTGTGCCTCGATTTCCATATGTGGTGAATCAGTACATAGTAAAATTTGGGCACTGGCTAGGCCCCTGGAGGTGGGAGCATTGGGACGCTGACAGCTCAGTTATGTGTTGCACGGATACAATAAAACACATCCAACAACATCAACTGGGAAGGCCATCCGAACCTCGCGGCCATTCCTCAAAATCTCCCATTTTGTTTACCATGGAACCGGGAGGCAGCCATGCATCTGTTTAAGAAGCTACGCCAATTCTCAGGCACAAAGGCTAATTCTGTTATAGCATCTCTATAGCTAAGAGTGGTTCACCAAGCTAACAGTGCTAACAGTGGTTCACCTAAGCAATTCACAAAGCTAACGGTGGTTTACCTAACAGTGCTTTACCAAGCTAACAGCACTAACAGTGGTTCACCTAAGCAAAGCGCAAACAGTGGTTTCACTAAGCAATTCACAAAGCTAACGGTGGTTTACCTAACAGTGCTTCACCAAGCTAACAGCACTAACAGTGCTTTACCAAGCTAACAGCGCTAACAGTGCTTTACCAAGCTAACAGCACTAACAGTGGTTCACCTAAGCAATTCACAAAGCTAACGGTGGTTTACCTAACAGTGCTTCACCAAGCTAACAGAGCTAAGAGTGGTTCACCAAGCTAACAGCGCTAACAGTGGTTCAACTAAGCAATTCACAAAGCTAACGGTGGTTTACCTAACAGTGCTTTACCAAGCTAACAGCACTAACAGTGGTTCACCTAAGCAATTCACAAAGCTAACGGTGGTTCACCTAACAGTGCTTCACCAAGCTAACAGAGCTAAGAATGGTTCACCAAGCTAACAGCGATAACAGTGGTTCACCTAAGCAATTCACAAAGCTAACGGTGGTTTACCTAACAGTGCTTCACCAAGCTAACAGAGCTATAAATGGTTCACCAAGCTAACAGCGCTAACAGTGGTTCACCTAAGCAATTCACAAAGCTAACGGTGATTCACCTAACAGTGTTTCACCAAGCTAACAGCACTAACAGTGGTTCACCTAAGCAATCAGCTAAGAACGGTGGTTTACCAAAACAGTGCTTCAACAGCGCTAAACAGTGGTTTACCAAACTAACAGCGCTAACAGTGGTTCACCTAAGCAAGTCACAAAGCTAACGATGGTTCACCTAACAGTGGTTCACCAAGCTAACAGAGCTAAGAGTGGTTCACCAAGCTAACAGCGCTAACAGTGGTTCACCTAAGCAATTCACAAAGCTAATGGTGGTTTACCTAACAGTGCTTTACCAAGCTAACATTGCTAACAGCGGATCACCAAACAGCGATCCACAAACTTAACAGTGGTTCCGCTGAGGTAAAATGGTTTACCATGCTAACAGTGGTTTATCAAGCTAACAGAGGTTTACCTAAGCAATTCACAAAGCTAACGATGGTTCAGCTATGCTAAAAATGGTTCACCATGCTAACAATTGTTCAGCTATGCTAAAAATGATTCACCATGCTAACGATGGTTCAGCTATGCTAAAAATGGTTCACCATGCTAACAATTGTTCAGCTATGCTAAAAATGATTCACCATGCTAACAGTGGTTCACCTAAGCTAAAAATGGTTCAAAATGCAGACGTCTCGGCATGGAGTTGAACAGGTTCCTAATGGTGCCCTGTGATAATCCATCCCATGCAGCTTGAATATTCTCACACAGTTCCTGCAGGTTTTGTGGTAAGGGTGGAGTCCTGGGTCATGCAGCTGTCTGCCAATGGTGCTAGCACTAACAGGATGACCCATGGAGGGCATCGCTGCTCGCTAAATGCCCAAAATCGTTGCTGTTGGCTTAGTCCGGTACGGCGATAAGGCCAGTCCTTGCTTACATCACAATTCGTATGTCTCATGTTGTGAAACCTACCCACCAAGTTTCAATGCTGTGGGTGGATTCCATCTGGATGCAGCTACTTGTGCAGCTATACTTTTGATGTAAAGGGTAAAGGACGTGCAAAGTGTAGCATATGGGCAATATAAAGTTCTGAAAGTTTTTGTTTTTCTCCTGTAAGAAGAACGCTGGACTGAGCGATTGATGACAGATATCTACTTTGTCTGCTGAACCGCCCAATTCAACCGATAAATGTTCAAATGCTTTTCAATGGTGTTTGCATGATGCTGTATGCAATAACCAGAACTCAGCTCACCCTGCGTGAGCATCTCATGAAGAAATCTCTATTCTATACTATTAGAAATGGTCCACAATGGCTGGGAACAGAAGGCCTGTGCATTAAAGTTGAGAATTTTTTTTTCTCTTCCGTAATACAGCTTCAGTTATGACAGCCACGGTGCACTCGGCGAAGGTCAATGAAACTGGTTGCGACTGACAGAGATCTACTTTGTCTGCTGAAATGCTTAATTCAACCGCAAAACCGCTGTCAGATGTTTAATTGATGTAGAAGAACATCAGACGCCGTAATGGTCAGTTTCCTTATCTCCCGCGTTCCCGATGCGGGCTGTGCCCACCGCATTCCACCTTGAGTCAAGACGGCCTAAAAACATTTCATTACGGCGTCCGCCGATTGATCGGACTTGGCTTCAAATGATGAACACTTATTATTTTTCGAATGCTCTGACTATCCAGGCATAAACGGCCATGGCAACGAAGCCTCATTTAAACACAATATTCATAAAGGCTATTAAATATAATAGAGCTGTCTAGTTAATGATTAGTGCTCATTAAACTGTCCTTCAAAAGATTTATTTTCAGCTCTTATTAGTTCATGATGGAATAATCACGGCTCACGGAACAGACGCTGGCTGTTTAATTATTTTATGTGGTTGCTGAAAGCTCCGATGAACAGTCTCTTCTCGGGGCCTGATGCCACAGCAGCAATGGCTGGAGTCGTAGTTGTTTCTGGAAACACAGGTCTGTCCAAGTGGTATCCGCCTCTGTAACATCCCCAGATGACTCCAAACTCCAAAACAGCAAGGCCTCCTTGCAGTTTGCATCGCACTCTTCAATGGCGTTAGTTAGCAATGCTCCTCGTGTTCCTTTTTGTCTCCCTCGTGTAGGAGCATTATGCTAAGCGCTAATGCGCTTTAATGTGTTTTTCATTAACAGCGCTCCTGAAGCCCTGGCCCGCTGGTGGGCGTGGCGCTGCCCGTGTCAGCCTCGAGGAGGGAGGAAGGAAAACTTTCTGCTGCCATTTTGTTTGCCGCCGCACTGTAATTAAGTTGCCAGCAGTGGCACATTAACGCTGCATTAGGCTGCGGAGGGCCGAGCCGAGGCTGTAGGTAAACAACGAGGGGCCGCGCTGGCCGCCACTTGGGTCAGCTTTCGCTAACATGCTGACCTCCATTAAATCTGAGCCCTTCTCCTCAGAG
>JAMWET010001978.1:255000-282500 GCA_024036415.1 Prochilodus magdalenae | reverse complement strand
GTTGTTCAGAAATGCTAGGAGTAAAGGACTGGTTTAAGTTTTGGTGTCTAGTTTATAGCTTATTAATCACCGCCATAAACAACAACTCAAAACTTCAGATTGTTAAAATGGTAACCTTCTAGGAAAAGAAAAAAACATTCCTAACTTGTAATGTAACCAGATCGTATCCCAGATCAACTTTTACAGGTCCGTTCATCAAGACATTAACACAGAATATAAAAATATTTGTATATTCTATAATAATAATAATAATAATAATAATAATAATAATAATAAATAATAATAACTGGGGAAAAGATTACTATATATTTGAGCAGTTACAATAGTTATGGATAGTTATATACATTAGGTATGAATTAAATTAAAAGTAAATAAATATAATAAAAATAAATAAATAAAATAAAAGTAAATATATATATATATATATATATATATATATATATATATATATATATATATATATATATATATATATATATATATATATATACATACATATAAATAAAGTAACAATAAAAAATACAAATATTTTAAATACAGTATAGTACAGATTTTCAAGGTGTAAATAAATTAATAAGTGTTTTTTTTTTTTATTACTTTCATATTATATATCCAGTTTTTCTAAGATATTAACTCTAATAGACACTAATTGTGCATTAAAACTGCTCCCTGTGAAGGACGTATTCACTTAGCTTCACCTAGAAGATCAACAAAACATGACAAGGGGTCCCTCAAACTTCGGCAGACGACTGTATGTCAATGTGCTCAGTTAACTGTTACTAAGTACTTCCTTCAGGCAACCTGGGAATTCCAGAAACTGGGAATAATCGCCTGCTTCTTTTTCCAGGTAGCTCAGAAGATATGAACACTTTCATGTGACTATCTACTGTATTTTCTAATATTATAGCTCTACCTGTATACACTACCACACATATTAAATGTGTAGTGAGATATTACGAGGCCTGGACACATAGACGGGCATGTGTCACAGCTGGGAGTGAAGCGGGTGCAGATTTGGGGGCGCAGCACCCGCCCCCCTGCCTTGTCTCCCCCGCGAAGGGCCTGGAGAGGAATCACACTGAGTCTGACCTACAGCTTTATTACAGGGCCTTCAGACACACACACACACACACAGACACACACACACACACACACACACACACACACAGACACACACACACACACACACAGTCTCTCACTCGCCTAAGGAGTGGACTGACCTTTCTGATTCAAACTATTTTGATTTCTGCTCATATAAAATCCGTCTCTTTTCCGTCCTGTGCTGTGCAGTGTGGATCAGTATAGCTCATTCCCGCTCAGCACTGAAATACATAAATGGCACAGATATGTTTACCTGCTTTTGGAAGTATATGTGTATGTAGAAAGACAGAAAGACAGACAGACAGACAGACAGACAGAGAGGGAAAACTAAAGATGAGCAGAGTATGGGAAGGCCAGAATGATGGAGTACTATCTCCCCCTAGTGGTCGTTACTGGCCATCGGTCATCTCCCTCTGTCACCGCTCATCAGTGAAGTGAGCAGTGATGGGTGTGGAGTCACTGCAGCCCTGCAGGCCAGCCAGCGTCCAGACGCTCAGCAGATGAGAGCAGGCTGAGGGTTTCTCCTAAAGGATGGACAGACATCCACCAGCTCTGGTTCTCGCTGGCCAGTCTCTCTCTGCTTTACTGGAGATCTTTGTTTAAGCAATGAATCGCTCGACTTGCTTACGTGAGTCCTGATGCTGTATGGCTGGCACACCGTTACCTATGAACATGGGCAAACGACAGGTGCTGTGTGAACCCTTTATCATTCCGTGACTTTCTACATAAACATGAAAGGAACATGAAATATGGTCAGATTGTCATTTGACTTAAAGGTATAGATGTATGTATGTCAAATGACAATCTGACCATATTTCATGTTCCTTTAATGTTTATGTAGAAAGTCACGGAATGATAAAGGGTTCACACAGCACCTGTCGTTTACCCATGTTCATAGGTAACAGTGTGCCAGCCATACAGCTGTATATATATATACACACACATATATACATACATACATCTACACCTTTGAGTCAAATGACAATCTGTATTGTATGTATGTATGTATATATATATATATATATATATATATATATATATATATATATATATATATACACACATATAAATTCTATGCACTGTATATACCCTGCATCTCTCATCTACCTCAGCCTTCCATAGTGCTATATGGAAATGTGTACATCTGCACTGCATATATCATAGTTTTTATCCATAACTTTATATTACTGTTATACAAAAACTGTAAATTAGTATAGATTTTGTAAATTAGTATAAATATTTTGTGCTTAGTATTGTATATATTTATTGTCTAATGTATATTTTTTTATTTAAGTACTGTAAGGGACCACACACAAGTTTTTCACTCATCTTCACACCTGTAAAAAATGTGACGTGACAATAAAAGTGATTGAGATTAAGAGAGCCCAATAAAACCAGCGACACCATCAATTCTATAGTTCTTCATCCATTCATAAACAAAGTGATGCAACATCAAATGTCTATATGGTAAAACTCTGCGTCTGCGTCTGAGTTTGGTATAGGGGATAAAGAGGATGTGAGTCTGGCTGACCCTACACTGTTTAAAACATCTCCACCAGCAAAGTCTGGTCTGTATCGCCTACATTTGTTGGAGCACCCCTTATTCCTACTTTGAAACATGGTGGTGGTAGTATCACAGTTTGGGGCTGTCTTGCTGCTATCGTATGAAGATATTCGTCAGGGGAATGTTACGGCATCCATCCATGCAGAACAGCAACACCCTTAAAAACACCAGCTGGTCTACAAGCATGTGGAGGCCTGGCTGAAACGTATGCTCTTCAGATGCTGTCAGGATATTTCATTTTGTTTGGCTAAATATGAATGAAAACTGGTTTATTGTGCTCGACAACTGGTTGTAATGAAACGGATGGGGAACAGCGTGGTCCCAGTTTTCCATTGGCCTACGCCCACCCAACCCCTCAATGTCCTTTACCCCTCATGCCACCTAATGATGTAGCACCAGTCAGCAATCACATCACATGATTTCAGTTTAATCGAAGTGAATTGTTTATTGCCAAACCCCAAATATTGAAACCGTGTATACGCTGTGGTGTTTATGCAGGAAAGCCCACCAACTTCCACCCAAGTTAAGGCCGTTCTGTGAAGAGAAGCAGGCCGAGCTTCCCTCGAACCAATATAATACACGACTGATCAACAGATGATGCCTTGTTGAAGTCAGTGCTGTTTATGGTTTGAGGCAAATGACTAATGATTTAGACATGCAGTTAGCACAGCGCTAATAGGTGGGGTATGCGCTTACATTACTCGTTAGCTACATTAGCCTTTAGCTCCAGTGTAGAGCTACAGCAGCAAAGTTCCAGCATGCCCCAGCTGTAGCTGTAATGGTGTAACAATTCACCGTTTTCTCAGTACAGAACAGGGTCCTTCGACAGTTCTGCTTCGACCATGAAAGAAAATAAACTGTATTGAATTGTATTTTTAAGTTTTGCAAATTTCTAAGTTTCTAACGAACCACAAATTAACAATAATACAAGCTTGTTTACACAAATGGGAAGGATATGAAACTGTAACATCCTGGCTGAGCTTCTCCAGTACGCTTTGGAGGTGGGGTCATGCAAAAGGCCAAGCAAAGAGGCTCAGGGGAGGCACATATACCCTCTTGGAGGGGACTTGTTATGATGTTGTTAGGGTCATTGTTCCTTAGTTTAAGATGTGACCATGTGTGCGATTTGTGTTGTATGGAGTCTGGGGTGCGGGTTTGTGTGGTCCACCAATAAGTGGAGGTCTGTGGCTATTAGTGACCTCCCCCCACAGTGCTGGCCCCACACGTCATGTGTCTACATGCTGGTGTTTCAGTGAAAGAGCACCACCCATAGAGTCATGGCTTCTCTCCTGTCTCCTTCTCAACGGCTGAAAGGGCAGTCGTCACCCACTACGCTTCATTCCTGTCGGATGATTCCTTTTGGGTGCATCTGTTTGCTCAACTGATCTTTTGATGATGAGTATATACAGTGCTGTGAAAAAGTATTTGCCCCTTACAGATTTCTTTGGTTGTTGCACTTTTGTCACACTTAAATGTTTCACATTGTCAAGCAAATTTAAATATCAGACGAGCAAGAACACCATGCCGTTTTCCAATGATGATTTCATATATTAAGGGGGAAACAAAGCTATCCAAATCAACCTTCCCCTGTGTGAAAAAGTAATTGTACCCCTCCCGTAAATTAGCTGAAAGCAACACATTCTGCCCCAATCAATGATAAAAAATTCAAGAACAGATCAAAAACAAAGTCATTGACATCTATCTGTCTGGAAAGGGGCTTTGGGACTCCAGTGAACCATCGTGAGAGCTATTCTCCACAATTGGAGAAAACATGAGACAGTGGTGAACCGTCCCAGGAGTGGCCGGCCTTCCAAAATTACTCCAAGAGCAAAAGAGGTCACGAAAGAACCCAGAACAACATTTAAAGCACTGCAGGCCTCACTCGCCTCAGTTAAGGTCAGTGTTCATGATTCAACAATAAGAAAAAGACTCTGAGTGGCTCAATAAACAAAACGAAGGTTTTGGAGTGGCCTAGTCAAAGACCGAACTTAAGTTCGGTTGAAATGCTGGGGCATGACCTTAAACAGGCTGTTGATGCATGCTTGGCAACCCTCCAACGTGGCTAAATTAAAACAATTCTGCGAAAACCAGTGGGTCAAAATTCCTCCACAGAGATAGGAAAGGCAGTTTTCGCAAACGCAATTGTTGCCGGCAGGAGTGCCACAGCCGGTTACTAGGGTTTAGGGGTGCAATTACTTTTTCACACAGAGCCAATAAATGAAATGATCAATGAGAAACTGCATTTTGTATTTACACTCGTTATCTTCATCATTGAAATGTATTGTTTATCTGAAACGTTTAAGTGGGCGATATATAAGGGGGGCAAATACTTTTTCACAGCACTGTATAGCAGCCATTCTGTTGACTGGTACACAACATTTACTACAAGACCATGTACTTTTCATATCTTCATGATCTCTGACTGGAGTGGGACCACCTCTCACACGGGGCAGGAACATCACCAGTCCTATGCCGCATCCCTTCCTGGGGACGTTACCGTCCCTTCCCCAACACTAATCCGGATCCGGTCAAGCAAGGACCTCGGAACAGCAATCAGCGAGCACGGAAAGCCCTCCTACGCTTTTCTCTTACCAAGAGAACGTTACAGCAATTTAACTCAAATGCCTCAAACCAGCAGAACGTTGCCCACCACTGATTACCATTCTCAAAATGATCTCGCTCTTTAGATGGTACGGCATGAACACACACATCCAATTTCTCAGCTCCATCTTCCTCAGATTATTCAGCACATTGGACACAATCTTTCCGTCTTAACCACCGCCTTCACTCTCCACTGAAATTCCAGTCTTTCTCTCCGCTAATTTCCCACCCACACCCTTCCCCACCACCCTCTCCCCCCCAGCCTCACTAAATCAGTTTTAGAGATAGTCAAGCCTGAAATTGGAATTTTTGATGCAGGAATATCATTCCTAGCTGATAATTACATCACTGTGGTGGAGATATGTAAGTGTATGTAGGTGCGTGAGGAGTAAATTGGTCTTCAGTAACCTTTAAACTTTCATCACAGTGCTTACGACAGCTGTATGCAAAACCTCTGCAGCAAACTACAACGAAGGACCGTCTGCAGATGCTAATACACACTAGCTTTACACTGGACCAACTTAGGAGAGGCTAACTGAGGCATGTGAAAAAGTTTGGACACCCTAGTCCAGGGTTTCTTAACCTGCGGTCGTGGACCACTCTAGTGGTCCGTGGGCCTGTACTCGGGTGGAGGTAGTAGTTTGTAATGGGTCTTTGTATAGAGATGATGTCCATGACAAGAGTCCTGAGTCGTCTACCACAAGGAAGTGTGTTGGTTAATGTAAGGTTGGGTTTAATGCTCGCTGAGCAGAACTGTATCATCAGGGTCTGTGGCAGGTTAAATTTCCACACATGTATCAGGAAGAACAGTCTTTGCTGTGGTTTCTGTAGGCAGTCCCATCACTGCTGGTTATTAGCCACACCACAGTGGTGTCATACACAACCTTAAAGATCTTCACAGCTTTATTCTGAGCTCAAGCTCTGGGAAAATAACAAACAGGAAGAAATTTTACAGTGAGTAACCTGGTCTTAATCTATCTACTATCTATCAATTTAGATTTTGTGCTCACTTAGATGCATACAAATTATATTTGTATGCAAACCTGGAGCAGGTGGAGGAATTGATAGAGCAAGCTAATGGAGAATGTGCTGATTATATGGTACATTGGATTATATGATATTTTAAACAGTGCTATTAAAAGCACCTAAGAGTTCTGCTACTGGTCAAGGCTTAAGGTTACAAACTACAACTACAAACAGAATCCATTTTGGTGCTTTGAGGAATCCTTCCATGATGCAAAGGACACTTTTATCACCATTGTAAAAAGTCCAACCTAAAAAAAACTTTGATTAAAAGAAACTTTGTTTAAAGTTCTTTTTGAGGTTGAAGAACCCTAACAGACTGACTATTAACAACCTCAAGTATTGTTTACAGAAACCATGCAAATTTCCATGGAAAGAAAGTGCATAACAAATAAATAAAGAAGGAAACAAATATAATTAAATAGGGTTAAATAAATATACAATAATGCCAATATAGAGTCAAGGCACTAATAGTACTAATGCAGTATCCATTGAACTCTTGGTCCACTGAACTTAGCAGCATTTTGTCACTAGTTAACTATTTTGTGTTGATTATAGTTTTTTATTTCACATCAGAATATTTTGACGGCACCCCCGATAAAGACAGACGGCACCCCAGGGTGCCGCGGCACCCTGGTTGAGAAATGCTGGTTTAGATTACATTTACATTTTGGCATTTAGCTGACGCTCTTATCCAGAGCGACTTACACAGTTAATCATGTTACAGGTGGGCCAGTGTAGTGTTAGGAGTCTTGCCCAAGGACTCTTATTGGTGTAGCACATCATAGTCACCCAGACCGGGATTCGAACCCCAGTCTCCCACGTGTGGTGGTGGCTCCCTGATGGGTAGAGTGGTGTTATCTGCTGATCTAAAACCACCCTGCACGTTTCTGCTTGTATGTATCTGTGTGTTGTTTTCTCTAGGTATCAGCACTGGCCCTTGTTCGGGCAGCATTTAAGCTAATAATTCAAGGATTCAAGGAGACTTTATTGTCATATCGCATCACATGTGGTACATGGGGTGGAACAAAATTGTATTACTCAAGGACCCAGTTACGCCCAAACAGCAGCACTTAAATAAATAGAATATACATGACTATATATAAATATAGAAAGAAAGAGCAGCAAGGAAATTGAAAAGGTAGCAGCAGAGTGTGTTTAAAGTGACTAAGTGTCCTCAAGTCTCGGTGCAGTAACTTTCAGACTCTAACCTTTTTATACGAGCTGGGAAACATTATTCAGCGAAACAAGCAAGGTTGTAGGTCGCTCTGGATAAGAGCGTCGGCTAAATGTCTTAAATGAAAATGTAAATGTAAAAGCTTAGATGCCATGAACTAAGAGCAGCTGTTTGTGCTGTTAACCACCAGATGGCGTTAATGTTTTTTATTTTTTGTATGTGTTGTATTCACTGCAAAAAGTGTCCAACTTTTAAAAAATAAAAATTTAATTGTTGTTACAAGGAAATAACTTCGGTTTATTCCACCTAAAAAAACTGAATGAAGGATTCTCTCAATCAAGGCTCTTTTTGGAGCGGAGTAAACTTTTCAGTTACTTGTGGCAAATTTAATTCATTTTTTTAAGTTGCACATTTTTACAGTTTAGTTGATATAAAAAATTCATGAGGGAAGAGGAGCAAACAAAAGTTTTCATGAGGCAAAAAAGCATTTTACATTTTAAATTAAATAAAAATGATAATCATTTTAACTCTTTTTTGTTGTTTAATAACCTTCAGGAGAAGCTGTTGGTGTCCTACTACCGCTCCACCATCGAAAGTGTGCTGACATACTGTATCTCAACGTAGTACAGCAGCTGCTCGACAGCCGAAAGGAGAGCACTGCGGAGAGTCATAAACACGGCCCAGAAGATCATCGGCTGCCCACTGCCCTGCCTAAAAGACCTGTTCAGCTCAAGTTGCCTCAACACTTCCAAACACACACACACACACTGACAAGGACTCTTATAGAACATTGTGCTCAGTAGAAGTGAACTAAACACTACCTTAACACTTCACTGGCACAGACTCCAATAGAGCCCTGTATACGGTTCCAGTGTTCCATTTCATCTGTTCTCAAGTGTTCTATATTCTTCTATGCAAAAAGAAAGCCTCTTGATGTGCAATAATTATCTCAATAAGCTCCAAAGAATGTGCAATAACTAACTGCTACCTCACCTGTCTGCTGTCTGTTTAGAATATACAGTTTTTATGGTCATTTATTATATTTAAATATTTGTATAGGCAGTGTGTTTATATGTATATTATTGTTTTATTTTTATTTTATTTTTATTTTTTCTCTCTCTCAATCGTTGCACTTTATGTTAATATGCTATGTTTAGTTATTTTGTGTGTAAAGTGCCGTCGGATTGCTGCTCAATTTCATTGTACGCTGTGCAATGACAATAAAGGCATCTTATCTTATCTTAATAATCTAAGAGTAAACAATCGTTAGACAAAGTCTATGACATTAAACTTGGGAAGTGTTGTTAAAATCTGACCCTTGTGAACATACTATTTACCCATTAAAATCATAACATTTCCAATGTATTATATATATGTTTTTGTTGTTTTCTTATTCCATGGGTAAATATCATAAAAGATCTTCAAATGTACCTCTCTAACTTTATTTGGCATGCAGACATTGTATATTAAAAGCCATGCTTTTTCCCCAATTAATCTAGAATCTGTGATCAATGCCTTCCAAAATAATTTCCCTGTGGGGGTATTCTGATTTTTTAAGTAAAATACATTCCTTTTTAGTTTATTACTACAACACGGGTCAAAAATTCTAACACTCTGCACTAAGAGCTGATACTCATCCTTCATAACATTTCTGTACAACGTGTCTCTTCATAAGCCTTCATAACAGAGATCAATAATTAATAAGATCAAAGCTGTATTTAGACATGAAGTTTCCCTTTTAATAAAACAAATCAGAAGCTAGACCTATTGGCCAGGATTTCAGCGGATTAACTAATTGCCTCATGATTTAGTTTTTCCATGCTAAAATGCCCTGTTCATAAAAATTTTGGAGGTTTCACGGAAGGATTGAAGTTTTAGTCCACTAACAATTTGACATACAATATACAGAAATTTTAAAAAAAATAGATTCAGTCTGGTGAGTTATTAGCTTTTTCATCCAGTTGATTTGAAAGATATTATTTACATAAAAGAAAATGGCATATGTTTAGATGATATTTATTAATGTTTAAGATAAACATTAATTTGTAGATTTGTTTACAAATTGAATCATGGAAAAACAATGAGAACAGTAAAACTCATGTTTTTGGGTATCTTGAGTAAAGTGACTTTGACATATAATACATTTTCATTTTACTCACAAACTCACAAAACACTGTTGTTACTTTAGTTCCAACAATTTTTTATTCATATTTATCTATTTTATATCATGATCTGTTTAATTATTTCTATATTTTCAGTCAGGCAGCCTATTCAGGCAACTAATAAACCACAAATCGGTATCCTAATGAAGGTTAAAAGAAGGAAGAGGAGCCATGAGTGGAGAGAACTGAGCTGTGATTGGCTGCCGCTCCAGCTGAGTGCGCAGGGGAAGTAGAAGATAAAATGAAGTCCTGTGGAGAATTCCTGGTGAGCCAGTAGTGTTTTGGGAAGCATACTGTAATGTGCTAATGTGTATCCTAATATACAAAAACACAAGAACGTTCCGGCTATAAATAGATCCATGTGTCAAAAACAAAAGTGAGAAAATGTTGGGGGTTGGTCTGCATCATGTAACTCCTGGTCTGAAAATAAAGTCCTGTTCTCACCCTACCCTGCTGTTTACTACTGACCGCTACAAGCTGGCATTATCTTAATACCAAGTCCAACAACGTCCATCTCAGATCCCTGTAAAGAAAACATGAAACATGTCTAGTGCTCTGAATGAGTGCTGTCATGCCTCTGGCTTTCCCAAACTCCATGTCCCAGAGTTCATTACCCGATGATGTCACCGTCACATGTCCCGAACCGTCCAATCACACCTCATTCCCTCACCCCCGCCCCCTCACCTGAGTACTGATTATCACAATATCACTGCATCTCATTTCACCACCAGCACATAAACCCCTCAGACACACATACACTCTCGGAAGTATTGCCAAACCCAGTTTACATACTAATCCATAATAATACATAATCCATAAAACTGATGAAAAATCATAATAGTGATACCTGTGAATAAAGCTGTATTTTCAGTAAGGATAAAAATAGGACCAAATACGCAAATTTATACTGTACGTTAGACAAAACTTTCTGTCGCACTAAATGGTTAGTGTGAATGGAACTAGCGGGGTACTAATACATGCAGCATTGTGATGCCCAGAAAAAAATGGCTTTAGGTGCCATGTTCCAAAGCTAATAAGCAACAGACCTGAATTTTTTTTTTAATGGTTATAAACTTACACAGCAGCTTAATATCAATTCCTTAAATTATACTTAGTGATTGCAACATAACCAAAGGTGGATTTTGTGATATTGAGTTCCCAGGCAACAAAAAAAGTATATATATCAGATCTATTAACAATACACAGAGTGAAGGTGTGATGGGAGATTATAACCCAACAAAAGTGTAGTAACCATAGATGCAGTGGCATGAATCGTCCAGTAAGTGGTGCTAGAGTGTTTCTAGCATAATTGCCTCAGAGTTAGTGTAGGAGAAACTGAGACTCAGTACCAAGATGGAAGCTGTTGGTGTAGAAGTGTCCAGGAGGTGTTTAGCATAAATAATGGAAAATCAACATAAATCATCTCTCTCTGCCTCATCTGTAACCTCCCCTCAAGTCATCAGGGTTAGGGTTAGGAAGCAAGAGGAAGGGTAAAGACAATAATGAGAAAGAAAAAAAATCCCAAACCTTCTGAGCCTCAAAAGTGTCAGGCTCTTGTGTAATAAAGTGGCGGGTAAATGTTTGCCAGTTTGGCATTTAGGTAACTCGCAGAGGTAAGCTCTATGAACAAAGTTAAACTGAATCGGATTCAGACAAGGGCATGATGATAAGTCATTAATTTGTTTAAATGCTTTGGTCCACCAGTCCTCTTCTAACTCCAGCCCAAGGTCTGTGCCCATTTAGCTTTAGTTATCGGACAGTGATTGGTTAAGGACATAATAATGTTATACAAGAATGAGATTAAAGAGTCCAGAGAAAAAACTTTTCCCAAGCTAGGAAACAAGTTTGTGTGTGGGAGGTTAAATCTAGCACATAGTGCTGTAAAACTACAAAAGGTATCTTCATTATAAGAGTCTCTAAAAGTGCTAGCCTGCTCCAAGTGCCAAATGCATGATCCAAGGGCCCGAATAGAGGGCTTAGGGGGCTTAAGGTTAAGGCAGTTGGAAAACAAAATAGTCTACGCAGGTCAATTGTATCCAAATCTTAAGTGTAGCTACAAGTAGAGGATTAGAAGTATGTTGTGAAGCATTTACTGGTAGGGAAGAGAATATTAATGCTGTCAAAGATGAGTGACATGGTAGCAGTTCCATAACACACCAGCTAGTGTCTGGTGAGTGAATCCAAAGCCCACGTGAGCACAAAAATCTTTTGGTGGCAAGTAAATTAAACTCAGCTTGACAGTCTGTGCATGATCTCAGCAGTTCTGGGTATCTAAGTATCAAGCTTAAACATTAATTTAGAAATATTGTTTATTTGTTTATGTCTGGTTTTATTCATATACAAAGAAGAAGAAATTATTTCTCCAGGAAACACAGATTTGATTGATTCCCATAATGTTGCCTTTGAAGAAAAGATTCAGACCCATCAGTGTCTAATTTTGGAAATTTAACACAAGAATTCCCTTGAGAAGAGAAGCCAGTGAGGAGGATCTTTCTGATATAGGACAAAACTTCATATCCATCTGTCGCAGAGCTTGGTCAGTTATAACTATGGATAGGTAATCCATATGAATAAATCTATGTTTATATAGAAAAGCTTGTTATTAATGAAAACCTAATTAATACAAGAACTGACTCAATGCCAAACCTCCTTGCTCCATCTCATCCAGTAGTGGACTGATGGGACATCTGAGGGCTTAAAGGGCCGAGGCATCAGTGGTGGTTGATAACCGAGCATAGATAGAAATTGACATTAGAGTCAAAGTCAAAGTGAACTTTACTGCCATTCAGACTTTACAACACGAGTGCAAAGCTGAACGAAAGTGCGTAAATTAGTGTCTATGAGGGCATTTTTGTGACCAAGGTAAATAAGCGGACCAGTCATTTGGATAAACTCTAGAAAATGTACAGAGTTCTTGGTTAACTGTTTCCCACTCTCCATTCTCCTTTTGACTTAGGATGATACCCTGAAGTCAGGCCGATAGAAATACTCAGTTTCTCCATAAATGTTGACCATACTTGAGAAGTAAACTTGGAAGCCCTGTTAGAAACTATCCTCAGGGATACCAAAAAAATATAATACTTACTGGAAGATGCATTCAGCAGTGTGAAAAGCTCTAGGCATTTGGCGGAAAGGAATAAATCCGTGAGAATGATGGTGCTACCCTTAGAGCTTGGGAGGGCTGTTACAAAGTCTACAGTGAGATGTGACCAGAGGCAAGAGGGCACAGGTAACAGCATAAGCTTACCAGCTGGGACTTTACACTGGGAACAGGCAGAACATGAAGCCACAAAGGACGAATGTCAGGTGGCCAATATGTGATTTTGATCTATATCTAATATAGAAAAGAATAGGGACCAACATGCTTGATGGGAATTTAAGAGTTTAGCAGAAGGAAGAATGTAAGTTATTACAAATGGGCCCAACATATTCTGCGAAACATCATTAATGAATGCGTGAAATGCGGAAGGAGCATTACGCAATCCGAAAGGCCTCACCAAATATTCGTATAGCCTCCTAGTACTGAAGAAGGCTGCTTTTTACTCATCCCCCTCACAGACTCGGACCAATATGTAAGCGCTGCACAGATCCAGGTTAATAAATATCATAGCACCACAAAGTTACTCTACCGCTACAGGGACCAAGGGCAAAAGATACAAATAAAGTTTTTTGATTAAATTCAAACACTGGTAATCAATACATGGTCTGAGACCACCTTGTTTTAAACAAAGAAAATCCCTGCAACAGCGGGTAATGTACATATGCATATTTAACCCTGAGTGCCGCCAGCATATTCTCCTCAATGGCAGATTCCTCTGCTCAAGTAAGTGGGTATACACAAAATTTGGGTGGTACCTGATTATCGATAAGTTTAATGAAACAATCAAACTCTGTTTGTTGGCATTGGTTTTACCCAACACTTCAGCCAAATCACATTATTCGCGAGAGTATAGATACAGGAGTGGGTTCGTCTGGACTCTAAATAGATAGAACATAAAGTACAAAGACAGAGAATTCCAGTAACAATAAGGGGACCATGGCAATATCAGGATTTTAATGGGTTATGAGTTTTTAGTCAGTGAAGTCCTAAAATTATGAATTCTTCGGGTGCAGCTCTGGGAACTGGATGAGGCTCGGCCACAAAAACAGGAGCATATTGAGCCGATAGGGAGTTATCCACTACAGTGCATACAGCGCTGATGTAAACACACTAGTATTTCTCCCTTAAACTTGCTTTCATGTAGGTAATCTAAACTCCCTAAACCATTAATGAACCTCTCGTAAGTTCCAGTCAATGTCTGGCCATACAGCAGTAACCCAATCCAAAGCTCTCCCACCACAGTTAAGGTATTTTGTAACTCAGCAATCAAATCAGAGCAAACGTCCCAAAGGGGATATAAACAGTGCCAAAAGCAATGGGACAAGCAAAAGTTCAAAACCAAACAGAATCAACTCAGCTAAAAAAGAACCACAAGACAAAACCAAAAACAAACGAGTCAAAACCAGAGAGGAAATGCAGGTGAAATGGCCAGTTAGACAACAGCATTGGCAATGCCTCGGAGAGAGGGAGTGAAAGAAGACTGGTACATATACATACATCAGCATGACCGAAGATGCGCAAGATGAGTTGAAGGCGATCCGGAACAGGAAGGTTGTGATTGGCGGATTAGGACACGTGCGGATGATGTCATGCCGAGATGGACCCGGAAACATTACCGAAATTACCGTTATTTGTCAAAATAGTAGGAAAACTTGGTACAGAGTAACATGGAAGTAGTGAGTAATAAGATTAATTAAAATCTATTAGTAATAAATAAATAGAAGCAACCTCATCTCACGATACAAGTGCTCACTGCTCCCGTGACACATTTTTATTTTTGTTCCACGCATGGAGAACGGTGCGGCGCATCTGATCAGAGAGAGGAAGAAGTGAGCTAAGTTAAACATTCGGCAACAATTTGCATTTGTAAAACCTGTTATGACACTAATTCAAGATTAGCATCAACTTCCAGGATCTAAAAATGTCTGTGGTTATGGAAACAACCCTGTACCTGTTTGCTAGCATGAGTACTTGTACTTACGTAGTTAAAGAGATAGACAGACAGGTAGATCGATGGCATAACAGACAATTTCAACATTGAAATGTGGTTAAAATAATGTCAGTTGATGTTTAGTGTTGAAAAACCTTGTTGAAATAACATTTAACGTTGATTGGTTGGGGAAAAAGTCGTTAACAGTATAACAGTGAAGCTTTGCATCAATATCATGTCTTCAATATTTGTGTGTGTTAAGAAAACAATCAAAACATTTATAATAACTATAAAGCATGTAATGTTGTGAACCAACTCTGAGTTGATTTGCCAAAACCCATTATGTTAACTGACAATCCAACTGACCGTAGATAGAGAGATAAACAAACAGACAGAAAGTACAACAGACAGACAGACAGATAGAATAGATTGTGGGTTTTCTATTCCTTATTACTGTCTATCCATAATGTTAAATTTAAATTTTGTCCCACAGCATTTTTCCAAGAGGAAATGGTACGATGGAAAAGCTCCCCAATAACCTGATCTTTGGAAAACAAAACTTGACGTTTGGAGAGGAGGCCAGAAAAAAGGGCAGTAAGAGACTTACAGAGGAGAAAGAAGTCTTTGTGAAAAGTATCTGTGCCATTCTAAATTCTGGCGGTGGGGTTCTCCATGCCATATCTGCAAACGACGACTATAACTTTGTTAAAGATGGTCTTGGTAGCGATTTGGAAACTGGTTTAAGGGAGTTGCTTTATCCTGAGCTTTTCCAAAACTTCATTCATATCACACAGCATGGCAAGGAGCTGCATTTTCATGTTAGGTCATGGTGTCCAGCCGAGAGACGAGCACCACTCTGCACTCTGAACAGCGGCCTTTCGAACAGATCCGGGACATCTGTCCAGCACATATCACCTGCAGATGTAAGGGACTATTTCTTAAAGAGGTGCAACCGGGACCAGGGTGTTGGGGAAGATCAGATATATAAGGAGGCCTGTGGGTTCTATGAAAAGGGAAAAGCACACTTGGGTCAGTTTTTAGAGTTTGGTGAAAGTGCAAATGTTGAGTTCAAAAGTTTTAATAAAAAACTGACACAGAGACTCAGAGAGATACTCCCCAGGTACCTCTCTGCTTTTGCAAACACCAGCGGCGGCTTTCTGTTCATCGGCATAGACGACAAAACTAAAGCAGTGGTCGGCTGTGGAAAGGGAATGACACCTGGTGAACTGAAGAGGAAAACAAGGGAAATATGTGACCGAGCTCAGCATCGAGCTGTTCACCTGCATCACTGTCCTAAACAGACCAGCTGGACTCCAGAGGTTAAAGTTATTCCAGTTACAGGAGCTCCGGAGGACGAGAGGTTTATTATCGCTGTAAAAATCCCTCCGTTCTGCTGTGCTGTATTTGAAGAAGATCCAAAGAGCTGGGAGATCGAGGAGGGAGACGTAATTCAACTCGGATGCAGTGATTGGTTAAAGAGGATGCAGCCCCCTCTCCCAGGTAAGTTTAGACAAGACAAGCTTCATTAGGACTTCAGATTTGTATCGTGTATTGGTGGCTATTTGGTCACACTGGCACCTGAAAAATAACCTAAAAATTAAAAAATCTAAAAAACTAATATAATGATTTAAAGATATACACACACAAAACAAGGTATGTATTGTTTTTTGAAATATATTTGACTTTAGACACAGCTTTAGCCTCAGTTTAACACAGGTCTTGTTTAACATCCCAGCATAAAACTATACAGAACTAGGCTCTGTTTTGGTGTGTAAATATTTTTAAAATTAATCAGTCAATATATTGCCATTTCAAGTTGTAATTGAATGCAAACACAGAAATTTCTTCAAAACCAAAACCTACAGTTAATTTATACCTGCAGCATTCAGTAACCGTCTGTAAGTCTATCAGGCCTACCCTGAAACAGCAATGGAGAGGGCACAGAGTCTGTGTTACTGACACCCCAACTGGGTTTAGTTTAAACTGTAGGTCTGCTTGAAACTGCAGCATCTGAGAACATAGCAATAGAGTTAGAAGCCCATGTGACGCATTCAGGTTTGAGCTGGGGTTAAATGGTTGGTGTAAGTCAGCAGATTACACCACTACCCACCAGTGAGCTACTTCCTCATATGGGAGACTGGGGTTCAATTCCCAGTCTGGGTGGGTGACTATACTGTACTACACCAATAAGAGTCCCTGGGCAGGACTCTTAACACTACACTGGCCTACCTGTTATATGAATAACTTTGGAAGTTGCTCTGGATAAGAGTGTCAGCTATATGCCATTAATGTCAATTCTAAACAACAGTGAAGGGTCAGGAATTTGAACTGTTATCATGTGTTTCCCATAATGATATTCCTTCCAATAGGTCACTTATTCCTGTTATCACATTCTACTTTTTATTTATTATTTAATAATTTACTGTTGCAGCTTTAATTGAGAAAAAAAAAATACATTTCTCCTTTTTTCCATTATAGCAGTGGAGGTGACGACGATGGTGACAGTGGTGGTGATGGCGGTGGTGACAATGGTCTGAACAATGGTCAGCTTAATATCTGACGTGATTTTGTATGAAAACGATTGTATTGCAGTTATGTTTGTATTGTATTGAGGAAGAAGCCTTCCTTTTACCACAAGGTGGCGGCAAATGTATAGCTTTCTCAGCTGTCAGCCAACACAACATGTTCAAAACCATTTACTCTTTCTTTGTTGTTGTTCATGAATATGAAGTGATGGATGGAATTAGATTGAATTTCAAAATTTCAAATTTGAAATGTTAGAATGTTTGATCATGATGTGTGTTTTCTGTATTTGAGTTCATTATACAAGTATTTCTGATTAATCTAAAATAAAATTTCACTTTCAAGTTGTCTCTTACCTGGAATAAACCTTCTATACTCTTAAATATGATGAAATAAACAGAATCATATCTGAGTTTCAGTTATTTGTTTGGGTAGTGTGAAACTGAGGACACATTTGAAGACCCAGAGCTGACTAGTGTAAGCGCTCCGTCTGCTCCACTGTTACTTCAGTAAATGTCTCAGGCCCGTCACCTTTCCACTGCATCTGAAAGACCCCTGCGAATCATTGTATCCTCACTGGGTTTTGGGATTGGGATATTCACTTATCCCCCCTTTTTAAATCTACACGGAGCCTGTAAACCTTTTCACAGGTCACTTTATTGTTTATCCAGTACCAATGTGGGTTAAAAAGGTTCAGATCTTCTGCTTCTTAACACATTCAGGTCCAAACCTCTACTCAGCTGCTATGGGTTACCTGTTCAACATGCTGCGCTCTGTCTTCAATTGGGTCCAGAAAACTACTCAGTTATCGTTCTAGCTTTTTCTCTGTGCAGAGAAGAGGAAAACAACAGTGGGCTCTAATGTTAGCTAGCTATAGCAGACCTAGCTAACGTTAGCTTCCACAAGGAAACATTAAACTGGCCCTCTGTCGAGACCCTTGCCTAGTCTGTGGGTTTTATAGAGCGTTGCTTGCTATAAACCCATCTTCATGTACCAGCAGTTAGCTGTTTATGTGCTGTCCAGCTAAATCAGTGGGATTAAACACTGTGAAAGCAGCACGCTAGCCACTACATCACAGCAAAGGTGGAAACGGCTGCAGCACAGCCATGGTTTATACAATAAGGGTAAAGAAAAAAGGCAGGAAAACAACAAAAAGAAAAGGGGCACTCGGTTTGTACTGCAGAACTGAAAAACATAGTCTGGGAAAGAGGGATGAGTATCTTTTAACCTCTTGAACTAAAGAGAAGGTGGGAAAGATACTTTGAAAATAGGGGAGAAAACTGAAGCAGCCTCAAGTGAGAGGAACCAGAAGGGCTGGAGAGAAACCACTCATCTTTGCTGATTTCCAACTACCTACACAGAATCACAACTCCACAGCATCTGAACAGTGGGTAATCCTTACAAGGACACTAACCAGGTGTACTCAATCAGCTTGATTACTGTGAGTGGTAGAGTGTGGCCTCCCTCTGGTGGCGGGAGGACCACAGTGCGGGTGGCCTGTAACACATTGTAATTTTGGGCTGCTTATTTTGCTCCGTTCATCAAAGTCAGCAGCTAAAAACCACACAAATTGAAATGTGTTTGTAAAACTAAGGAATAGTGCAATTTTTTATATAACTGATGGTAAATGTAAAATAGATGAGAACTAAAGCCAGATTACTTCAAATTTAACTTATCTCTGTTCTCTTTTGATTAAATAATGTAATGCTTTTGTTAACTGTAATGAAAAGTCATAACTGAACAGTTAAACTGCATTTAAAATATCACTTGAAATCTTTTGTAATCTCCCCAGACTGAAAACGAGTCCCCTATGTGGTGTTCTGGGGATGCTGAATTATAAGGAAATGGGTTCATTGGTTGAGGTGACAGTGTATGCGAACTGCAGTGCCTACACTGAGCTGCTGGACAACCAGGTTTTGCCTTTTGCTCATCTTCCCCTTCTCTTCCCAGTAACATTCCTATCCCGCTAGACCATTCTGTCATTTACAGAGATGCAAGTGGGTCTTATTGGCATGATAAGCATTCAGGAGTGTTCACACATCTGGACTGGCCCACAAACTCCCTGGATTCAAGGAGACTTTGTCATTCGCATCACATGTGTTACATGGGGTGGAACGAAATTGCAGTACTCAAGGGCCCAGAAAGAGCAGCAGGAGATTGAGAAGGTAGCAGCCGAGTGTGTTTAAAGTGACCAAGTGTCCTCAAAGTGTTAGTGAGGTGGTCCCACTAAGCGGCGTTTAGAAGACTTACAGTTTCCGGAATAAAGCTGTTCCTCCGCCTGTACGTTTTACACTTAATGCTCCGCAGCCTCCTGCCTGAGGGGAGAGGGACAAAAAGTGAGTGTGCTGGGTGAGTGGGGTCCTTCATGATCCAGGTGGCCTTCTTCCTGCATCTGGAGGTGTAGATGTCCGTGGTGGTGGGGAGGCTGACCCCGACAGACCTCTCTGTGCAGCCTTCACCACCCTCTGCAGAGCTTTCCTGTCTGCAGCAGAGCAGCGTCCGTGCCACACGTTGATGCTGGAGCGTAGGACGCTCTCCACCATACATCTGTAGAAGGAGGTGAGGACCGAGCTCCCGAGCCCAGCTCGCCTCAACCGCCTGAGGAAGGGTCTGAGTCCTCCTGGAAATCTGTGGGAACACCTGGAACAAAGAGTCAAACGCCAGGGACGGCGTCCCCAGATCTGGCCCAACCGACAAATTCTTTGATGTAAGAGTGTCTGAACATTGATGTGGCCTACATCCAGAAACTTGTCCAGTCCATGCTGAATTAAATCACAGCTGTTTTTCGTTCTTGTGGAGGTATAACATGCTATGAGGTATGTGTCAGTCACCCGGGGATTCATTTTTCATCTGGTGATCTTATTTACTGTAGCGTTGGCGCAGACATGTGAAACGTTGCTCTTTTAATTGGAACACAGCACTGTAGAACTGAATAGCACCAAGGTTCTAAGAAGCCAAAACAGTCATTTGTAGATATTCTGTGGAACCCATGTCATACAGTGGATAGTGATGCACCACAGTGAAAGAGACGGTGGGTTCTGCTCAGATTCATACCGGTGTAGAACGTTGAATAGGCCTGTAGTGACATGGCAGAAAGGGACGGACACATGAATAGATAAAGGCCAGTAAGTGATTACATGGCAAAGAGCCAAAATAAAAAACAGACCTCCATTCCATCTGCAGGAACGCATCGCAATCAAAGCTGGATGCCACAAATTGGTGCACTTTGGCTTTGAAGCTACATTTAACCACGCTCCAATAACTAGCCCATAATAATCAGTAGGCCTTCCAAGCAAATCAAGGAGGTACAGTACTGCTCATTACATCCACCCAAGACAAGCTCTCATTATCACAAGAAGTCTCCAGACCCTCCAAAGTTTAGTCTTAGAAGTTGGTGTAGCTGGTTTTCTGCTTCTTCTCACCGTCCAGATAACCCCAAACACATTCAGTAGTGTTGAGGTTCTGGACTCAACATCACTTCTCTGTTCTGGGGTGGTCAGTCTCTTGCTCTGAGAACATCAGCAGCTTCTTTGTTGGATGTGTGTGTCTCCTTTCCTCAGTGAGGAGCTTTTTGAACAGCTACACCTCCTTTCAGACCTCCATAGTGTTGAGGTTCTGGACTCTGGGGTGGTCAGTCCATTGTTCTGAGAACACCAGCAGCTTCTTTGTTGGATGTGTGTCTCCTTTTCTAAGTGAGGAGCGTCTTGAACAGCTACACCTCCTTTCAGACCTCCATAGCGTTGAGGGGTCTTCTCTGAGTGGGAGAATGGACAGAAGCACCTGCGGATGTTCTCAGATCTGAGTCAAGAGTGGAACTAGATGTTCTCCTCTCTCTTAGAGATGAAAGCGTTAAATGCTGTTTATCTGAAGGAGGACAGTGTTGATGGATCTACAAGGTTTTCCAGGTGGCTGCTATGGGTCTGGTTTTCTTTGTAGCTGAAAGTGTTTAGAACGCAAACTGATTTCTCTTCCTTCTCCTTTGGCTTTCTGTTGCTGCATTCAATTGTATACAACAAAATTCTTTATGGCCAGTGCTGTATTTCACCAAGCAGAAACCACTGCACTGTCTTCTCCAGAACATCCCAACGATTCTTAATGGGAAGAGGAAATCCACTGACAGAATAACCAGGTGGTTCAGTAGGTTCAGGTGGTCAGCTGACCTCATTCTTTGGGCACATGACGCTGCTGAACCTGGACCTGACCAACTGTAGCAACCCCAGATCATAGCACTGCCCCCACAGGCTTGTACGGTAGACACTAGGCATGATGGGTGCATCCACCCATCACTCTGGATCAGGGTAAATCTGGACTCGTCAGACCACATGACCTTCCTCCATTGCTCCAGAGTCCAATCTTTATGCTCCCTAGCAGACTGAAGCTGTGTTTGCCGGTTAGCCTCACTGACAAGTGGTTTTCCTAAGGCTACACAGCTGTTAAGGCCTGATCTCTTCACACGTGTGCGTGTGGAGATGCTCTTCCTCTCACTATTAAAACATCTCCCTGAGTTCTACTGCTGTTCCTCTGCCATCTGATTTCACCAAACGTTTAAGTGATCGCTGATCACGATTATTCAAGATTTTATTCTTAAGCTAGCTAAGTTGCTATGACATTCCAGATGGTTGCTAGAGTGTTGCTAGGCAGTAGCTGTGATATCTTAGGTGGCTGCTGGGGTGTTGTGAAGCTGTTGCTGTGGTATCTCGGGTGGTTGCTAGGATTGTAATGGTAGCTGCCGGTGAAATATGGCAGAGATGGACACTGGAGTTAGCGACTCGAGTCGCACTTGAGTTACATATAAATAGACTTCAGACTTGACTTGTAACTCGTCTATAATGACTCCCGACTCGACTCGGACTCGGTCCAAAATAACACATGAACATCAAGTTTCTTTCCATTACCATCCAGGCACGGTGTGCGGAAGTTACAGGAAAATAATTCCTTTGTGTATGTGTACTTTATTTTGTTGATTTGGGACACGCCCCACGGACACGGGCCAATCACAACATCCGGCTTCAGCGCGTGCGTGATATCAGTGAGCGGCGCCAAGTGTAAACACAACGCTGTAACGGGGCTTCGGCGCGCGCGCCGTACGTGGTAGCCTTTGGTTACAGGGAATTCACAATCCTAGCATATAACAGAAGAGTGGCGACGTGCAGAGAGTGTGGGAGACAAATTACAGACACTGGATCGACCACATCAAACTTCATACGGCATCTGAACACACACCCGGATAGGTTTGTGCTAGCCGCTTAGCCGTTTAGCCATCATTCCAGCTATATAACATACAGTATTAGCCCCTTCAGCTGGCCTGAAACAGGAAGTGTTTGAGGCAGAGTGTGGTGCCGAAACAAAAAGTGATATTGCTTCTAGTTTGTTCTGTCTGAGAGTTGTAGAGCATTTTTGTGAGTAAATATTGCAAGGAAATATGTAGCATTTAAACAAAAAAAATAGTTGTTTTTTTTTTATCTACACTTTGCTACAGTTACTATATATGCTTCGTATAAATTGACTTAAGACTTGCCTTGGACTCTAGCCTAAAGACTCGTGACTTGACTTGGACTTTGTGACTTGTGGCCATCTCTGGAATGTCGTCCAGGGCTCCTGAACACCACTAGGGGGCTCTGGCAGGCAAGCCAACAGTTGGAAATTGGGGACAGACCCAAATGGGGAGAAAACAATTGGGATGCCAGGGGAGACTGGCTAACTCCTAAACCAATCGAGGTGTAAACCTAGTAAACTCCCAACATAATGTAACCAGAGGTCAGGGATGGAGAAAAATGGTTACGTAAATAAACAAACAATACGAAGGAGGGGACAACAGCTTTCCCCTTTTACCTGAAGTACTCTCCCTTATATAGAAGGGGAGAACAAGGAGAGGTATGGGTGAGAAACCCTTAACCTCTCTGAGGAGGCTCACAGGGGTGAGGGGGAGGCTGAAGCCTCACAGCCCTCAGCAGAAATTAGAAAAGGTTTTTGATTTGTTTTTCTTTTATGAAAGAGGAGCACCATCGCTCACAACCATCAGAGGAGAGAACTTAACCCTCTACCAGTACCAGCCAGGACCTTACACACACATGGTGTGGCAAAG
This sequence comes from Prochilodus magdalenae, assembly GCA_024036415.1. Taxonomy (NCBI): domain Eukaryota; kingdom Metazoa; phylum Chordata; class Actinopteri; order Characiformes; family Prochilodontidae; genus Prochilodus; species Prochilodus magdalenae. The sequence goes on along the minus strand of JAMWET010001978.1, from coordinate 259,234 downwards.
AACCAGCAACCCAGCCTGCTCCCTGAGAGGTATATACAGCCCGTTCACCAGGTGAACAGTGTTAGGACTGATTGCTGGTCCACCGCTGCCCCCTGGTGACCAGGGTAAGGCTGGCACCCACGCCAGTCGCTTTCAAGGCTATTGAAAAAAGGTTGATATCTCAGATGGCTGCTATGGTATGAAGGTGGTTGCTAAAGTGTTGTTAGGGTGCTCCTATTTAAGATATATTAAGTGGTTGCTAGGGTGTTGCTAGGTGGAAGCTATGGTATGCAAGGTAGTTGCTGTAGCATTACTAGTGGTTACTAGCTATGGTAACTCAGGTGGTTGCTGAGATGCTGTGAGGTGGTTGCTATGGTATCTATGGCAACACATAGTCCATGATGTGTTGGGGTGTAAGACTGCTGCATCTCAGGTGGTTGCTAGGATGTTCATGAATAGTTGCTGTGTATCTCAGATTGTTGCCAGGGTGTTTGTAGCTATGGTATATTAGGTGGTCGCTGGGGTGTTGCTGGGTTATTGCCATGTGTCCCAGATGGTTACTAAAGTGCTGTAAGGCTGTTGCTGTGGTTGTCAGGTGGTTGCTATGATATCCAAGGTAATTTCTAGAATGTTGCTGAGGGTTGCTGTGCTATCCAAGATGGCTGCTAGGGTGTTTCTAGGCAGCAGCAATGGTACGGTAGGATGTAAGAAGGAGTCCAGTCAAAAAGCTGCATACAAGCACATCATTCCCCACATTCCACGCTCCAATGTTCAACATGTATTAATTTTTTAATATTAATTATACAAAATCATACAATATGTGCAAAATATATAATAAAACATTAATATACATATGTATATGTGTGTGTGTAATTTTATTTTACTTTATGGAACTACAATTGATGTTTTTAGGTCATATAAAATTTTTGATGAATACAAGATTTAAATATTTACAGCCATGAGGTGGTTCGGTAAGTACGACCCGTATGCCACTGATGCAACAGCCATATTCAACAGATTCAACAGATGAGATTAAATAAAAATCCCTTGAGTTTGTGTATTTATCCAGCATCCTGGGAAACCCCGCTTTTGAGCTCCTCCCTCTTTACGGATACACTGACATCTATGTAAGAGCTGTCAGGTATGGCCAACCTCCAGGACAGCTCCACTGGCTGAGCCGAGCTTCATCCCAGCATGTGATTGAGCGTCTCCATGTCTCCCTGCGCTCCCCCCGTCACCATGGACACATGGGGTCATGACCTCCGCTGCCTCGTCCATGACACTTCAGCTCTGACAAATTTCCACAATCAATAGCAGCTGTCAGGAGAACACGGGGTTACGGCTGTCCCCGTCAACAGGGCCGATTAATTCCAGCCACTGACAGCAACCGGGTAATTAATGGACTTGATCAATCAGAGCTGGCATTAAACGCTGGCACTGACGAAACGTCCTCAAATGTCTCCATCCACAGATGCTGTATTAGCCGCTGCAAAGGTCAAAATACACAGAGTCATTTTACCTCCCTGTGGTTTGGCATCAGAGAAGCCCAGTACATGGTCTTACTGTAGAATTCCACTAGTGCAGTGCTGGTGGGAAGGAGGATAAAGGTGACCAGGATCAATAACTGATAATGAATTTAGACTGATATGATCAATATTTATTGAGCTACACATACAGAAGTCTGTCTCTCAGTATGGTGTCGCGCCGCCATGTTTGCTAACCCAACACGCCAGACGTCTCGGTATGGAGCTGTAGAGGTTCCTAATGGTGTCCTGTGATAATCCATCCCATGCAGCTTGAATATCCTCACACAGTTCCTGCAGATGGTGCGGTAGGGGTGGAGGTGTAGTGACACCAGGTCTTCTGGACGGGTGACAACAAACCGCTCATCTTGGTGCTGACCACGGTGCCTCCACACACGGATTCGTTGGGCATCTCCACCAAGACTAAAGCGGGACTCGTCACTGAAGATGACCCGCTGCCATTCTGAGTCACTCCATGACAGTCTGGTACGACACCACTGCAGTCTTTGGTGACGGTGACGTGGTGTTAAGGACAGTCGTGGTAACGGTCTGTGTGCATGTAGTCCTGCGTGGTGCAGCCGTCTGCCAATAGTGCTGCACTAACAGGATGACTCATGGAGGACACCACTGCTCACTGGATGTCCGCAGTCATGGCTGGTGGGTCAGTCAGAGATAGAGATAAGACCTGTCCTTGTTAATGTCACATGCTCTGATGAAGGACTAGAGGAGGACCAGCACTGCACTGTGCAGCAGTAGAGGAGTTATCATCTCTGACTGTCCATCTACAAGGTGGACCAGCAAGGTAGGAGGGCCTAATAGAGTGGACAGTGAGTGGACACAGTGTCTAAACACTCCAGCAGCACTGCTGTGTCTGATCTACTCACACCAGCACCACACACACTAGCACACCACCACCGCGTCAGTGTCCCTGCAGTGCTGAGAATGATCCAGCCCCATCATCATACCTGCTCTGTGGTGGTCCTGTTGGGGTCCTCACCAGAAACAAATGGACTACAGTCTGGACCTGTAGAACTACGAAATGGTCCTATATGGTCATAAAAGGGACATTAGAATGGATAATAGAATATCTATATCTGTGTTGTAGGCATAGAGACTCCCGGTTCCCATCACCACCACCACAATTGGAGTCTGTAGGTTTCTCCATTGTGAACCATTTCACACCTCTCCAACCAGGGAAGGAGAGACGGAGCCATGGGCTAAAAATCTTGCAGTTTTATTTGCATATAAAGTTGGCTAAATGACATGATGAATATTAAAAAAGCCTCACGAACATGGAAACGAAGCATTTACAATGGCACCAATGACATCTCATGGCAATATAGTAGCTTTTTCGTCTGTGCGCTAGCGAGAAGTCCAAACAGTGCAAAATACGACAAACACATTAATTACCACCCAACTAAAGTCCACCAAATGGGAACGAGGGAAATCATAGCATAACTTAGCTGGTTTATTGTGACTGTAAACATCCCCTCCAGCTCTCGGCCGAATTAGCATATGGAGGTCTTGTGTTCCGAGTCTAATCTTACTTAATGCCTGATCCGTAAGGAAACGTCCCACTGACTGCACTGCCATGACGTTAAAACACGCGATGCAGAAATAAAAACAGTGTTCCATTGAAAGTCAACAAGTCCATAACCCTAAATCACTGAAGTACCTTGTCACTTAATCCGTTCTATCCAGGGGGAATGAAAGATTTCCGAGGGTGGCACATGGCTTGCTTTACAAACAAGATGCGTTCTCTTGACAGGATAAAAGCGTCGTGTTTGATTGCACAATAAATATATTAAACCATGAAGAGCCTCGGGTGTCGCCGCACGGATCCTTAGCGGTGTAAATCCTCCAAATGAATGTCCGACCCTGGTTACCGCTGTAACACAGCACAGGCCCGAAACCACGGCCTCGAACGACCGACCCCGTGCTGGGTTCACTGAGCAGCACTGATAACCAGGTAAGTATTGCTGAGCCGTTCTGGGTACCTTCTTATAATGCACTTTCATATCCAGGCTAAAAGGAATCGGACAAGGCAACTGATGCGAACGAAGCATAAATACAAATGAGACTCCCAATTTTTTTCTTTCTGTTTCCAGCAAATCGTTATTCAAATGGAATGATCTTAAACCTTTTAAAAATATTACATATCCATGCATTCATTTTTTTTTTTTAAATACAAGCAGTACAAAAAGACCGTTACTTTAAAGTTAAGAAGAATTAGAAAGTAGAAAAAGGTGGCTGGTTCTGGAGGAATTTCAGGAGCTTCCAGGGTTGGGAAGGTCGAATATGATTGGCGGGTTGGTGGGCTGGAAACTGACTGTACACGTGGAAGAGTTGATGAATGTTGTATATCCATCCGTCATTAGGCCATACCCTGCGGAGAGAGAGAGAAGGCATGATTAAAATAGCAAGGTATTCCCGACATGAAGCTGCAAAGGAAGGCCTATTGTTTGAAATGTGCCTCAGTCGCGCAGGAAATGGTGACAATGCATGCCAATATGGACCATCGGGTTCTATTTTGGTAAGTACAAATTAGTCCTGGGATTTGAACCAGCTTAATGATGGTCATTGTGACTACATAGCACCTTTCACATACCCAAGGCCACTTGGTGGACTTTGAAGGAAGAGAGTTCCATAGTTTGGGGGCCATGTTGACCCCACCCCCTTCCTCCTTCATGTGGAAGCTAACAGCATTCAACAACTCCTGTTTCAAACTAGTC
>JAMWET010001978.1:182500-252500 GCA_024036415.1 Prochilodus magdalenae | reverse complement strand
ATAGCAGTTACATATATCCGCCTATAGCAGTTACATATATCAGTCTATAGCAGTTACATATATCCACCTATAGCAGTTACATATATCAGTCTAAGCAGTTACATATATCCACCTATAGCAGTTACATATATCCGCCTATAGCAGTTACATATATCAGTCTATAGCAGTTACATATATCCACCTATAGCAGTTACATATATCAGTCTAAGCAGTTACATATATCCACCTATAGCAGTTACATATATCCACCTATAGCAGTTACATATATCCGCCTATAGCAGTTACATATATCAGTCTATAGCAGTTACATATATCTACATAGAGCAGTTACATATATCAGTCTATAGCAGTTACATATATCTACATAGAGCAGTTACATATATCAGTCTATAGCAGTTACATATATCTACATAGAGCAGTTACATATATCAGTCTATAGCAGTTACATATATCTACATATAGCAGTTACATATATCTACATATAGCGTTTGCATGTATCAGCCACACTAATATATACATTGATATCTACACAGGCTATCCAGTGTCCTTCCAGGACACAATCTAGACGATGAATAATTTAGATTTGCCCTTTTTCTGTTGATTGTTTGCAACTATTAAAATATATGTCTAAAGTTAGCCAACTGTATTTAAAGCTACACACTTCCGAGGAGAATTCCCTGTAGACTGGGATTTTATCCACTTCCATACACCTGCAGATTCAGCTACTTCCTCCACACTATGGTCTTAGGCCACGCCCACATGCTCAGTCCCTCCTTTTAGCCAATCAGTAACATCTGCTCTGGAGCCATTTTTCACACATGGAACAAGACATCCCCTGCACTGTAGCACCTCTTCCCAATCTCCTCTCTCCTGAGAAGAACAGAGGGTTGACTACCTCAGTGTAGCTGGCCAACTGCTGCACTATGTAAGATGAAAGGGAATTTGATTAAGTAGCTGATCTGAGTGAGATTCAGCACCACTGTGGTGAACTTAGCCACAAGATCATTCGGTCTGGTCCCGGCTGACACAACAGGCTGCTTACTGCGGATCAAGCAAGCCAACCAGCGTGTACAGAGGGAAGGAAGCAAACATAGAAGCTAGCTAGAAGCAACCTGAAGACCAGGACAAACACAACTCTGAGACAATCAGTTGAGGTATGGCTGATTTAATCATGACTCATATCTCAGCACACTTTCAGATCTCAACAGATGTGCAGACATATTGCCACATATAGAGAACAGCAGACAGCAAGATATGAGTTAATATCTATACCTAGAACCCCCCTCTGATCTCTCCCTTCAGGAACTGCTCTCTTTTTATTGCCCCCTAACTGTGAACTGAAATATCTGCCCACGTGTGCGCACACACACACACACACACACACACAATTACGATTCCTGTGTCGGAGCTTACCCAAAGGAGGCCCATGGGTCATAAGGATGTCTGTGTCCTCAGGGATCTGGTTCCACTTGTCCAGCAGAGACTGACCACGGGGCAGATTAAAGCCCCATCCATTAAACCAGGGCGTCCTGAGGGAGCACACAAAAAGAGACACTGTGTTAACGTCATGTTCAGGCACAAACACGTACCCGAAATTACACAGTGCAAACTTTCAGTTCTAGTTTAGCGATGCAAGCAGGTCGTAGCTCACTCCCTCACATGCCTGCTCCTTCCGATTCCAGTTACCACAAGGGGGCGCCACATACGGCCAAAGAACCTGATGTTTCTTATGATCATGTTAATGATAATACGGCTCATAAAATAAAACGGCTTGGGACAGAGCTGGAGGCCTGTGAGCTCAGTGAGCGCTAGGAGGTGAATGGATGAAAATAAACCGGCGGTATTCACGTTGGCAGCTTGGTTTTAGATTTGAATTCGGTTTCAGTTCTATTCTCTGCTTTAACCACATTACATAGGACCTGCCAGTTAACTGCAGGGTACAGCATCTACCCGGGCTTGCTTTGAAAGAACAGCCATCTTTGCCATGCTTATCCACGCAGACAGATGGATATCTGGAAAGGTAGATAAGACACCTAGACACCTGGATAGCTAAACAGACTGACGAATAACTGGATAGCTGGATAGACACCTGGATAGTTAGAAAGCTGAATAGCTAGATAACACAACTGGATGCCTGGATAGCTAGATAGATGACTGGGTAGCTGGATAGCTGGAGAGATATCTGGATAGCTGGATAGTTAGCTAGCTAATTAGCTAGATAGGACAACTGGATGCCTGGATAGTTAGACAGACTGACGAATAACTGGATAGCTGGATAGACACCTGGACACCTGGATAGTTAGAAAGCTGAATGGCTAGATAACACAACTGGATGCCTGGATAGCTAAATAGACATCTGGACACCTGGATAGTTAGAAAGCTGAATAACTAGATAAGACAACTGGATAGATGGAAAGTTAGAAAACTGAATAGCTAGATAACACAACTGGATGCCTGGATAGCTAGATAGATGACTGGGTAGCTGGATAGACATCTGGATAGCTGGATAGTTAGCTAGCTGAATAGCTAGATAAGACAACTAGATATACATCTGGACAGCTGGATAGTTAGATAGCTGAATAGCTAGATAAGACAACTGGATGCCTGGATAGCTAAATAGATGACTGGGTAGCTGGATAGCTGGATAGACAGCTGGATGGGTAGCTGGATGGAGAGCTAGATAGACAGCTGGATAGCTGGACAGATAACTGGATAGCTGGATCACTAGATAAACCGACTGTTAATAGTTGTACAGCTGGATATATAGGTGCATAGCTACAGCTGGCTGAACAGCTGGATAGATAGCTGGACCGTTAGATAACTGTGCAGCTGGACAGCTATATAACTGGATTGCTAGAGTCCTTTCTGGAAATGTGGTTTCTATCTGGTTACAGTGCTGTGTAAGGTTCCCTCTGGTGTAATAACGATGGAGAACAAACTGGAACAAACTAGTCCAATCAAAAACAAGCAACATCAGGTTTGTTAGACATTCGTTTAGAGCAGCACTGTTCAGTATGTGGGTCAATCACTTTATTGTTGATGGCTTATTTACTTAAATATGACGTAATACTACACAGTGGCTGTACCTTCAGAGGCGAAGTGAAAAACATTCGTATATTTTAATGCAAGTTAAAGTAAAGGGTTTAGTCAAGTGTAGTCAAGTGAGTGATTCTGCAATCTAATGGTTAGTTCATTGTGAAATGTTCAAAAAATGCTGAGGCCAAACGATGTTTAAACGAGGCAGAAAAATAAAGAAAGACAAAATAGAGTTTTTTTTTTTCCGGTCAGCAATAATATACAGAAAACACTGAATGCTAAACCATCTTTCTTTTTCTCATCTTGTTCTTTTGCTCAGCCCTTCTTCACGCGACTGCAGCCGGAGGCCTCCACCCTCTTCCCCCAGCTTTATAAAGTTATATGAAACCATAAAAACTGTATATAAAAACTCGTGGCTCAGATTACAAGGCCACAGTTATTCCCCTGATGAGTCACCCTGGAGCAAAGGTTATCTCCAGAGCAGGGACCCCAGAGCAGAGGTCAGCCCCAGAGCGGGGGTCATCGTCAGAGGAGGCGGATTGATCGTGCTGTCAGCGCCAGCGAGCAGGAGCTTGTTAATGCGAGCTTTATTTGCCCTGGGGAACAACGCTGCAGACAGGCCGCACTAACCCAGTCCAGCCCTGCATTTACCCCCATCAGCCCTGGGCCGATCGAGGCCAAGCGCTCAGCCAAGGCCAGACCACAGCAGACTGACAGGCTGTTTGGACAAGGTCAGGGGTAAAGGCAGGGGTTGGGCCCCTCGCTGGAAAGCAGTGCTGAGTGATAGATGAAGATAAAGGGGGAGAGGGAGAAGACAAGAACGGGGTTCATACCACTGAACACACCGAGGGGACTCTTAAAGGGCTCGTAGCCTACATGATGTCCTAAACTCCCCTGACAAAAAACAAGGCAGCTTGCATGTTCTAGGTTCCTGCAGATGGCGCTGCACCAGTGCAGTCAATGTCTTGTTCCATGTGTGGAAAATGTGTTAGTGTACTGTAAGTAGAGTGTCGGTGTACAGTAACTCAGTAAGTGTAATGTGTTAGTGTGCTGTAAGTAGTGTGTCGGTGTACAGTAACTCAGTAAGTGTAATGTGTTAGTGTGCTGTAAGTAGTGTGTTGGTGTACAGTAACTCAGTAAGTGTAATGTTGTTAGTGTGGCTGTGTAAGTAGTGTGGTTGGTGTTAGTAAGTGTAATGTGTTAGTGTGCTGTAAGTAGTGTGTTGGTGTACAGTAACTCAGTAAGTGTAATGTGTTAGTGTGCTGTAAGTAGTGTGTCGGTGTACAGTAACTCAGTAAGTGTAATGCGTTAGTGTGCTGTAAGTAGTGTGTCGGTGTACAGTAACTCAGTAAGTGTAATGTGTTAGTGTGCTGTAAGTAGTGTGTTGGTGTACAGTAACTCAGTAAGTGTAATGTGTTAGTGTGCTGTAAGTAGTGTGTTGGTGTACAGTAACTCAGTAAGTGTAACGCGTTAGTGTACTGTAAGTAGCGTGTCGGTGTACAGTAACTCAGTAAGTGTAATGTGTTAGTGTGCTGTAAGTAGCGTGTCGGTGTACAGTAACTCAGTAAGTGTAATGTGTTAGTGTACTGTAAGTAGCGTGTCGGTGTACAGTAACTCAGTAAGTGTAATGCGTTAGTGTACTGTAAGTAGCGTGTCGGTGTACAGTAACTCAGTAAGTGTAATGTGTTAGTGTACTGTAAGTAGCGTGTCGGTGTACAGTAACTCAGTAAGTGTAATGCGTTAGTGTGCTGTAAGTAGTGTGTTGGTGTACAGTAACTCAGTAAGTGTAATGCGTTAGTGTACTGTAAGTAGTGTGTTGGTGTACAGTAACTCAGTAAGTGTAATGCGTTAGTGTGCTGTAAGTAGTATGTTGTGTACAGTAACTCAGCAAGTGTAATGCGTTAGTGTACTGTAAGTAGTGTTGGTGTACAGTAACTCAGTAAGTGTAATGTGTTAGTGTGCTGTAAGTAGTGTGTTGGTGTACAGTAACTCAGTAAGTATAATGTGTTAGTGTGCTGTAAGTAGTGTGTTGGTGTACAGTAACTCAGTAGGTGTAATGTGTTAGTGCGCTGTAAGTAGTGTGTTGGTGTACAGTAACTCAGTAAGTGTAATGCGTTAGTGTACTGTAAATAGCGTGTTAGTGTACAGTAACTCAGCAAGTGTAATGCGTTAGTGTGCTGTAAGTAGCGTGTTGGTGTACAGTAACTCAGTAAGTGTAATGCGTTAGTGTGCTGTAAGTAGTGTGTCGTGTACAGTAACTCAGTAAGTGTAATGCGTTAGTGTACTGTAAGTAGTGTTGGTGTACAGTAACTCAGTAAGTGTAATGTGTTAGTGTGCTGTAAGTAGTGTGTTGGTGTACAGTAACTCAGTAAGTATAATGTGTTAGTGTGCTGTAAGTAGTGTGTTGGTGTACAGTAACTCAGTAAGGGTAATGTGTTAGTGTGCTGTAAGTAGTGTGTTGGTGTACAGTAACTCAGTAAGTGTACTGCGTTAGTGTGCTGTAAGTAGTGTGTCGGTGTACAGTAACTCAGTAAGTGTAATGTGTTAGTGTACTGTAAGTAGCGTGTTGGTGTACAGTAACTCAGTAAGTGTAATGTGTTAGTGTGCTGTAAGTAGTGTGTCGGTGTACAGTAACTCAGTAAGTGTAATGTGTTAGTGTACTGTAAGTAGTGTGTTGGTGTACAGTAACTCAGTAAGTGTAATGTGTTAGTGTGCTGTAAGTAGTGTGTTGGTGTACAGTAACTCAGTAAGTGTAATGCATTAGTGTACTGTTAGTAGTGTTTGGTGTTTAGTGACTCGGCAAGTGTAATAAGTGCTTTACATCTTATCGCTACTTCTCAAGAATGATGCCACAAACATCACAATCCAGGCTAGCCAAGAGCATGGCCCTGATTGGTCCAACACCTGCCCGAATCCCGAACAAGCCTAAGTTGCCATGTTGCTGTGGCCCAGGTGGGGTTGATTCCACTAAGCTTACATTGAGCTGACTAACCTGGAATCCCAGCCTTCTAAGACGATATGTAAGCCCCCTCTGAACAAGCTACAACTACAGCACCTTCACACCAACCAAACATTCTGATACGAGCGTCTTTTGTTAACCTGCATGTGGAGAAACGTGCCGTGTTTGTTGTTGAGAAATATTTCTGAATAGATGAATCACGACTTGCTCCCGTACTTTTGGCTTGTAGTGCACGACCACATCAGCTTCATGTTTGTTTGAGGAGCGGGGTCATCCCACAAGACTGTGAGGTCATGTTGTTGTATAAACACAAAGTAAATACCCTGTATTTTCCTACTCCAGCCAAACCGCAGCTATAAAAAAAAAAAAAAGCTCGCAGCCACAGAAACGGGAGCCTCCACCGGCACCGGACCAAAACCAAGCCCGACAAAGTCTTTACTACCTGTACTACAGCCAAGTGTAGATCTGTTAAATATTAATGACTGCTGACTAGGACCTCACAAATACAATATAGCACAAATGATAATACTGTCTATATGTTTATTTAAAAAAATTACCATTCAATTTGATTCAAATCAGTGGTGCTTTGATTCAATGCAGTAAATAAAGAACATGTATTAATTTATATATGTACATTTTCAATTATCTTTTTATAGCCACCGAAATTCACAAGAGTGCAATGCTTTAACATAGCTTGTGTCTAGCCAATGAGCTTGCTGCTGTAGCATTAGACTAGGACTCTATACAGCACCGGCGATCACACTAGATACAAGGCTACATGCGTATGATATTCAATACTATTCAATAATCTTGTTACATCCTCAGTTATGTAGCATGTATAGAGGGGAAATCCCAAATTTATATAGAGCCAAGCTAACATCCTGGGTAAAGCTAACACGCTAGTCAGCATACAATACAATTGCTGCACCTTGCAACAGGCCTGGGCAATATGCATCATTATTATGATAAATGATAAATTACATCACTACGCTTACAATATATTTTAATGTATATTTTGTATATTATATTTATAACATTTGTTTACACAGAGCACAATTTACATATGCATGAGTCCTAATCTAATACTACAGTAATAAGCTAGCTCTAAGGGAACTTGCATATGATATGCAGTACAATTTAATAACAATGTTAGATCTTCAGTTATGTAACATGTATAGATGCAAAATCTATAATTTTATGCAGAGCCAAGCTAACAAACCTCCACCAAGCTGGTACATTACATTATACCCTCAATCAATATATATATATATATATATATATATATATATATATATATATATATATATATATATATATATATATATATATATATATATATATATACACACACACACACACACATATAAATGTATATAAATAAAGCATTTCAACATTTTCAGGTCTTGGAGAAAATATCTTCTTGCTAATAATCTAATATTTCCTATAAATTATATTATCTTATTTTGTTATTTATTGATTGATTGATTGATTGAGGGTGTAATGTAATGTACCAGCTTGGCAGTATGCTGTGGTTGTGATGTCACAACACGTGGAGGTTTGTTAGCTTGGCTCTGCATAAAATTATAGATTTTGCATCTAAACATGTTACATAACTGAAGATCTAACAGTGTTATTAAATTGTACTGCATATCATATTGTCACTGTCCAAAGAAAAACAGGTATCTCCAACATGGCAACTTTACAGGAGCCAAAAACCTCATTTCATTTAAATGGAAGTCAATGGAACCGGACTATATATATATATATATATATATATTTATATATTATATATATATATATATATATTTATATATCTTTCTTCATACACAAAACCTCTCAAAGGGAAGCAGTACAAAGTACAAACAATAATGATTAAGAAATGATATATTACGCAGCCGTACTCTCTTGTAATAGTATTTGCCTGAAAGGATGCCGTCCAGAGAGCATCAGATCGTGACAGGGTTCTAAAAGCGTGGGAGGTTCTGAGGACCCGGAAGTTAAGAGCCAAAGTGAAGTCATTTCCCAGAGACCCGAGGCTTGGATAGTGAATTACGCTGAGCAGGCGTGGGAGGAGCCGAGGGACTGGGGCAGCTCTGCTCGCTCCTGCGCTCTCTCTATGTTCCTCCTGAATGATATTAAAGAGATCCCGTTAGGGGTCGGGAGCAGAGCACGGAGCGGCAATTACAGAGAGCAAGACCCTCGAGTGGAGGCATCAGTAAGCCTTCTGCTCATCATTAAAATAACGAGAACAGCAATGACGACAACAACGATGATGACATCATCATCATCATCATCATCTAATCAGTAACACTGACTAATGGTAATTAATAATGTGTGCTGAATGGAGGAAGGGTTACTCCTTGTTTCAGATACCCTGTTATGAATGTGTTCTTTTCCCAGATTAACCGAAAACCACATCCCCTCTGAGGAAACAAGAACCGATCAGCCACAACATTAAAACCATCCTTTTATCAGCTCCACCGACCATATAGGACACTCTGTAGTTCTACAGTTACAGACTGTAGTCCATCTGTATCTCTGTATACTGTATTACCCTGTTCTTCAATGGTCAGGACCCCCACAGGACCACCACAGAGCAGGTACTATGTGGGTGGTGGATGATTCTCAGAACTGCAGTGACACTGACGTGGTGGTGATGTGTTAGTGTGTGTTGAGGTGGTGTGAGTGGATCAGATACAGTAGTGCTGTTGGACACCTCAGTGTTACTGCTGGACTGAGAATCGTCCACCGACCTAAACTGTCCAGCCACCAGCGTCCTGTGGGGCAGCGTCCTGAGGGGCAGCGTCCTGTGGGGCAGCGTCCTGTGGGGCAGCGTCCTGTGGGGCAGCGTCCTGTGGGGCAGCGTCCTGTGGGGCAGCGTCCTGTGACCACTGATAAAGGACTAGAGGATGATCAACACTGCACTGTGCAGCAGCAGATGAGCTATCGTCTCTGACTGTCCATCTACCAGGTGGACCAGCAAGGTAGGAGTGTCTAATAGAGTGGACAGTGAGTGGACACAGTGTCTAAACACTCCAGCAGCACTGCTGTGTCTGATCCACTCACACCAGCACCACACACACTAACACACCACCACCACGCCAGTGTCACTGCAGTGCTGAGAATGACCCACCACCCACGTAATATGCTCTGTGGTGGTCCTGTGGGGGTCCTGACCATAGAAGAACAGGGTAATACAGTACACAGAGAAACAGATGGACTACAGTCTGGACCTGTAGAACTACACAGTGCTCCTATGTGGTCAGTGGAGCTGATAATGTTTTGGCTAATGGTGTATATAAAAAAATCCATATTATTCATATTTGCAGAGCAGGGTCTGCGGTTTGGAGTCCCGAGCCTGGACTTGTTGTGAAACCCGCGGTAGTTCGTGTACAGGAAAGGGCTGTCATGGCGCGATTAATCAAAAACAAAGCCAGCAGACAGATAAGCAGTGACTGTTCCATCTCCATCATCACATGGCGGCTAAACAGACGCCTCTCATCAGCTCATGTTTGTCCACTGAGCTCCAACAGACCCCGGGGCTGAGCTCCACTCTCCGGTGTTAGTCAGACAGCAGGGCGGATGGAGAATAAAAACAAGGCCTGGCTGAAACAGCCTACACTTATATGCCAAAGATATACCAGCCCACCATGCAGTCCCAGGCAAATGTTTGGGTCCCCCGGGTTAACTTACATGAAATCCTCTACCAGGAATATAATGAAAATATTACAATATATTTGCTTCTGCTAATTTAGAGAACACTTTCTATTTGTTATTTGTTTAGAAAAGTGGGAAAAAAAATGTATACACCGTATAACATACAGCATAAATCAGGCTACAAACTTTGCACTTTCTCCTATGTTTAATAATAATAAAATTAAAAAAACAATAATTAAATACTAAATAATAAAAATGTTACCTTTAGCATAACATATCTTTAAATGTAAATATAAAAAATTATGTATATACGTATGTTTCATCGTTTTAATATCTTATTTTTTATATTCTGCATATTTGTAATATTTTTAAAATATTTTTTTATATTTATTGTATTTTTAGTATATTACAATTATCTGAAAAATTATTTTAAAATATGTTTTAATAATTCTATAGTGTTAAAAAACATTTAATATGCTACATTAAGTATTATTTGATTGGGGCGCCCAAACCCGTGCCTAATTTTATGTGCTACAGTATATAAAAATATAACGCATGACTTCCTGATTATAAACCATAAGCATAACAAAATGTGTGTTAGTTGTTTCAGACCAGTGCATATCAGTAGTGCCACATTTCAAAAGAGGCCTATGACCTATGCAAAAATAAACCACTTCAGAAAGCACAGGACAGAAACTAAACAACTGGCAACCGTAAGCAAAATAAAAGAGCATAAAATAAGATAACAGGCTGACATTCAAACATGCAGCTGATGCGAATACTATAAACTGTTTTTAAAGACTCTCTGTAGATCCAAATCTGCTTTTATTAAAGATGAATGTAGATGTTCACTGGTCTAGGTGTATCTAATGATGTAGATCACCATTTGATGTCATCATATTGATTAATCCGGATAACAACAATCATGTTCCCCAACAGGCATATTAGGAATGTTAATAACTGTACACAGATACACCTACATACATATAAGTACCATGTTAATATTGTTTTAACTGAACACTAAACACGTAAAAGGAGACGTTTAAATATTTATTAAACATATCTTTAAATGTAAATATTAAAGAATTGTGTTTATGTAAAAGTTTCATTGTTTTAATATCTTAACTTCTAAATATTTTGCATATTTGTCATATTTTTAAATACTTTAAGTATTTTTCATTTTATATTTTACAAATATCTGAAGAGGTATTTTAAAATATGTTTTAATGACCATATATAACTGAAAGATGTTATTTTATGGTAAAAAGCATTATAGCTTTATAGGTTACATAAAATAAAGGCAGCCTTATTATAGAGTTTTATAGGTTCATGTACTAAATCTCAGAAAAACTAAATGTACTGAAGTATCGTGATATAATATTTTTGCTATATTGCTCATGAATCCATAAATCTTCCTACATAATTTCAGCATTTCTCAGAATGTGTTCCAGCTTTACTCTCAGTTTTAGGGGCTGTGTGCACTCGGGCTGGACCGAAGCTGATACAAAAGCCTCTGATGAGGAGATACAACCCACCCCAGAGTCGTCTGAACTCAGGCTTCAGCGGAAGAGATAAGACTGGACAGGATCCAGGTCACAACTTAAATTTGAATAGTGATCTAGAAACAGACTCGTGAATATTTCTTCTTCGTTACACTTCTCATAAGCTTTCTTTGTGTTAAAGGTGCAGTGTGTAAGACTGACTGGCCTCTAGTGGTGAGGTTGTAGACTGCCCCTAACTGAATACCTGCTGCCTCTCCCCTCCCACTTAATAATGAGAACATTAGTACGGGTATTGTCCTCCATTTGTGAAAATTTGGGATATTAAGACTTCTCACAACATAGTATATACACACATATAGGTCCAGGTGCAGCTACTGATCCATCTTCCTTCTTTGCTGTCCAACTGGTGCTACAGTGCCAGCTACTTCAACCTGCCACTTCAACATACTCTCTATAGCCAGCATCTGGTTTGTCTGTCCTGGGCTACTGTAGAAACATGGCGGTGGCAGCCACTGCTGGAAGAAGATCCTACATAGATAGGCTCATTCTAAACTAAGGAATACATATGACTTGTAGTTAGAGGTAATCAGCATTATATACTAACGAAAACATAGTTTTGTATATGATTATTATTCTATTGTATATTTTGTTTCTTTTATTTTTTTATTTTATTATAGATCCTCCCTCTAAATCTTACACACTGCACCTTTAAACATTAAACAAGTCTAAAGCTGTTACGTGAATTCTGGGCAGACGCAGAGATTCCCTGTTATATACATATAAATGAATGAATAAATAAATAATAAATAGATGTGTATGAACATTAATAAGTGTAAAATTGGTTTTAGATCATGGATTATCATTACAGAAATTAAACAAACACTAACATTTTTGCACAGCAATCCAGCACTGTCTCAACGTCCCGTTCCTCTGAAGAAAAATAAATTCAATATCAAATGGTGGTTCTAAATATTCTTCAAATCTGATTGCTAATAATAAAATTTAGAATTATTTGCCTTTTAACCCATCCACGCAGTGAAACACCCACATACACTCACTCTAGTACACACACACACACACACACACACACACACACAGAGACAGACACACACACACAGAGACACACACACACACACACAGACACACACAGACACCCACACACACACACACACACACACACACACACTACAGAGACACAGAGACATACAGAGACACAGAGACACACACACACACAGACACACACACACACACACACACACACACACACACACAGACACACACACACACACCCACACACACACACACACACACACACACACACACACACACACACACAGACACACACACACACACAGACACACACACACACAGACACAGACACCCACACACACACACACACACACTACAGAGACACAGAGACATACAGAGACACAGAGACACACACACACACAGACACACACACACACACACACACACACACAGACACACACAGACACACAGAGACACACAGAGACACACAGAGACACAGAGAGACACACACACACAGAGACACAGAGAGACACACACACACACACACACACACACACACACACAGAGACATAGAGAGAGACACACACACAGACATAGAGAGACACACACACACACACACACACACACACACAGACATAGAGAGACACACACACACAGACATAGAGAAACACACACACACACAGACATAGAGACACACACACAGACACACACAGACATAGAGAGACACACACAAACACAGAAACACACACACAGACACACACACACAGACACACACACACACAGACATAGAGAGACACACACATACACACACACACAGACACACACAGACACACACAGACACACACAGACACACACAGACACACACAGACACACACACAGACAGACACACACACATACACACACAGTTGCTCAGAGCAGTGGGTAGCCACATTCATGGCACCCAGGGGAGCAGTTGGGGGTTAGGTGCCTTGCTCAAGGGCACTTCAGGCGAGTTCTGTCGGTTCAGGGGACCAAAGGAGTGACCGTCTGGTCACAAGTCTGGCTCTCTAACCTGCAGTGCTATCTGCCCATAACTATATGATCCCAATAAACCTGCAGGTCTGTCTGAGAATGACTGGGTCTTTGTCCTTGTTATGCGTTTTATGATCTTTGTCGGATGCCAAAGATAACAGGAGAGGCATGAAAATTCTGATGTGATGAGTTTCGGGGGAGGGGAGAGTAAAGACGAGGGCTGGCTCTAGATGTAGGTACAGCAGTGGTGAGCCACACTAACGTGCAGGTCAATGAAAATCCCTCATAAGGACAGGAATATGCGTGCGTGTGTGTCTGAGACAGGCCAGCATGGAGGTGATTGATGTGAGGGTAAATAAAAGCGAGTGGCTGCTCTGGTACTTGGCTGGCCTGGCTGATACTCTGGGGTGCGATCGCTCACCACCGTCAGCTCTTTCCCCTTCACCATCCGTCCAGCTCCATCTACGCCGCCATGGCCGCAGACAGACTAAACAGAGCGGGTTTGGTCTCCTTTAGGTTTTCTTGTGTATACAATTAAACGAGTGCTACAAATCGAGCACCAAGCCAGAGGTATTAAAGGGCATCATATAGTGGAAAAGCTCATGACGCTCACTCTTTCCCAGCCGTGCCGTTCATTCTTCAGTCGGTATGGTTTAGGCAAGGACACTAGGCTGCAAAAATGCCTATTCTGTATTGACTGTGTTTGTGATGTCACAAACATGGTATGTATTTCAGCCTACAGCAGTTTAGCTCCACCCATTCAGGCTTCTATAAAGAGGAACAATACAGGACAGAGCTCAGCTGCACATATTAGTCTTTAAAGCACTGTAACAAACAGCCTGTCTGGGTTTAAGAGAGAGTGAGGCTGTAAACAGGTCATACAAAAGACCTCAGGGGAAAATATGAAATATGCAAGATAACTGCAGCATGCAAGGATAAACATTTAGGAAAGAACATGTTTATGTTGCTTTATATACACACATGTGTACATATATGTACATATACACACACATACATACATATGTGTATATACACATATATACATATATACACACATGGCGTGTGTGTGTGTGTGTGTGTGTGTGTGTGTGTGTGTGTGTATGTATGTATGTATGAATGTATGTATATATATATATAAATATATACATACACACACACATTTTTATATATATATATATATATATATATATATATATATATACATATATATATATATATATATATATATTACATACATACATATATATATATATATACATACATACATATACTATATATATATATAAGGAAGGTTAAATGTGTGTGTGTGTGTGTATGTATATATTTATATATATATATACATACATACATACATACACATACACACACACACATACACACACACACACACACACGCCAAAAACAGATGTAATTGATCGATTCATAACCTTTTCCTAACCTCTCCTTCTCCCTTAGCCCACAGGCTGTTTGGGTTACTGTGCCTTTAAGGCCTGTCTATGCAAATGGGCATTGTCACAATTGGCTGCCATGTCTTCATAAATAAGTCCCCCTGAGGTGAACCACTCTTATAGCTTCAAAGATAATAGACGAGGCTGCTGTAGGTTGAATTGGAGGATGTGTGTGAATGTGTTGCATTTAGTGACATCACAAAAACATTTACTGAAAAAATGGGCCACTTTGCAGGTTAATCTTTATATATGGACTAGGAAGTGGGAGGTGAATGGTATGTTCTCAAAAACATATACAGTATGTACATATTACACCTGAACTTGTTTTCCAAAGGAAACATGGGGAAAATGTAGTTTCCCTGATATGGGCCCTTTAACTGGCCCACAAATCCAAGCAGAAGGGCCCATCTGAACAACCTGAGCCCACAAGGAATGATACAGTAAGGTACAAACCATACAAGTGACATACAACGTGGTTGCTTTGGCTGATATATCCACAATCTCTTTCTACACAATATACAGCCTTTCATAATGCACAGGTCTATTAAAGGACCCATGTGCTATTCTTTTCTTGATTTTATTTTTCCCCCTGAAGTCCATTTATAATTTATAGCAGCTGTTTCAGTTTTATGCATCAACCTAAGCTGCAATTCCTGACCTACTTTTCCAGTCTCACTATGTTCCCTAGAATTAGCTCTGGGGGGTGTCTTTAAAGGAGCAATCTGTAAGATGACACAACCTATCAAATTTATACAACAGGAGCCGACATATTACCAAAACATGTACAGCTGCTCCTCCTTGCTCTTCATTCTTCACCAGTCTAGGGAAACTGTACTGCAAGTTCAGCATCAAACTCCCTCCCTTTGCTCTTTAAGGGCGTCTGCCACACAGTGAAACAGCGACGGCACTAGTGTTAACTCCTGTTTTACTTCTATTTATATCACTTCTTTATTTCGCTGCTGAACGTGGTTTCTTGTTCAGAGCAAGCAGAGGCAGTAACTTGCCAGTATCTTCAGCCATCGCTGTGTTTACTGCTTCTTTCACTGACTACCTGCTTCTAAATGATCATGCACCTTCAACATGATAGAATACACCATCGGGGCAGCAGTGCTACTTCTTCATCCTCACATGTTGGTCTGTTGGTCTGATTCCACTCTTACAGTGCTAAAGTGACTCACTAGCACCTCTACAGGTACACAGTGGTATTACGAGACGGGACGGACACAGGCTAGCTGGTTAGCATGCTAATTTCAGTAGATATCTCTGCAACGCGATACATAGATGTTATTGACACACGGTCAAACCTGTAATTTCTTCACATTCTGCTGAGAACTGTAGTTCATTTTGCAATGTTCTAATCTAAAGATTTTACATACCGCTCCTTTAAGACTATTACTTACCAATGGTGTCTGTTCTGATCAGAACACCGTGATAAAGAGTTCCTTAGAACTTCTGCATTGGTCTGTTATAGGTAGATATTTTAAATGTGTTGTTGGTTTCCATGAGATCACAAAAAAATAGTTTTGCAAATGTTCCCACGCTACGTCTAACTTCAAAAAATCAGTTTTCCATGACATGAGCCCTTTAATTATCTGTACAAGACACAAAGCAAAGAAACTTTCTTCTCAGTTCTCTGAGCGAAAACTCGTAATGCTGGAAGAGTCGAGGCGAACCTGTCAGACACGGCACCTTTATGTAGTATGTGAGTGTTTTGGCTACCTCAGCACTTCGTGTTGGTGAACTCTCTCTGACCCTGACATCTCACACACGCATACATACGCGCACACACACACACACAGCCTTCAGGTTATTTATGAAAGCAGAACGCCACTCCAGAGCTTGGCCCCGCCGGCCCCTCAAGTCTCTGAGACACTGGAAGGATAAGTGAAATATTTATCTGACCGTGACAGAAGGGAAGGACGAGAGAGAGAGAGAGAGAGAGAGAGAGAGAGAGAGAGAGAGAGAGAGAGAGAGAGAGAGAGAGAGAGTTGTGGAAAGGCAATGTCAAAACTGACAGTCAGAGCAGAAGAACAAAGAGACTGACAGCTGGGTCAGACGGCCCAAATGAGAGAGCGAGGAGGACTGAAAGAAAGAAGGAGGAAATGAAGGGGGCTATGGGATTTCCTGTTCAGCCCGTTTCTGTGCAGCATTGGTATCCACATCTGTGTAGAGTACCTGGTCACTTCACTTACCTCAACTATTACATCAGCACTAAACGTCAATCTGAGACCATCACTATTAGCGACAGACAAACAGAGCCTGCGGATTAGATCAACGCTTAATTGAATTGTGTTACAGTGGGTTACACTGGGATTTGGAGACCCCTCTGGTGGAAATGTGGAACTGCGTGCAACATGCGGAAAAAACATTTGGGTGGCGTGAGTTATGCTTCGGACCAAAGATGCACACGCTGGTGCCTCACGCGCCTCTAGACTGTGCGTCAACTACGCTGCCATACTGGTTAACTTGTGATAACTCTAATAAGACCGAACAGCTGTTTTGGTTCTATTTGGCCTTTTTTTTTTGTTACAATGTCTTTAAAGGACAGAATCTCCAGTGATGGAAAGCAGCAGTGCTCCTCAAGCTCCTCCTCTTTATATTTATATCATTTCTTTTGTTTGGCGTGTATGGTGTCGTGCCAGACTGTCATGGAGTGACTCAGAATGGCAGCGGGTCATCTTCAGTGACGAGTCCCGCTTTAGTCTTGGTGGAGACGCCCAACGAATCCGTGTGTGGAGGCACCGTGGTCAGCACCAAGATGAACGGTCTGTTACCTCACACGTCCAGAAGCCTGGAGTCACTCCACCTCCACACCTACCGCACCATCTGCAGGAGCTGTGCGAGGATGTTCAAGCTGCATGGGCTGGATTATCACAGGACACCATTAGGAACCTCTACAGCTCCATACCGAGAAGTCTGGCGTGTTGTGTAGCTCAATAAATATTGATCATATCAGTCTAAATTTATCATCAGTTACTGATCCTGGTCACCTTTATCCTCCTTCCCAACACCACCGCACTCCCACACCTCCTTCTGGGTGCCGCTATTGTTTTAACAGTGACTGTATAAATCACTTCTGCTTCTTAGACTCGGTTTTTACCGATCAAGCAACTAGTTTTAATATAAAGGTCAATTTTAAGTCATTCATTTTAATTGGGCGTATTTAAAGAACTCCTCCTAAATCAATTCCTTCAGACTGCTGATGTTGGCCAGAAGTCACTCGGACGCAATAAGGCCAATGTCACTTTCCATATCCTCAGCCAACAGTCTCCCATCTCTCTGCCAACCATACCATTATTCACGCTGACCTCTAGAACCTCAGTATGAATCAAAACACTGTAACTTCCATTAATTACATAACAGGTATTGTCCCTCATGGTCACTACACTCACTGTTGGTCATTAGTGATTCCTCCAAAAGTCGCATAAGGCCAACCCATCGGCTCTCTCTGCAATTATACCCCAGGCACGGAGAGGCAGCTTCGCCTGGGTTAACTCCTGTCCATGGTTCAGGAACATTTCAGCAAGTCCTCCAATCCAGGAGCTTGGATAAAGCCAGCGTTAAGTCTTTATGAGGAAGTTACAGCTGGCGAACTGGCAGCCTGACTCATATCGAGTGCGCTGAGCACTCTCTGGCAGCGCGCAACCTCCTGCTTTTATCCCAGCCCTCCTGCCAACTTCATAACCGTGCCCTCCGTCTGCCCCCAGTCTGGCCTCAGCCAGTCAGTATCACGTCTAACTGATGCCCATCTAACCCCGATCAGACAGCTTTCAGCTAACGTACAGCTGGGGCTGGGTGATCTGGTCTTCTACACTCGGTATCAGGGGAACACAGCAGTGCTCCATTTAAGTGGCTAATAGATCGTTAATATCATTAACTGGAATTAATCCTGCATGATTTAACAGTTTGAATGTAAACATGTTTCTATAGAAACACCAACTCCATTGTTCACAATGGCCGTGATGGGAACCAGACGTCCACCTCTAAAAGCTCCCTCACTGAAAGTTATATGAAACGTATATGAATACGCTGACTCAGACGTTCCTGTTTTCTGATACGTTTGAGATAAAGTCAATATCATCATCATCATCATCATCATCATTCCATCACAACACTCACATTAAGTCATTCTGGAATGCGAGGTAATATGTTTATATCTGTCTTGTAGACGTAGTGACCCCTGGTTCCCATCACCACCACTGTAAAGAAAGAAATCAGAGCCAGCCCCCCCTCAATGTGTGACATCAGGGCGGAGCAATATGACAATATACATTATTATTATGATAACTGATGACAAGAGAACACAGTATGCTTGTTTCTAAACATATAGCGTTTATGGTCAGTGCTTGTAGGACATCGACCTACTGCATGTATAACTGCATTATAGTCAAAGTGAACGTTATTGTCATTCAGACTTTACAACAGGAGCGCAACAGGAGGGACCACATGCACATGCTACTGCGAGCACTTCAGGCACTGAAGGGTTAACCACTAGAGAACTGCAGCACGTCCACATTTTAAAGCAGAGCCTGTCAAGTCCCGTATCAATACTTAACATCGCTGTTCCACATGATTTACTGTCCTATAAACCTGCGCTCATCAGCAAGATCTCACCCCTAGCCCACGGGAAAGGAACCTACCAGAGAGGGGCTCATTTATCTGGATACCAGTCATGCACACACAGCTCTAGGAATTGTAGGTCAGGCTTGTTCTAGGCCACCTGAATTAAGTCTAATCTAAAAAACTTGCATGGTACAAACTGAGGCCCGACGGAGGCACTGGGTGGCTGAGATCATGCGCTGATGTGGATGATCCTGGGGTTTATGGATATTGATGAAGAAGTTCCAATTGCCTGCCAGTTATAAGAGATGTGGGAGATCCGGTAATGGCAAGACCGAACCTTAACCACGGTTGCCACCACCCATACCTGGATCATGTACCTGGAATCCTAACCTCCTAGGCGCTGCTGGTCATGAGTGATCATCAGTTAGACTGCGAGGGCTACCCAGAACACCGGCGAATGGGTGCGCAGCACAGCATCTGTCATCGAGATATTGACCTTTGCAGTCCTAATATCGCAGACCACGGCAATATGCAAATGAGTCCTCTAACAAATTGCATATATCTGTGCGCTGTGATCACGCAGACTGATTTGGCTGAACCGATGCAAGCATGCTGTATCAGGGATTCACCCCGTGCGTTGTGAAATGCTGTGTAGCATAAGCGCAAGTATCTAGTTACACAACAATCCAATCACTTATTGGCTCTACAGACACGCAGTAGTTGAATGGATCTTGTCTCAGCGAATATACTGGGCAACCCCTCTATCAAACTGTACTGCCAAGTATGTATAAAATGGCTGCCACATTATATATAGGATTACACTACATCTAATGACAGAGGTGGGAACCCCAAAAAAATAAAAAAAACGGGGCCAGCGACTGCAGAGTAACTAGTTCAATACGTGGACCATTGAGTAGCACAGCTTTTTTAGTCAGGGCGAGTGCAGAGCAGAGGATGTATTGCGAGAGCACGAACGAGATGCAAATCGGAGATGATCGCCCGTATCGACCGAGAGAGACGGAAGAAGAGAGAGACTGGAGCAGACGAGGACAGACAGACAGGCAGGACGAGATTAGGACGAGTACATGTCTACATACCATTTAGGCGAATTTAGGCATCTTATCCAGACGGACTTACATAGTCTATACGGGGTATGAACCCATGCGGTATGCTAGCCGTTCAGGTAGAGATTAAGGAGGTCGTATCGACCGCAAGAGAGAAGAATCTTATTGGTGGTAGTTGCTTTTTTTTTTTTTTGTCTATGCGACGAGCAGAGAGTTTGATATGATGTAGCCGGCCATGAGAGAAGAGATCGGTGGATTGTTGAAATATAAATTGAGTTATAGACAAACGCGCCCAACGCAGCGAGTCCCAATAGGAGTCCCATATTCGATTTGTGAGATTGAGAGTGGCTACTCGTCTGTTTTAGTGATGAGAGAAGATTAGTGAAGAATGGTTAAGACCGAGAGCTTGGAGATTCTAGAAGCATCACGCGAACCCCGACCGATTCGTTCATGTTGTTTTTCAAGGTCCATGGATGCCAGCATTGATTGAGATAGTAATCAGGTGAGAATCGAATTTGGAATACGTTTCAGGAGATCTGATGGCACGGGAGGGACATTATTTTGGAAGCACCTGGTTTTAGTGTTTTACGTTCGGACAAGATGAGATTCCCTGTAGATGAAAATTAAATATATTTTTGAGAGAACAGCAAGAATGGTGAGCAACGCTAGAACATATCCCACAGGGTCTAGATCCTCTAATTATTTTATTATGTTGTCACCAAGCACATGAAATTAGTATGTCTATTTATCGCTCCCTATAATGGTGTAGGACTTCTTTGAGCCTAGATTATTTTGAAGATTGAGAATACTTGGCTGTACTAAATTTTTCTAGATAAATCGCACTGTTATCTACATCTTTAGGATACCTCAAAAAATATATGCACTGCTGTTGATTTATAAGCATTCCAATCAACTATTGGAAGAGGCCGGGTCTTTCCAGTCAGGCGTTTTTTCTCCTTCACCATGCCACTCAAAACATCCCAAGCCATTAACATGGTCTATAAAACGTGACGAGATGGAGTCATGTTCCCGCGACTCTATGTTTTTAAACTAAGCGAGTGAGAGCTCGATAGTTTGCCGTTTGATGTGACTGAGACTGAGAGAGTGTACGAGCCATGGGAGGAAGAGTAGGTGGTTGTATCTGAGTTTCGTGAGAATTGCAGTCCGTCTTCTTTTCAAAGGCATTTACTCCAGAATCTTTACCTCTGAAGGACCATTCGTCATTGTCCACAAGTAGTTTCTCGAGCTTCACAGCATCTCATGATTGCCTTCTAACAGAGTGAACTGCCAGCACCAACAGCTTGTATACACGTGGAGAATTTTGAATTTATTTTAAGTCAATAGCAGTTGGCGTGCAACAAGTAGCCCACGTGATGAAGCTTGTGAATATCTGCTAATTCTACATAAATTCTGTTAATCAAAAACCTTCTATTAAACGCATGTAATATGCGAAAAGGTAAAATCGAATGATCACTGCAAAATGTGTGAGAAGGATTTACGTTGACTTACAGAGCTGTGGCGAGCTGTTTTGCATGGGGTTCATGGTAACAGAGTGCATCAGTGAGAGATGTCTGAAACAGCTTGTGCGCATGAGTGGCGGATCTTGGTAAAACACTGTGGATGTACTGGCCCCACAGTGTGTGCACCGGGGGTGCTGAAAAGTTAATGATGATGTACGAGGTGGGACTTGTGAAAACACAGTAATGTGTTGGAAACCCCAGTGGACCTGAGGTGATGGCTGGGTGCAAAACTGATAGCTACAGGGTCCTCGAGTGGGTGGCACTGAAAGATTTCCTGACAGTGGTAATGAGCTTGGTTGGTACGCTATAAATGATAACGCATGAAGGTGTGCACTGTTGGGCGTGACGGGGCGTCTAAGTGGAAGTAGGTTAGCAGATCACGATCTTGGAGACCAGTGTGAGATGAGGTATGAAATAGACCGACCACCTTCCAGGCAAGCTACAGCAGAACCCGGAACAGAGCGGCAATACCTCTCAACTAGAACTGGATGAACCAGAAGGGAGAGAGACCTGCTGCCGAGAACAAGCGAGCCGTACATATATGACCCCCTGTTGATGTTGATGATGAGAGTGTTAATGCGAATGTAGGGCAGAATTCTCGCGGGCCCGCCTTCAGCTACCGTCTGTTCGCTGGTCTGAGGAGCTGCAACGTTTTCATCTGGCACACACAGGTACAGAGGTGAGACAAAGCAGATTGCTGCCTGAGAATGTTCCAGCTCAGCTGTACCCCCCCGAGACAGAAGATGTCTTGCCGAAGTCAAGAGAATGTGATGGAGTAATGACGTGCGCCACCCCTGTGTGTCTGGGGAAGGTTTATGAGTCTGGCTGAGGCAATCCTGCCAGCTCCACCCAACCAACAACTTGGTCACTGCAGAATGATGGTAACCAACGAATGTGTACCGAGACGCTATCCAACTACTCCCCAAACTCCTTCCACATAGATATGAAACAAGCCCGTGGATTGAAACTGGGTCTCTGGCTGTAAGATAGTATCTGAGCTAGAGAGAGACAGACAGGCAGATCGCACGATAAGAAAGCGAAGAGACATTGGCGAAATTGAGAGTGATGCAGACTAAGAGAATCTGACTATTGCTTAAAGTTTAGGATCATATGAGCTGGTGCTCTTAGATGTGAGCGACTGTCTCACGGAGTGCAGGCTGAGAAGCGCAGAGAGAAGAGAGAGAGAGAAAGACAGAGAGCAGAAAGACAGAGAGAGAGGAAGAGAGAACAGAAGGTACGAGAGAAAGACCAGAAGCTATCCGAAGATAAGATAAAGACAGAAGACAGAGATGAGAGAGAGCACCTGAAGAGACTGGTATTGGGTGGACGAGGAGAGAGAGAGAAAGAGAAAGAGGGAGACCGGGAGAGAGCAGAGAAGATGAGATCAGAGGAAACGATGTAGGTAAATAATGAGAGAACTGACGCTCTTTGCTACAAGAGGAAAGATGAGAATTGAGAGAGAGAGAGAGAAAAGAGTAAAGAATGAGTAATGACTTGATGAGAGGATGAGGAAGAGAGGACCAGACAGAGACTGCAGGATCAAATAGTTGATTATTGAGAGAGAGACAGATCAGAGATCACGAGACGAGAGACAGAGAGCAACAATTAATAAGGTTAGAAGATGACAGACAATGAGTTGATATTGTAAGGTAATGAGTGAGCAACCCTTTCGAGTAACCAGAATTGAGCGCGAGAGAGACAGAGCGAGGAGCGACTGACTCAGAGACACGTGGAAAGAGACGAGAGACCGAGACATCAGGCAGACAACAGGGGAGTATTGAAGAAGCGGAGCGTGATGCAAAGAGATGGTGCCCTGGCAACCCCCCCCACCAGCTACGACATTAGTACCAGGCAGATAGAAGGATACAAGCTAAGGAATGGTAATGGAATCATTTCAGTGGAAGGGGGCGGATGTAGACGAGGTTTGCTGGCGGGGTGTGGGGTACGTGATGAAGAGTGTCGCATTGTAAAGAAGGATCAATAAAAATCAGAACAGCACCCACGACCAGCCCAGCGACACACTTGCTAATGGACGTCAATATAACACTGTGACCTTAGCTTTTTACTAATAAAATGTAGGAATGGTAGTGGTTATGAACGGGTTTCACTAGATATAAATCATTGATCCCCATTTTTCAGCCCCCACCTAAGCGACCCCCACTGATGCGCCGTACCCCCCCCCCCCCGTAGTCCTAAGGAGGAAAATATAGCAGAAGCAGCTCGAAGCAGCCACGAGTCATTTGTTGCTGTTGTTATCCCGGACCCCTCGCTGGTATGCTTACGGTAATATACATTAGCCCGGGGGACTAAGCTGTGCTATGGTTTCCATGGCAACACCGAGGTACGCCCCACCGAACGGTCCCCCCCTATCCAGACGACCTTCCCTCCCACCCCAGAAGTCCCTCTCTTGTCGGCTGGCTTTTGCAGAGCTCTCGCCGAGAGAGGAATGCCGAACCGGCAAGGGCACGATGACTGGTGGTCTGCTTTCACACGAAGGGATTATAAGGGGGAAAGTCTTTGATTTCCGAAAGCCGGCCCGACGGCTCGCGCTTGAGATGGTCACCAACTCTTGCTGATTCCATCTAATGCAACCCAATCAACGGCATGCCCGGGAATTTATTCATAGACATGTGCTCGGTGTTGCACAGCCCATACGGCATATCTCAGAAGATCCTATATGCTATGCGATATAGGTGAGAGGCGGGATAATCCAAGGTATAGGACAGGGTTTATGTAGAGGCGTTAGAATAATAGGATAATAATAAAACGAATGAATAATTTCTTTCAATAAAAAAATAACATAATAATGATAATAACGAGATAATAGAGTTAGGAAAGTTCTCCTTTATGTTGTGTGGCATATACAGAAGACTCCCATGAGGACCACATGATGTTTGCGATATATGGACACAACAAATTTTTTTGTTTTTTTTTATTTTTGTTTTCTATATGTGACAGACGTGGTCAGGGGAAAGGTCAGCACAACCACAAAACAAAAGCAAAATAAATAAACAAACAGAAAAAAAAGGAGGGTTTGTGTGTCTGCTGGCCGCACACGCAACCACACACACACACACACACACACACACTACAACTAAACACACCACATACACACACACACATACATCGAGCACGCCAACACATACAACAGAG
The DNA here is from genome assembly GCA_024036415.1 of Prochilodus magdalenae. NCBI lineage: Eukaryota > Metazoa > Chordata > Actinopteri > Characiformes > Prochilodontidae > Prochilodus > Prochilodus magdalenae. The sequence goes on along the minus strand of JAMWET010001978.1, from coordinate 227,558 downwards.
GGCCGTCACCAAGAGAGAGAGAGACGACGAGTCAAGGACTGGTCGAAGCTCTCTGTGCCTCCCTGCAGCAAGAATGAGGCGGTGGAAATGACCTCCGCGCTCGTTGAGGCCCGGGGTCACGAGGGTCAGCGCGGCCCGCTGCGAGGGTACCCTTGGAGGGGAACAGCGAGGTCGGCCGAACGTCTGATCCGTGCTCCCAACAAAGAGCCAGGATGTTCTGGAACAAAGGCCACTTCCTGCGGGAGAGACTGGGAAAAAACACGACCAAGCAGCCCCTCGACCCCACAGGGCCGCCTTTCCCCTGCTCCTAACCAAGAATCTAATTTCCTTTCAGCAGCCAAAGAGCGCCAGATATTTGTTTTTACTCCCCTCAGCGGGCTCCTCGCTCCGCTTGCGATCCTCATATGCGCAACACGGCGTATCACTAGCCTCTCAAGAGAGCTTTTTTATCAGACGGGCAGGAATACAGTGTCTGGATTGAATATGAGCTATTCACAGACATCGGCACCTTCGGCACACAAAGCCGCATAACATTCACCGAGACGGCCCGAATGCCGGAGGAACGGGCAATGGGGGCGACACAAAAGAGATAGGTAGTAGGGTCAAGTACAAGCAAAGAAGAGACCGGAACTGTACGGAACACAAAAAGCACAGAGGTCTATCACGACGTTGCTACTGCACAATTATAGAACCTCAGCAGCAACAGATGAACTGCTACAGCGCAGGAGAATCAAACACACGAGATGATCGGAACACCTGTTTCTATGCTCCTTACGACTTGGAAGTGTGAGACTAGGATCGCAGAACGACACTTTCTTAATTACGAGTTATAGAAACCGATCCACGCTTCTTCGCTAAAGCGAAACTGTGCTGTGCGAGCGTATCGGTAGAGCCACGCTGTAGGAATGCCACAAACCGTACTACATGTACGGTTTACTTACCATCATACGGGCGTGGTCAAGCAATGTGGTTTTGCTGGCAATAACAGCCTGTTGATGGTAACGACGAACACGAAAGTCTACACCCCAAGCGGCCTAGAACGGATCAAGGAGTTTCCGAAGGTTGGCCTAGACATGTACATGGAGTAGACGGCTTTGAGCCACACACCATCCAAAGGATGTACACGTACCAGAGCACACATCTAGAACGCACTGTCATACTCACTTCAAGCTTAGTTTTGTTTTGCGTTGTTATGATCGAGCACACGTCAGACACCAAAGGAAGCAGAGAGAACACATGGGCCAGCCGACAAGAGGAATGACAGGTGTACCACGCGTACACGTTTTAAGATTTACGAACCCTAGGGATTCATGAGGCGGGGTATCACAAGTAGCTCGATTTAATGCAAGCCGCGATAACATTACAAGCAGACTTCGAGACTTGACAGTTCACTTTCCACTTATGACGTTAGAGTGCCAGCAGTACAAGCAATGTTAGTTAACGCACATGTGAGCGACACATAAACGACTGTGACCGTGTCACCCCACTCGAGGGCCAGTAGTTTCCTTTTGTGACTGATGTGACATGATTACACCAAGAGGGTTCGTAGAATCTATCTGAAGCACGCAATACGCCAGACGGGCCCAGTCTCGTGAACAAACAAGAAGTACTTCAACGCTCAGGTGACCACAAGGCAGATAGAATCATCCCGCATGCTATGACTGAGTCACACATGAAGATCGTGTCCTGGCTGAATCGGACACCTGATGTTTTTTAATAATCACCACAAATAGCGAAATCTACACAGCTTCGAGAAGAGACGATTCCCCCACTTGGGCGATACAGCACGGGGTACCACATGGCAGGAAGCGCTGTGACGAGAGGTTGTCAAAGTATGAGTCTGAAACGAGCATATAGATCTCGGATAAGCAGCCACCAAAAGATATTACATTACTACTTACTCAAACTAAAGAGTGCATTGTGTTGTTTAGCGAACGACATGACAGAGACTATAACGCATCATCCAGGACCAGAACAAAACAAACGAAAACAACCCGTAACCACCAAAGATGTGAAAACTAAAACGACTACCCAAAGGGTATCGTGCTACACAAAATGGATAGATAGACTTCCACACAAGAGCAACCAGTAACCAGTGCCTACCATGCTACGGCGCACATACGAATGCAGACTGTTCAACACGAAACTTGCACAGGCTGAGCAGATGCCCCAGATTTGCGTGCGAGGAACCTCTCCCTCTTTTTGAGGAGTCTGTTAGCAACACCTCAAGACGCTAACACAATACATCCTACGCAGACCGGAAGAAATTCCCTGCTAGACTAGGGTGAACTATGTAGCACAAGCTGCTGGGAGACACTACCACGAAAGAACGCTACACCGGTAAATGAGCCTCGTATGTCACGGCTGCTCCAAATGACACTCGCACGATTTGCACAGCTAACAATTCGCATTCACAACCTCATTGCTCCCTCATATCCGTTTAGCCCAACGAGGTCCAATCGAACATGCACGAGGTCACTATCCTTATTTGAGACCAACATGATGAATCATCTGCCTTCGAAGCCAATTTTCTAACACAATCTGGAAGAGACATCACCTGCACAACTGCGAGCACCGTGCCTCCCAATCTATGGATCCCGTCACTCATCACTTCCCTGGTTAGATATAGCCTCATCAGTCACTCAGATGCAAAGATGCACGATCTACGAGGTAACGAGCCACAAAGTTGAGAGAGTTATCTCACAACAACAAAGTAGTAAACATACACAAGTTTGTTTAGGTGGTGTTTACACATGCACACCAACCTACATTGCGTCGAGCAACCTAGAAGTGACGGCCTCAATGCGCACACAACTGTGATTATACCTGGACTCACATACATGACAAAGACTCAGGTCACTGCAACCATAGCAATCAAGCTACTAGTCACAAGTGCGCCATCTACACTAGCACAACCCAGGAGTAGATGAGCATGCTTCATAGTATCACTCCGCTGAGAACTACGATCAAGTCGTCTCACCCCCCTCGGGTATTCTAGTTGTGGCCACTGAGCATTCACATGTAGTATGAGTAGCTGGCATACAAGATCAGGTGCGCACCTGTTATCACAAAATATTGGATACCAAACAATCTGCACACCAAGATGGACAGTATCAGCCATGCCATTAACTAGAAGTACTCATTTATAATTATGATCAATAATGTACCAATTAGTATATATATATTAGCAACTTAATCATACACCTACACATGACATTAACAGCCTACATACACAAACAGTTGACACACTAGAATATAATATATATTACTAAGTTCAATATGAAGTTTTGATGGGTACTAGAGAGACTAACTATAGTATCTGCTTGTGACACTAATAACTATGTAGCTGGCCATACATGTAATATACATACAACATATAACAGTGAGCTCACCAAGATGAGATCTACAGGCCGACAACGCTGGGATAAGAGTTATGCATCAGTTATCTCATTACTAGGCCAACAGCTTAGATCACACGTTAAATACTACACTTACACACCACAACGACTAACATACGACTTCCAAAGTACGACCTATTATTGTGGTACAACTAGTTTGAGTATTTTATGGAAGATACAACTACCAATGCTGAGTGTACCACTGGGAAAGTTGCCATTATCACTACAGTTCAGTAACATCTAATCACCACAAGCGTTGGAGATGTGTTGGGAGAACACGTCCTCCTGAACGCTGTATATTCTGTGACTGACTCTATATAAGCCTGTGAGTCAGTAAGCTCTGCGCTTAATTCCACCTACAAGCCATCAATCAAACATATGCTGCTCTCAGCTTAAGACATCTTCTGCGGAAATGTCAAAAAACAAGTGTCAGTACACGGCAATTAACTGAAACAAAGAAAGAAAGCCTCCTTCGCTTTCGAACCGAACAGACGCAGGAACGGCCTCGCTGCAGTACAGCTAAGCTCCCGCAGCTCCTTCAAAGCCAACTGCAACCACCACCAGCCTTATTTTAGTCTTACACAAACATAGCTAGGAGTCAGCAGAGCATGGCGTGGGTTTGCTGGGCCTAACTGTGTCGTGGCAGTCTTGGGGGGAGAGCACAGCTGAGCTAAAATTCGGAGGAGAAGTGAACGTGGATAAAGGGGGTTAAAAGGCGTAGATAAAAGAGCCCATGCAAATCTCGCATGGCAAACATCACTGGAAGCTGACCCTCGAAAATCAGAAGCTCATCACAGTAACAGACCATCGGAAACCCAGAGCTGGATACACACTGGTGGATCTTGATAACGCGCTGGCTGGCTTTGCGACTTCCTCTCTTTCATTTATAGCCCCCCATCAGGAAGTACCAATGTAATGACCCATAATGAGCTCTTTGGTTAAATCGCCAGTAATTCAGCGGTGACCCCGACGGGCCAAAGCAGCCAACACGCCTCGAGCGCCACGGGGCTAACGCATAACTGTAGCAGTGTTCGTCTTTGTCCATCTCAATCAGATGACGTCTGGTTGATGTTAACACATCCTAGACACTGAAACGTTTCTGCGTTTTAATGCACAATTTATTAATTAAGTTTAAAATAAAGGACATAAATATAAAATATATACAATGTGTCAACTTTTGCATAGGTTACATAATAATAATAATAATAATAATAATAATAATAATAATAATAATAATAATAATAATATTATTATTATTATTATTATTATTATTATTATTATTATTATTAATATTATTATTATTATTATTATTATTATTATTATTATTATATAATGTAATCAGTTAGTATTTTATAACTTTAGTTATAAGTTACATATATCTTATTTTTCGCCCCTCACTATGTTAATAAATAGTAAATAGTAACCGTGCATTAAATTGCCTGGTCTCTGTAGAGGACGTTTGGACTTATTTCAAAATCATCCAAACCTGTCATGTGACCAGGAAACCCAAACCTTTCCATACAGCTGAATTCCTTGCAGTGTCCTGTGCTGTGGAAATGTGGAATGTTGTTGTGTATTAAGTTCCACAGTCGTTAAAGGAGCTGTCCCTCGGTCACTCACAACGTCTGTATAGGTGTGGGTCAAACCAATGCTGAATTTGTTACTTGGGGGTCTGACCTGCATCTAAAACAGTGTCCGTCGTTCGACAGGTACACTACATGGGCATGCGCTTTTCCATTCCATGCATTTTAATGGGAACAAATTCCGCAAAAATCCATTGTTACGTGTTTTTCTTTGGACAGTGGTGAAATATATATCTGTATATGTATGCATGTGCATATATATGTGTGTGTGTGTGTTAGAGAGGTATGAGCTTCTATTACATGGTAAAGTTGCACACTGAAAGCTGTATACACAGCAACATGTAATAGAAGCTCATACCTCTCTAATTAACACACACACACACACATATATATACCCACACACACACACACAAACACACACACAACCACACACATATACACACACACACACACACACACACAAAAACACAACCAAACACATATACACACACACACACACACACACACACACACATATACACAGACACACATAGACACACACAGACACACACAGACACACATAGACACACACCTGTATAACTTTACAGAAGAGGCCAAACACCTCATTTAGATTTAATGTAAGTCAATGGAACCAAACTTTTTTCCCCCTCAAGCAATTTTGGGCCATTTCTGTAAGTGAATTCATCATGAAATTTTCACACAGTGTAAACAGCAGCTGCTGTGTTCAAATCATGCACAAAAGTCAATATTGACAAAAATGGAGATACATGTTTTTCATTGGACTGTGACAATATATAAAGTGAGGACAAAGCTGAGGCTTCAACTTTCCACTCTGGGCGACCCAACAAAAACCTATCAGGACACTTCAAGGCACTTTCACGATACACAATGTGGTTTTTTTTGGTCTGCAGAGCTTGAAAGCATCAGTAGTGACACCTGTACAGAAAATACTATCTGAAATCCAATAGACCAGGACCTCAGTATAGAACCTGCAGTGGGCCAGCGTTCTTTCAGTACTAATGACTCTGACAATGCTCAGGAAAGCAAGTTGTGCCCCGGTTATAGGGATAATGATAAATCTCATCACCACATTTCCCTCCCCCACTTTCTTTTATTAGCCATATCATATCCTTTAGCCCACCTCGAGCATGCGCAGCAGAGACCAGCATCTCAAAACCCAAACACAGAACTCAGAAACTCACCATGGCGCCCCGTATATCCTGAACCCTTTGACCATGACCTCGGAATCCTGCAGGTAGATGCAGTTCGTAAGGAGTGACTGAACATTATCAAAGTCCTCGGGCCGCAGCTTGGACACAGAGGGGAAGCGGTAGTAGTCCTGCTTGACCAGTTCAGCCATGAAGTCCTTGTCGAAGGTCAGCTCGTGGTTTCCAGCAATAACCACTTTGAACTCGTAGGGGAGAGTGCCTGCAGACGGACAAACAAAGCTGTTACAGCTGCAGCTTCTGATAAACACCTACTGGCTACTCCACCCCCCAAAGACACCCCCACCTCCATGTGTCCACAGTAATTGTCCATTTTATCAGCTCCACTTACCAAAACCCCAGCAGCACTGCTGTGTCCGAGCCACTCACACCATCACCACCACCACCACCACGTCAGTGTCACAGCAGTGCTGAGAATGATCCACCCCCCACATCATACCTGCTCTGTGGTGGTCCTGTGGGGGTCCTGACCACTGAAGAGCAGGCTAACAGAGAATATACACAGATGGACTACAGTCTGTACCGGTAGATCTACAGTGTGCTTCTATGTGAGGTTTCCCTGCACACTGCTTTGCTTCGATCTCTGTTAAAAGAACTGTCCTCAGACCCCACTCACCCCCAGGCATCTCCTGTTCCATCCTCAGCCCAGAGGTACCGGAACATCCGAGCCAGAACCACCAGGTTCAGGAACAGCTTTGACCCTAGAGCTGTCAGACTGGTCACACAGGCAGCACCTACCAGAACACGACTACACCACTAAAGGCTGTTACTGACCTAGCCCTGTTCACCACAGCCCACACACTGGCTCCTCCAGCTCACAGGACTGTAGACACTGCACCTTAACGTTAACCTGTATGCTGAACATCTCAGCACACCTTTATTGAACTGATAGGTGAGTTGAAGGAACGGATAAAGCTGGACATCCGAACCAGGATAAAGGTAAAAGGGAAGGTGCTCTAGAGTGTAGAGGTCAGACCCAACTCAACAAGCTCCCCTCACAGGACATGAGAGGGTGGGTGTGTCCATATCTGCCTGTATAATGAATTGGGTATTAGTCAGATCTGAAGTTTTGGCCTCTGAAGTTTTGGCTTCTGAAAACACAGAGATTAAAGCATTCCTTCAGGTCTTTTCAGCCTGTTTGGCAATCGAGCATGTCTCGCTGTAAACAGGCCTAATCATCAAATTAAGAGCTCACACATCAGACACATCAGCCTGGGCCAAATCGGACTGAGGTACTGAAACGTGCTCCAGATAACTCCAGTCCTCTAAGAGCTGGCTTGAACATGTGATTTCATTTCTACTACTGGAAAAAGCTGATCGTTCTTTCTATGACCATCAGCCATTTGCTCTGGTGTCAAGGTCAAATGGGATGTTCTGTTGTTTTTCTAAGGGGAAACGAGTTAACACGTCCACTACAGGCAGCACACGCAGATATAGCATGCTAATGTTTGTGCACAGTTTCTATTTATTAGCCAAGTTTGACATATTGGGAAATATAAATACACAAAAAGTTTTGCAAAGCCCCCGCAAGCCCCCCACAAGTGGCCCCCCATTCACCACATAGCCCTTCCCTGAAATCAGCCCAAATTACCCCCCACAAGGTCCCCCCAATATAGTACCTATGTATTAACATGTACAGAACTGAGTGTGTCCACTTATTTTCACTGTAGACATGTGACTTGATCCAAACTTTTGCTATTCCATAATAAAGACAGTCGTGAGACGCCATCAACGCTGAGAACCAAAATTCATCAATATGGCGATCATGTATCTAGTACTTAACACTAACTGTGGAACTGATGTCTTGGCATGTAAGCGCTGACGCTTCAGAATCCAAGTTTTGCAAAGCCCTCCATGGCCCCCAAGCCTCCCACAAAAATCACCCACAAGTGGCCCCCCATAGCCCTTTCTCTAAAATCAGCCCAAATGACCCCCACAAGGTCCCCCCACCATAGTACCTGTGTATTAACATCTGCAGAACTGAGTGTGTCCACTTTTTCTAACTTTAGACATGTAACTTGATCCAAACTTTTGCTATTTCATAATAAAGACAGTCGTGAAGAGCTACTAACGCTTCTGCAACCGCATACTGCTGTCTGGGGAGCGCCTGAGAAAGTTATGAATACAGCATCCTAATCCTGAGAACCAAAATTCATCAATATGGCGATCATGTATCTAGTACTTAACACTAACTGTGGAACTGATGTCTTGGCATGTAAGCGCTGACGCTTCAGAATCACCCGGCGCGAGCTGAACTGCTGAACACGAAGAAACACTTACTCCGAAATCAACAGAGGGGAAGGAGCTGGATGCATAAACACGTAACCTTAATATAACTCATTATCAGTAAGCAAGGCAGGAAGCCGCTCGGCTCCATAACTGCAGCCCATATTCTAGGGAAGCACGTATATGGGAATTCTGGGCCTATTTCCATATCTGATATATTCCATCTACATATCCACCAGCGCTGATACATTAGTATATGAGTAAAGTGGTGTTACAAGACGGGGCTATTACATGGCGGGGCTAGCTGGTTAGCATGCTAACTTCAGTAGATCGCAATGCGATACAGGGACGTCTTTGACACGTCAAACTTGGCGTTTTTATTTTGGAAGTTTAGATAAACAGCGGTTTGGTCTAATCACAGGTTTTGTTGATTTTCTTGGTGGAAATAAATATCCATATATATATATAATATGGCATTATATCATTTTTTAAGTTTATTATACTGGAACAATAGGAAACTAAATATTTTAGGGATCATTTTTTAACTGAATTGGTTTCAAAGTCTACATGTCAGAAACAAAACACTGGGTGGCCAAACTTTTGCATATGACTGTACGGTGTTCAGCGGGGCAGTCGTGGGCTGGAGGTTAGGGAACCAGCCTTGTCCAACTCTGTTTGACCAGAGGGTTGCCGGTTCAATTCCCTGAATAAGGAGCAACGGCTGAAGGCACCTAACCCGCAACTGCTCCCTGGGCGCCATGGATAGGGCTGCCCACTGCTCCGGGCAAGTGTGCTTACTGCCACCTAGTGTGTGTGTGTGTGTGTGTGTGTGTGTGTGTGTGTGTTTCACTTCACGGATGGGTTAAATGTGGAAGACAAATTCCTTCCAAATGACTGACATTGCAGGAAGAGTAGGCTACTGTTTCAGTCCACCACAAAGTACGACTGGAGCGTTAAACGATGGTGGTTTTTCAAACGGTCTAATACCACTGCGGTAATTAACAGTTAATTAACTATGAGCAGCTCTTACATTTGAAAGTTCCATGTCTGAGCATGGAACTTTCCAGGAGGCTACATCACCAGGAGGCTGATGTATAGCCTTGAAGGCACACTCCTGGTTTTGTGCTATGGGTGTACTCTATACAGGCTGGAGTGCCATCAGTACAGTGGAAGGTCAGCAGGTCCTCACCTAACCAGTCGTTAAACTTCTTCACCTCCGACGGAAGCCCCAGCTCGGTGAAGTCACCCGTGTGGAGCAGGACGTCGCCGTACGGCATCTGGATGCCATCTGTCCTCGAGTGCGTGTCTGAGACGCAGACAAAGCGCGTGTGACCCGCCGGCTTGGGAGCATCGTAAGGAATGGGTTCCACCCTGAGGAGAACAGCAGTGAGTCAGGTCTTGATATTTTGTTGGTTAATCATCACCATCATCATCATCTACACTCAGGTACACACAACTGGGCTTCCTTGGCGTTCCTCATTACTGGTAGTGCGACACAACAGGACATTTAAACCTCTGAAAGCTTCATTCTGTAAAATGCATCCCCCATTCTCATTCCAGATGCTCCCACTCCACACTTCCCCCAGAGTCCACTTACAAAAGCAGGCAGCATTCACTGAGACCTGATCGTTTTCTAGCCTCTCTTTTGTGGCAGCCCCTCACCCACGTGTGTTTAAACGATGACCTCTGTTCAGTGCGGCCAAATACACAGATATGTACTTTTATTATTATTCAGTTTTATGACATCACAAAAACAGTTCATACAAAACAGGGTTTCGGCATCGTCAAAAAAACCGAAGTGTGAGATGGTGGTGCTATTGAAAGAAAGATTAACGGTTACCAGGTACAATCACCGCTGACCACGGTGCTTCTACATGGTCGTCTCCACCAAGACTAAAGCGGGACTCGCCACTGAAGATGACCCGCTGCCATTCCGAGTCACTCCATGACAGTCTGGTACGACACCACTGCAGTCTTTGGTGGCGGTGACGTGGTGTTAAGGACAGTCGTGGTAACGGTCTGTGTGCATGTGGTCCTGCGTGGTGCAGCTGTCTGCCAATGGTGCTGCACTAACAGGATGACTCCAAAGTGTCACAATGTCAAACCTACCCACCAGGTTTCATTCCTGCCAGATTCTCTCTGGGTGCAGCTATTCTTCTGATGATGAGTGTATATTGCAATATGGTGAAACCAAAAGAACAATTTTGGTTTCACCAAATGACTTATACGGCATTATTGATGAACAGCATGCACCGCAAAATGACTGAGGGTTAAATTAATAGTCATAAAAATGGGGGAACGACACCAACACTCTTGAGAGTATGAAGAATGTCTGGAATTTTAATGCTCCGGTAATGTCATTTTGGTGCATCCCCATTATTCGTTTTTTAATTTTATATATTTTAAATATCTTGTTTATTTTTAAACCACGTTGTGTTGATATATGATGTATCAAAATACTGAAATATGGGATTAAAGGACTAAAAAAGAAAGAAAGAAAGAATGAAAAAGAGAGAAAATGGCGAAAAACACTGAACACCCCCAAACCAGCCCCTGCAATGATATTAACGCTGGGCCATGATAACGGGCCTCTCTGTGTGAAGCGATTCACCCCACAGCATACTGAAACCGCTCTGTACAGATCAAACGCAAATGTTTCTGCTGACCTGGCAGAAGAACAAGAAGCCTATAGAGGACTTTGATCCAAGTACGACTGGTGAAGGTGTGGTCAGTCTCCTATTACCGCTTTATTACAGGAATGAGTTTGCCTTCATGCCCGGGCACAGATCTACAGGACAGCCTGGGCTGGAAACCAACCCATACATCCCCGCAACACTCAAAGCACGAGCTCTGACCACGTTCGTCTGCCGTCATGACACCCGATATCCGGGAAACGTGGGGTCAGTTTACAGCCCTGACCCACCATTAGATGGCACCTGCACAGCCCATCTAAACACATCTGTTCGTCACCAAGTGGGACCTGTCACTCCAGCTCCAGCCTGGCACTGTGTGACATTAAAGGATCAATATTAATTATTTTCCTCGGATTTTATGACATTTGAGCAGTTATGTGCTGAATTCATCTTTGCTGTGACCGTTTACCAGCCATACCTTTACCCCTCAGAATTAAACAGGCTGGTTTCATCACTGTCTTTAAGACTCGTATGTAAATGAGCTCTGTTGTGAATGGCTGCTATCAAAAGACAGCCTTAACTGAAACCTTCCAGTATGTGAGGGCGGGGCTAAGCTTCTGCAGGCTAAGTAAGGTGTTAATTATGAATAAGCCCGAACACGCGGTTTAGACTGCATTTATTTACTACACATTAAAGTTTCAGGCTTGTTGTGCGGACCATAAGGCCGGGAATGCAGTGGATTAAAGCGGCCTGTGATGTCACAACACATTGAGGTTTGGTTGCCTCTGATTGGTCTATTTTATGAGGCAGTTCAGCTTAGTTAAAATGTCTTCTATTTAAAATGAAAAGTTGATTAAATTAAAATTGTGTTTGACTAAACTGTGAGATACATACACACACATACATACATATATATATATATATATATTTATTTATGTGTGTGTATATATATATATGTGTATATTTATATATGTGTGTGTGTGCATATGTGTATGTGATAATGGAGCTGTTGGTGTACTAATAATCATATTTAAAAGTAAAAATGGACAAAACCTGGACAAGTTTGTCTTTGGACAGTAACGATATGCAAAAACTGTCTGGTTTAAATTCAGTTTTTGTATATATATATATATATATGTGTGTGTGTGTGTGTGTGTGTGTGTGTGTGTGTGCATATATCATCGCTGTTTAATATATACACATATATATACATACATTTCTTTGGACAGCGACGATACATACATACATACACACACATTATATATATATATATATATATATATATATATATATATATATATATATATATATATATATATATAGTGTATGTGTATGTGTGTATATATATGTGTGTGTGTGTGTGCATATATCATCGCTGTCCAAAGAAAAACATTTCCATTTTTTGTCAATTTTTACTTTTATGCATCATTTAAACACATACGTTGCCGTTTACGTGGTGTAACACGTGTTTCCTGGTGAACAAACCAACAGAAATGTCTCAAAACTGCTCAGAAATACGTCTGGTTCCATTGACTTACATTACAATTAATTCGGTTTTTGCCCTCTACTGTAAAGTTGTCATTTTAAAGATCCTTGTTTTTCTTTAGACAGCAACGATACATGGACTAGAGAGTGAGGAGTACATTTTGAGAATGTTTTCATACTACTATGTACAAAAATAAAAAAAAACAAATAAAAAACCTTTAGGGTAACTTTATGGCAACCCTTATGGTATCTTTTGCATCCTCTTCACTGCATCTTTCTGTAAAGGGAATTGTACTCCAAGTCGCTATGTGCTAATACACATGCTTTATCCAAAACGTCACATCTTTGACATCTCTCTCCATCTCCCCTTTTCTCCAGAGCCTTTAATTGTGCAGTAAGGTCCCAATGGAGGCAGTGGAGGTCCAGGCTAATCAGCCTGCTCCATTCTTCTCCATCCCAACGCCCCTCATTAGACCATCATCAGCATCAGTCAATAGCCACCTCACTGAAAGCTGAGCTCTGCCCCGCAGGTCAAAGAGCCATTGTTAAAGGGCTAATCAACTGAACTAACCTTTGACCCTGCCCTGGTTAATAAGTACAGGAACACGACTGGCGGCCTTGCGCCGCACATGCCCAAACATCTTCATTATCGTTAGAGAGCACAATGGGCACAAAAGGTGGAACCCAGCGGCCTCGGGTTCTGGTGCCGTGCCGAGCCGAGCTGTAACGGGTTGGGTCTTTACGAGAAAAGAGATTAAGGAGGTTTGAATGCAGAATCTGCACCAATCATATCGTTTATTCACAGGGGTCCACATTTAGCTCACCGGGTAAAGCCTCAGCAGGTTAACGAAACTCGCTAGGCTCACGAAACGTAAGGAGCTTCCACAACCAAAGAACTCCCAGCACCTAACTTCATTCTATTCCTCCTCCAGCTGCCTCTGAACCTCCTAAACAAGTGTATGGTTTAAAAAACGGACGAGTTAAACAGACATTTAGCAAAACAAAAAAAAAAACCCTCTGGAAAACTCCACCACATTCATTGACGGCCTTAAACAAAACCCAGCAGGAACCGGAGCCCACCAGGTGGACCTCACAAAGGCAGCCAGATGTCCGTTCTAAACCATCCTTTCAATCAATTGAATCAATCGAGTCAATCTGCCAATTACAGAACCCCTTCCAAACCGAGCAGCACTCACATGTGTACGTGGGGGGGCTGGAAGCGGCTCTGGTTGATGTTGTAGTGTGTGAAGGCCTGGGTAGGATTGGCGCTGTACTCGTCCACCGAGATGGTCACCTTCCCCTGGGAGGAGCCTTTGCGTGCCATGGCTCCGCTGGCTGGGGCATGGGCAGGTCAGTGAGCAGCAGGTCCGTCCGGCGCTGCAGGCATCCTCCAACACCCGCCGCTCTCGCCTCACCTGAGCCCCGCGCTCACCTGCAGAGGAAAGGGAGGCAGCCGTTAGCTTTTATACATGTAGTAGGGAGGCAGTGATCTGACTTTCAGTCTCTCTCAATGGCTGAACTCCAATAGCAGTGCCCCTATCGGCTTCCTCTGTTCAAATCTGTATAGGCCTCACGTTGTGGTGTTAGCTTGGTGGTGTTTGCCTATGTGTGTAATGTAAGATGGAGCTCTAACTACACATCATGTCCAAATAGAAAACAGAGGGGTGGGGGGCAAGTAACAAACGTTGAGTGTATTACTGCATACAGTTTATTAGCAGAATGAAACTCAAGCCACTTAACATTTAACCAGGCCAGTGTTGGTGCGGTGACCCAAGCAGTGTATCAGATCAGTGCATCTCTAGTACAAAGGGTAATGTCAGTCAAGGCAAAGACAAAGCAAAGGGTTATTCAGGTTTGACTTAAAGGGGAACCATTTTTTCCCCCAAATGTGTGAAATGCTCCATTCTAGAGAAACATGGTGGTGATAGGAACCAGACGTACAACTCTAAAAGCTCCCTAACTAAAGGTTATTACATGAAATGGCTATGACCTCCCTGCCTGATGTCCAAGACACTGTTCTCTGATAGTTTTGTGTTTTGGCTTAACTTGTCCTTTAATCCATCAATAACAGAGGGGTATGTAGGGGTGCTGTAAGGCGAACCAAAAAAAAAAAAAAAAAACTAAATTTTTGACTACTGGACCATCATCAACACTAAACAGAAAACCTCAGTAAACACGTGTAGGTTCAAAGGTCACAGGGCTCTCCAGTAAATAAAACAGTTATAGGTGAGTTGTAGACATGGTGACCCCTGGTTCCCATCACCACCACTGTAAAGAGCTCAGAGTCTCTACATAGTCCCAGCAATCAACCTTTTCTCACCAAACCACTTCGGTTAACCTCTCAGCCACTGAATTATTCAGAAACATCGACGATCTCCCTTTTACATGGTCCAGTTTACTAGTCTCCGATAACAGAAAGCCTGAAGTCGAGCCAAAAGTGGCCGGTATGCTGTATGAACACTGACCAGCTGCACGTTTCTTTACAGCACAACTACATATATGGTGTGTTCAGCCATATGGGCAGAGTGTTTGGGTCCTATTCAGACATTCCACACATCAGGCCTATCCTTTGTCAAGTCTTAGCATTCTGCACGCTCCCTTTCCGCGGCCTAATGACCCGTCTTCACTAAAACCCCTAAAACAAAGTGGCTTCATTTAATTTTGAATGCTGATTCCATTTTGGGTAAAGAAACAACCTGATCTTCGTTAAAACTAGGCTTGCCCTCCAGACAGGCTGGGTTGAGGCGGTGGAGATATTCTGACTGACTGAAAATACTGTGTTCTTTTCTAGGGGTTAATTATTATTATTATTATTATTATTATTATTACTACTACTATTTTTTTTTTCAAGCTGAAAATAAGATCATTTAGGTCAGGGGTCCTCAATCCTGGTCTACCACACTGCAAAGTTCAGCTCCAACTGAAGGACTAAATGAGCCAGGCAGAGGTGCTGCTTGCCACCTGGTTGGAGGACATACCCTAGAACCACCACTGGACACTGGAGCCAGGTGTGTTGGATCTGAGCTCTCCCGGGTGCTAGATCTCCAGGACCAGGACTGAGCACCACCGATTCAGGTGGTCTCCTCTGATGTTACCATAGTGGAAGGTCACGTTTTGACCCATCCGACAACATGCAAGAGCTAGCTTCTCTCATAAAGCCTGCCTTGTGAGACATACAGCGGGTCACTACAGTCACGAACCAGGCAGGGAAGCAAGTGTCAGAAACAAGGGGGTCACCACTGCACACCTATTCACCATAACCCTCCACGTGCTGAGCAGGTATTGTCTGTGATAGCCCGCTCTCAGAAGTCCTGGCCTGCTGCTGTTTGAATTTCCTGCTATGCATATTAGCCATTGTAAATATTTACCTGTCACCAAACGGAGAGGGAATCATAATGAGGGGCAGTGATCAACTGGAGCCTATGTCTGGGTGATGGGTGGTCGTCGGTCCATAAATCTTCTAGGGGGGGGGTTTGCTGAGGATAGTCTGAGGTGGTGGTGGGGGTGATTCGCTGCAGGTCGTGGTGCTAACCTTTCGACACAAACTTGAACTCTGCCCTCCGAGGGACCACTTGGAGGAAATAGAGGCAGGCAGCTAAATGAGCCACTGCTCCGGCTCCAGCCTCCATAACTGTCCAACAACAGAAAGCCTGGAGGTAGTTTCTGCTCCCCCATTTTCTTCTGTACATTACAGATTAGCAGGGCAGGTTTTGCATAAGGGCTAAAAGAGGCGCGCGAAGGTCAAAAACACCAGCAACACACAAAAGAAATCCGGCACTGCTCGGTCTCTCTCTCACACACATACACACACACACACACACGCCTCAGATGCACGCTCAGCTTTACAGGAAAGCTCGCGACTGAAATGTGCCAACACTCGCCACTTACAATGCTACAGTATTCACGCGCGCCTCCCGCGTGCACTCCCTTTTATGTGCGGAGCTCAGAAAGAGGACGATGAATGGACGACAGTGCCGTATAAACTTGACGGCTGCTGAATGTTTCAGAGAGTCAAAGCCTGGCCAAAGAACTCACCGCTTTGTGCCTCGCTTTCTTCCCCACCGCGACGTGTTCGCCTTTTCTCTTCCCCTCCTCTAAAAACACCAGAGAGAGAGAGAGCGACCTTTTCCCCCCGCGAGCTCCGAACGCTGGCGGGTCCGCCGGTCCGTGCAGGTCGACGGTGCCGGAAAGAGGGCTTCCTTTTCGGACGCTGGTGAGGTTGAAGGTGGTGTGTGGGGTGGAGGGGGGCAGCTGGAGAGGTGATAAGGGCAGAAACCTTCGACCCCCGGGGTCTCCGTGCTCTGCTGTGGCGCTGAAATGCGACAGACAGACGAGGAAGGAAGGAGGGAGACGGAGCACAGCACAGAGAGAGAGAGTCGATGTCGTAGGAGGAGGAGGAGGAGAGAAAAAAAAGGAGGAGGACGAGGAGGAGGGGTCAGAGAGCACGGCAGCAGTGGCCTGGCTGCCATCACGCCCAGGTGGAGGAAGTTATGGCCGTTTTTGCCGAAGCGAGCTTAATGCAGTGCTGAAGCGGTACGATGCGAGGAGAAGCCTGTGGAGGAAGTGGAGGCTACACAGGGCAGAGGGCAGAGGGCGGTCTGTTATGGTTCTCCATTGGGGGCGTTATGAGACTTTGTAGGCAGGATTTCTCCATGAAAACCATAAAAACAGCTGGAATCATATTTAAAGGACAGCTATCTCCATAATTCAAACTCTGGGAAAGTCATTCAGAGGGGTCTGACATTAAATGGCTCATTTCTAGAGTAAACTACAGACTGGGCTTTCTTTACAGGGGTGGTAATGAGAGCCAGGGGTAGACATGGCCACCAGTGAATCGATACAGCAAAATATTTTGCATGCCAACATTATATCAATGCATGGATACCAAGCATCTAAAATAAGGTTCTACACTCATCAAAAGAATAGCTGCACCCTGAAGGACGTGTGGGGTTGCAGTGCTACGTATTGAGCTACAGTGGGGGCTAGCGCAACACACCAGACGTCTCGGTATGGAGCTGTAGAGGCTCCTAAAGGTGTCCTGTGATAATCCATCCCATGCAGCTTGAATATCCTCACACAGTTCCTGCAGATGGTGCGGTAGGGGTGGAGGTGTGGACATTGGCGCCTCCACACACATTGGTCGTTGGTCGTCTCCACGAAGACAAAAGCAGGACTCGTCCCGGAAGATGACCCGCTGCCATTCTGAGTCTCTCCGTGACAGTCTGGCACGACACCACTGCAGTCATTGGTGACGTTGACGTGGTGTTAAGGGCGGTTGTCGTAACGGTCCGTGTGCACGTAGTCCTGCGTTGTCCAGCCGTCTACTAATGGTGCTGGCACATAAAGGATAACCCATGAAGGGTCAGTGCTCGCTGAATGTCCGCAGTCGTGGCTGTTGGGTCAGTCAGCTACTGTGATAAGACCCGTCCTTGCTTACGCCACATGCACCGCAAGTTTCATTCCTGTCGGTTGATTGGATATTGTATCTTGATGATATTTATATCTAAGGCATTTAGCAGACGCTCTTATCCAGAGTGACTTACAACCGTGCTTAGTGTTCCATTGGATAACATTCCAGCTAGTCTAAAACTGAGCCATGAGCTCAGACACCGCCCGAACAAGGACCAGTGCTGATACCTAGAGAGATCAATACACAGGCATATATAAGCATAAGTGCTTTAATATCATTTCATGGGTGCTCACAACTGGACATGAGGGTCTGACTAGCAGTAACACCACAATGCAGTTCTGTTTGACCAGTGCTCTGTGGTTTACACCATTTCTAGCTACATCCAGGCCTGGCACGATTGGTACCCCAACACAATAGGCCACCTAATTCGGTATAGATGCGCCTGTATGGCTCACTGGGCAGCAGAAATGAGCAGTCTCGTATTTGTGACCATCCCTTACGATGTATATCTTACTTTATATGCGTGCATTTCACAAACAGGCAGCCTTCCAAACCACTTCAAACAGGAAAGAATGTGTTTGAGGAAAAATAGCCGGACTGTTGCCTTAATGCAAACGACACACGGGTACGGGGATGATTGACTCGGGCGCTCATTTGCTTCCACAGGGACTCGGCTGTCGTTATTGATGTGAGAGGTATGCGCGTGTGTCTGAGGGCGGGAGAGAGGGATGGGAGAGGTATTCTTTGAGGAACAGAGGGTGATGGAGGCAGGGAAGACACACTGACAGAAGGTTTCACTTCCATGGCAACCAGGCGGCAGCGTGTTTCATGCCTTCTGTCTGAAAGCTTTGTAGAGTGTGTGGCACCATCGGCTATGCGTTCTCCCCCTGCTGCTGAAAGAGAGAGCATCACTCACATGCTGCTGTGTGCCGCTCCCGGAGCAGCTATGGGCAAACTGAATAAGAATTGTTGTCACAGTGCACTGCAGAGACCTCTCCTCTGACAAAGCCAGCTTACTGTTTGCTCTTTGTTTTGTCATTCTGCACCCTTTTTCTTCTTTGCGGGTCGCGGTTTTTGAGTTAGGTGCCCAGTATTTTGCGGGAGTAGGAATCTAGGTGACAATTGTGTGCTTGTGATTTCGGGATCAATTGCCCACACGGTTTTCATACAGTGCTCGTTAAAAACCAGGATTTGTTTTAACCCATGAATGATTATTTGAAAAATAATGAGAATGAAATTCTAAAATAATTAATATTGATTAAAATAATGGGAACAAATTACATCACACTACCCTGCACAAGCACAATGTGACGAGAGCTCACAGCACTGGGACTAAACAGCTGTGTGGCTAATTTGAAAAACTAGGCTTCAGGTTGCGAGGAGCATTAAGACTGGACTCTGGGACGATAGCAAAGCGTCATGTGGTCTAATGAGGCCAGACTAACCCTGTTCCAGAGTGATGGAAGGATCAGGGTAAAAACGGAAGCACATAAAGTGATGCACCCATCATGCATAGCGCCCACTGTACAAGCCTCTGGAGGCAGTGTTGTGATCTAGAGGTGCTTCGGATGGTCAGGTCGAGGTTCAGTATGTGGTAATGAAATGACATCAGCTGACCACCTAAATGTACTGACTGGCCAGGTTATCCCATCACTGGATTTTGTCTTCCCGGATGGCACGGCCATATTCCAGGAAAACAATCCTGAGACAACGGCACAGTGGGTGCCACTGCTGTGTCAGCCCAGAGTCTTTGTGGGTCGCCAGTGTACCATAGTTCAGGCAAAGGAACCAATAGGGTTTGGTCGGATCATTTAAATCGGATAACATTAGTGTCCTGCGATGCTAATCACTAATTGTGATTCCTTTGTTTAAATAGAGGCCCAGACCTATTTATGTATTTAAATATTTATTTATTTTAATATTTATTTGGGCCAAATAATACAGTATCTGTTTAATTCTGGTTTGAGGGTTAAATGCTGAATGAAGTGCGCCAGACTACCAGTTAGTTGTTTATGTGATGTCAGACTGTATAATAAGACTGTAATGATTAATCGAAGAATAGTGGACTAAGATTAATAACTAACAAGGTATTTTGTACATTGTTGTTTTTAACTTTTGACAGGACAAAGCTATGGGGAGTTTGCTCTTTTATATAAGCAGACCCCCATTAAAACGGGCCCCCATTCAACCAAAGGAAGCCTGGTTGTTATACTGGCTTCATTGAGGCTGCTTAAAGCCTTTGTGATATTCAGGGAACCTGAAACATACAACATCAACGTCAACAGAGGGCGCTGCACGGCGGTAGTAAACAGTAGTACCAAGATGACAGAGTATATAGACTACTTTCGAGCGTTTGTGCTGCTGTTCCAGATGTTTGTTTATATTCAGAAAGCAAGTACGAATAAACTACTGGAGATAAGAAGATGTAGAAGAGGTTCCTCAGCAGACCACTGGGTGTCGCCATTGTTGCCTTCTCTTTCTGACACGCCCACAAAGGTTGTCACGGTTCATGATGAAGAACCTATTACTCTTTGGTTCCAGCTGGAAACAAACTTTTCAGGTTCCGAACCTGTTTATTTTGGTGGAAATGAACCAAATGATCCGAATCAGGTGCACAAACCAAAACCTGTTTTACAGTGGGTTGGAATAGGCTAACGATGAATCTTTCAAGTCAAGCCAAGTGGCTTTTATTGTCATTAGAGCTCTGTACAAGTACACAATGAAATGAAATGACATTTTTTCCAGAACAAGGTGCCACATGGAACAAAACGAGAACAGAAAACAATACAGGACAGGACAGACTGCAGACAGTGCAATGGGCCAGACAATAAATACAATGAATAAGACTCAGCTGAGTAGTGGTAATGAGTGTAAGGTGCATAGATATCTATAGGTAGGTACTGGTGATAAGGTGCATAGAAGGTGCATGGAAATTTAACATGCATAAGCAGACAGCATGCATCGCACATAAAAAATCTCACTGCTCTGTATTTGTGATTAAAGGGCCCATATGTGTATAAATAAGATAAATAGAACAGATTTAAAGTGCTTCAGTCACCAAACTAAATATCTTCAAATAAGTTCTTTGTCTCTATTGTCGTCAGTGTTAGATAGATAGAATGCGTAGAACAGCCTGATAGCTGTTACCTGGTAGAGTTGCCTGGTAATCTGAACAATCGATTATTCGTTTCAATATTCGATGGATTATTCAACTCTCAAAATATTCGTTTGTTGCAGCCCAACTGATTCAAATAAATACCGATCCTCAGTCCTCTTATGCCTTCCTCAGATGCTTCACAGGATGACGTTAATAAGAACGTACAGCAGGGTACAGTAGTAAAACTGGGAACTGTTGTTTTATTGAACACACTGTGTTTCTTTTAGCAGTAAATGTCATGACGCACAAGCTAGAACCTTCACAGACCTCAAATCCCCGTTTTTTCCATATTCATTTTCCCAAAGCTAAAGATGCTCTATTAAGGAGACAATTATGTTTTTGTATCCTCGTGTCCTTGCAGGACCTTTAGAATGACTCAAGGGCAAAACCGAAGAAAGGAAACTGTGATCGGCGCGAGTGATACTAAAATGAAATGTGAAAGAAAGCGATGACCAGCGAAAGCAGTCCTCAACACAGAAACTTTCTACAGGGTACAGTACAGTCCACTCCACTGAGCAGATGGCCGTGGACTGACCGTCGAAGTAATGATTAAGAGAACAGATCCATAATCCCAAGGAGATGAATCAATACATCCTAATTCCACAGAATGCACTGAGGCCGGGCACTTTAGGGGAGGACACCCGGCCCTGACTGACCCCTGCAGGGATGCAACAATGGCAGCAGGCTTCTAGCAACTGCCCTACAGAAGGCTGCTGCCTGTGGGGTGCCTGGTGAGGAAGCGCCCAGGTACTGCACGTGTGTCCTATACGCACTTTACTGCTTAATGTAGTAGTTTACTGCTGACAAATGTGAACAACTAAGAAATCTCACTGCTCTGTACTTGTGATTAAAGGGCCCATATGTGAAATTTTCTCAGCTTCTTTTTTCCTTTTTTGTCCCACTGAAGTCTGTTTACACATTTTGTATGGGGTTTTGTGCCTGAATATATTTCTATGCCTATTTTCCAACCTCCTGGAATGGTAGAGTATTGTGCTGGTTGCTGTGAGCTAAAATATACCCTCTATATTACAAATACTGTAACGTAGGAGCTAAACTAGCAGTTCCTGCCTCAAGTGATGCCACCCCACTTTGCTGGCTGTAACCAAGTTTTGTACAGTTGTTCAAGTTTCACGCTCAGCCATGTGTGTGGTGTAAGCTAGGGTAGGCCTTATCGCTGTACCTGACTGACCCTACAGCCACAACTGTAGACATTCAGTGAGCAGTGATGCCCTCCCATGAGTTACCCTACTGGCTACCGGCTGGTAGAGTATTGTGCTGGTTACTGTGAGCTAGTGTGTAAACTGTAACGATGACCATCTAAGTATAGCCCCAGTCTCGGATAGTCAGTAAAGATCAGATAAAGTTTGGGCACGTTCAGGCAATGGGGTATTCTTGCAAAGGAGTATCTATGCAAGTGAGAAATGCTAGCTAGCATTAGCTTGTACTGTGGTATATTGACTGTCATGATTATGCCGTGTTTATGATAAAGCTCACCAGTTATTATTTCATTATATCACTAGGCACCTTGGTTATCTCAGTGAAGCATATTGTAGCGTCCTGTGGAAAAAGAGCCAGAGTAAAACATTGGTATCAGAAGTGGCATAGTGGCCCCCCACTGGCCTCAATTGGAACGGCATGTCAACAAACACAAGTGGACAGTAGAGAAGACAGATACGGGCCAAAGACGATGGAAGAAACATTACAGTGAAACAGCGGAGCTGGCTAGAGAATGACGTATGGTGGTGCAGCTGTACCCCAGCTGTGACCAACCCAGCAAGGGTAAAACACTCCAGGTGCTTGTGGACCTGAAGCCAGAAATGCAAGGCAGGTACGGAGTTGACCACAGCTCTCCAGTGACACTTTCAGCAGGCAACCGTGGCATGGTCGACCAGGCGAACGCTTCCTGGTAGTGCCAAGGTGGAGAGTCAGTACCCCAGCGCTCACAAGCAGAACCCTTGCCAACACCAACGACACAGTGGGTGCCACTCGTGCTGGCCAGGACTCTGTGAAGAGTCTTTGTGGTTAACCGGTGCTATATGGCACCCGCAATGGGCCGCTCTACAGTGACCATGCAAAGAGGCTCATGGGTACTATTGCTGGGTTGTAGTTTGATGTTATTAGTTTAACAGTGTTGTTGGAAGTAACTGTGACCCAGGGCAGTGGGTGCGAAGTGGCTGTCCTCCACATATGTTGTGTCCTCCAGCATTATCCACAGCCTGTGTCATGTTGTATTGTAGGTGATAGGCGGCTGTTCTTCCTTCCGGCCTGTTCCATAAAAGAGCATTTGTCCGCATCTGCAATTATTCCCTGCGTCTTACTCTAAACCACGCGCCACAGAGGTAATGATAATTGAAAATAAGAAACGAGGAAGATCTAAACGTGTAAAGAGAGTTTAGAGAGTTAGTAGTAGGCTGGTCTATATCACGTAACCCCCGATATGTCCCACTCCAGCCCTGAATGGACTCTGTCTTTGACAGCATAAGCATTAAACTCTGTTATCTCAATAAAGCACGATTCCTCAAATATCCTTTAACACACTCACATCCTTCATAGAAGCACCTAGCCTACCTTGACTGTCCACACACTCTCTTTACAAGGTCCACCTACCTACCAGAGGACAATTACAGACTGTAGCCCATCTGTTGCTGCACCATTCATCAGCCAACTCTACCTTATTCATCACTGGGCAGTTTCTGAGCGCGGCTGTTGACCAGATATTATTCACACCATGGATCTTTCTCAGCACAGCAGTGACCCTGACACGGTAGTAGTAGATTGTACAAGTGCATTAAGCAGAAGTCTGTGTCACCGCCAGGTCGAGAGGCAACCACCAGACAAACACATACAGCCAAAAGTGGCTCTGTGGACAGAAACTGACTACTGATGACGGACTAGAGGCCGACTAATACAAACTGTGCGAGAGCTGATAGGCTATACTGATGGCTCTGACTGCACACCAGCAAGCTGGAGCGAGAAGCCAGTTGAGTATGTTGCTGTATCGTCTTCACTGACTGAGAGGACTATACAAACCTTGTGTTGAGACTTTGCCTTGGATCTGCTGAATCTGTGCTTTAATTACTTCAGGTATTTGGTTCATATCAGCCGTGAGGTCCAGAAAGTAGATTTTGAGGCTGATAAAAATTAGAAATAAAGAAGCCACAGCAATAAGTTACTCTGACCCCAATGCTTCATCTCACAGGGGCAAAATATAAACCAGGCTGCTACAGATGCTGCATCATCAGAGCTGGAAATACACCCATCATCAAAAGAACCGTTGCACAAATAGCTGCACCCAGAAGGAATCAACCAACAGAAACCAAACCTGGTGGGTAGGTTTGGCATCGTGAGACGTGCCAGTTGTTCAAGTTTCACAGTCGGCCATGAGTGTGGTGTAAGCTAGGGTAGGCCTTATCGCTGTACCTGACTGACCCTACAGCCACAACTGTAGACATTCAGTGAGCAGGGATGCCCTCCCATGAGTTACCCTTTTAGTGCCAGCACCTATGACAGGTGGCTGCACCACACAGGACTACATGCACACACACTGTTACGACGACTGTCCTTAACACCACGTCTACGTCACCAAAGACTGCAGTGGTGTCGTACCAGACTGTCATGGAGTGACTCAGAATGGCAGCGGGTCATCTTCAGTGACGAGTCCCGCTTTAGTCTTGGTGGAGACGCCCAACAAATCCATGTGTGGAGGCTCTGTGGGTTGTTGTCCCTCCACCTCCACTCCTACCGCACCTTTTGCAATAACTGTGTGAGGATATTCAAGCTGCATGGGATGGATTATCACAGGACTCCATCAGGAACCTCTACAGCTCCATACCGAGACGTCTAGAATGTTGGGTTAGCAAACACGGCGGCCCGACGCCATACTGAGAGACAGACTTCTGTATGTGTAGCTCAATAAATATTGATCATATCAGTCTAAATTTATCATCAGTTATTGATCCTGGTTACCTTTATCTTCCTTCCTAACAGCACCGCACTCCCACACCTCCTTCTGGCTGCAGCAGTTCTGTTGAGGATGTGTGTATATGTGAGTAACTCAGGCCTGTATTCAAGTACAGACCCAACTGACGTGTGCGGCTTTCAAGTCAACAAGTGAATCGGCTCTTTTTCTTTTTTTCCTCTTTGGTGATCAATGCTGATTTGATAGCGACCAAGAATGCTTATAGATCGCCCGGGGCAAACATGACACAACATGCTATAAATGAAGCAATGCTGCTGATTCCTTGACCTCTGCTCAGTTTGACCCCCTTTCAGAAGAGGAGGTGCTGGTGACCTTTGACCTGTTCAATAATTACAGAAGGATGTCAGGGGACACTGTAATGATGTCATCTGCAATTGCTGAAATGGACCCTGGGGGGAGAGAATTTAGCCATTGCTTTAAATGCAGCTGCTAATCATCATAAAAGACAGAAATCAATAGGAACCAGAAGGAAACTCGTGGTTTCAGCCAAACAGGAGGTTTATTTTATAGTTATATTCTTTTTCCAGTTATAGAGATTCATATAAAATCTATTTACTGTTGTTGGCATGTGTATTAAACATAATAAAACTTGCCTTGGATAAACATTTACATTCTGTGACCTTTCTAATTATCACTGCCTTTTCTCTTATTAAAGGCCAGTTCCCATGTATTTTCAGAATTTGCTCCATAATTTAGTTATTGGGATGTAAACAAGGTCAGCCGCAGCGGTTTGACGTGAAGCAGTTCGTTCTAGATAAACTGGGCAGCTCAGATTTTTGTTACAGTGCTGGTGACAGGAACCAGAGGTCGCAAAGTCTTTAACGCAAAACAGTAGCCACTTAAATAATCTAATATGAGATTTTTAACTCTTTAATGTCCACACCAAGAAAAAAGAAATGAAAACTACATCAAATTCCATTAGCTTAGCATAGACACTTTCCTTACTTTAGCATAAATAAACAATTAGACAGCTCGGTAAATTAATATACGCTTATTAGACTGCTTTTTGTTCTGCTCATCAAAACCTCAGAAACTAAGAACAGCTGCACATAGAAGGAGGTGTGGAACTGCAGTGCTGTATCAATGCTGATCAATAACTGATGATAAATTTAGACTGATATGATCAATATTTATTGAGCTACACATACAGAAGTCTGTCTCTTGGTATGGCGTTGGGCCGCCGTGTTTGCTAATGCAGCACTCCAGTTGTCTAGGTATGGAGCTGTAGAGGTTCCTAATGGTGTCCTGTGCTAATCCATCCCATGCAGCTTGAACATCCTCACACAGTTCCTGCAGATTGTGCGGTAGGGGTGGAGGTGGAGTGACACCAGACCTTCTGGACACGTGGCACGTGAGAACATCTTTCGTGCCTTCATAACTGGATTCGTTGGTCATCTCCACAAAGACAAAACCAGGACGAAGATGACCCGCTACCATTTACTCCATGACTGGCATCCTTTATTTACAAAGCAGGACCTTCAAACGGGACTATACTAAAATCCTGTAACAGAACAGATTCGTTCATATGAACTGAATTCATAACTTTACTGTACATTTCACAAGCCCACTGTCTGGACATTTCCTCAAGCCAGGACAATATTGAATCTTCTCTCCGCGTTAAGCAACAAAGAGACATGTTGCTTCTGTGTGATCATTGCAGAGTCTCACTGTAAATCAGCCAATCAGGGTAAACCAACCTGTTCTTCAGTGGTTAGGACCCCCACAGGACCACCACAGAGCAGGTATTATCTGGGTGGTGGGTCATTCTCAGCACTACTGTGATACTGATGCGGTGGTGTCGTGTTAGTGTTTGTTGATTGCATACAGCAGTACTGCTGGACACCTCAGTGTCACCCCCCGGACTGAGAATCGTCCACCAACCAAAGTGTCCAGTCAACAATGTCCTGTGGGCAGCGTCCTGTGGGAAGCATCCTGTGACCACTGATAAAGGACTAGAGGATGACCAACACTGCACTGTGCAGCAGCAGATGAGCTATTGTCTCTGATTGTTAGGTTTCCAGTTTATGTACATTTAGCTAGTAGTGGTTTGAGGTTCTCCATGCTCCGTAAGACCTTCCTGTGTGCAGCGTTAGAGTGAGGTGACCAAAAGCATGTGGTATCAAGCCACAACATTTTTCTGTAGGGCCTGTTGAAGGTCACTGCTGTTACTTCTATTAAACAGTTATACTATATCTTGAGGGAGTCTAAAGACCTCTGAGCTCTCGTTTTCCAGCACCTCCTGATTGGGCCGTTAAGCATATGCGGGTCCTGAACCGGACTCATAATAGGCCCTGGCCCCACCAGCACCTTTGGCGTGTCTGGGAAATTAGAAGTCTTGTGTGGAGTTTTACACCGAACCCTGTTCCTTTTCTTCGTGACATCTGATGAGTTTGATACAGAGGAGGAAAGTAAATCTCGCCCAGCAAATGAAGTATTGATCTGCAGGGCCTCTGGCCTTGGCAGCACCCTGTCCTCAATGCTGCGAATGAGTGACTTTTCCCGAAGGCCACAGAGAAAAGCGAGAGAAAGAATACTGGGAGAAGGTGAAAGAGAGCGAGAGACAGCGCGAGAGAGAGCAGACAGATGACTGAAGGATGTGTCATGTGTCTCAGTAAAGATCTTTAGGCCCCCAGCCACTCTCCTGCCTTGCCACTCATATCCTGACCTCTGTCTCTCTCGATCCTGACTCAATTATTTTTACTGTCATTAATCATTGATGTTGTCAGAGAGGGTTTATCAAAGGAGTGAGGTAAGACGTGTGCTACACAAGTCTCGCGGCAGGAAAGGCAGGCAGTGATGAAGCGCAGGAGATGGTGTACAAATCAAGGCCTTATTCCCAATTCTGGAAGAAAACCTCTTTAATGCCCCTGGCCACCTCTCCACATTCTGAGCGTGCACTGCACTCGCACTAGATGAATGTAGGTCTTGGCAGTGGTGAGCCATGACTACTAGAGGCCTTCAAGTTGGTCCATAACCTGGTCTAAAAAAGAGGAAACCACAGTAATGCTAATTTCTGCTAGCATCCCTTTAGCATTCTGGTACTTTGTTAGCATTAAGCTAACAGCGATTGGCGTAAACCCGCTCTTGAATGCTTCGAAGCAGAGTGTGTGCGTACCTGCATTAAAAACAATGGCTTTTTAATCTTAGAATTGCACATTTGATGTGACTTAGGCTGTATTCAAAATGGCACACTACTATACTACACACTACACACTACAGTAGTATGTACTGCACACTGTATACATCCCTGTGTGTGGTATACAGTACCGTAACACGTTCTGAGCTACAGTGTAGTATACTAATACAGTCTCATGACCACTTACCTGACATTTACCTCAGAGCTGTTATTGCTGTATCCCCTGTTGAGAGCTAGCTGCTGCTAACGGTTAGCATAGCGGTTAGCTACACTCTGCTTTTTCACTCTAAAACTGATCCTCTAAAGTGAGTTTATCTTTTATTAATCTTCAGACCTGTATATTTAACTTTCTGAGGCTCATTCTGATAAAAACACACCTCACTACAATCACTACACCCACTTTTACCTCAGAGCTGTTATTACTGTATCCACTTTTTAGAGCTAGCTGCTGCTAACGCTGCTCAGCTCGCCTGAAATACGGTTAGCCTAGCTGTTAGCTCCCCTCGGCTATTTCACTCTAAAACCGATCCTCTAAAGTGAGTTTATCTTTTACTTTCTGAGGCTCATTCTGATGAACACACACCCCACTACAATCACTACACCCACATATATATTGGGAGTGGGCTGTGTTTAGCTCCCCAGTGTTACCCGCCGCCATTTTCTCTGGCTGAAGCAGGCTAAGAGCTGGTGAGGCTGCAGTGCATGATGGGATGCATTACACCACGATGATAGCTCGCCCTGTATACTAGAAAAAATGGCATACTACATACTGCTCGCATACTAAATCTTCCTAAAAGTAGTATGCAGTATGTGATCAAACTGTAAACCCATAGGCAAGGCAAGGCAAGGCAAGTTTATTTGTATAGCACCTTTCATACACATGGGCAATTCAAAGTGCTTTACATAAAAGGATGAAGATACAGAGAAAAAGCATAATATAATAAAAAATTATTAATAATTATAAAATCATTAAAATCAAATCATAATTCATTGTAAGATCATTAAAATCAAATCATAATTCATTGTAAGATCATTAAAATATAATCATAATTCATTTAAAAATCATTCATTAAAATCATTAAATAAAATATAATAATAAAATGACATTTTAAAAGAAATAAGAGTCAGCATAAGAATAAGTGCCGTACAGGAGAATATCAGTGTTTAAGCTGAGCTGAAAGCCTGATCAAACAGTAATGTTTTCAGCCTGGATTTAAAAATATCTACTGTTGGGGCTTTTCTAATGCTCTCTGTCACCTGGTTCCATTTAACCGCAGCATAATAGCTAAATGCTGCCTCTCCATGCTTAGTCTTTACCTTAGGCAGGACTAACTGACCTGTTCCTAACGATCTGAGAGCTCTGCTCGGCTCATACTGCTGCATCATGTCAGATAAATATGCTGGTCCGGAGCCATTGAGACATTTATAGACCAGTAATAGGACTTTAAAGTCTATCCTGTAGCAGACTGGTATCCAGTGTAGTGATTTAAGAACGGGAGTGATGTGATCCCTTCTCTTACTCTTGGTGAGAACTCTGGCAGCTGCATTCTGAATCAGCTGAAGTTGTTTGACTGTCTTTTTTGGAAGACCTGTTAGAAGACTGTTACAGTAATCAATCCTGCTGGAGATAAAGGCGTGGATGAGTTTCTCCAGGTCTGGTTTCGACAGAAAATCTCTGATCTTGTTGATGTTCTTAAGGTGGTAAAAAGCTGATCTGGTGACAGCTTTGACGTGACTGCTAAAACTAAGCTCAGAGTCAATTAGTACACCAAGATTACGGGCTAGCTCTTTAGACTTTAGGGATATTGAATTCAGATATGCAGCTAGTTTGTGCCTCTCATGTCTATTCCCAAATATAATAATCTCTGTTTTATCTTTATTCAACTGCAGAAAGTTCTGACCCATCCAATCAGTAATGTGCTCAATGCACTTACACAGTGAGTCGAGGGGACCATAATTATTCGGACTGAGGGCCAAATAGATCTGAGTGTCATCTGCATAGCTGTGGTAAGACATCCCATAGTCCTGTAGGATTTCACCAAGAGGAAGCATATATAAATTAAATAAGAGTGGCCCAAGAATTGAGCCCTGGGGGACACCACAGGTCACCGACACAGTTTCAGATACATTATTTTCTATTTCAACAAAATAATTCCTTCCCAGCAGGTATGAACTGAACCATTTTAGGACTGTTCCTGAGAGTCCAACCCAGTTCTCAAGTCTATCTACGAGAATTTTGTGATCATAGTGGACTATAGATACCTATAGATACGGATGGTGTTCTACTCCAGTCAGAGTTTCTAGTATACAGGGGGAGCTATCCTCATGGTGTTCTGTATCCCATCATGCACCGTGGCCCCACCAGCTCTCAGAGAGTAACACAGGGGAGTAAAACGCAGTCAGCCCCGAGTATATGTAGGTGTAGTGATTGTAGTGGGGCATGTTTTCATCAGAATGAGCCTCAGAAAGTAAAATATACAGGTCTAAAGATTAATAAAAGATGAACTCGCTTTAGAGGATCAGTTTTAGAGTGAAATAGCCGAGGGTAGCTAACCGCTAGGCTAACCGTATCTCAGGTGAACTGAGAGGTGTTAGCAGCAGCTAGCTCTAAACAGTGGATACAGTAATAACAGCTCTGAGGTAAATGTGGGTGTAGTGATTGTAGTGGGGTGTGTGTTCATCAGAATGAGCCTCAGAAATTTAAATATACAGGTCTGAAGATTAATAAAAGATAAACTCACTTTAGAGGATCAGTTTTAGAGTGGAATAGCCAAGGGTAGCTAACAGCTAAGCTAACCGTATTTCAGGTGAACTGAGCAGCGTTAGCAGCAGCTAGCTCTAAACAGTGGATACAGTAATAACAGCTCTGAGGTAAATGTGAGGTAACTGGTCATGTGACTGTATTAGTATACTACACTGTAGGTCAGAACTTGTTACTGTACTGTATACCACACACAGGGGGCGTATACAGTATGTAATACATACTACCGTAATATACAGTGTGCAGTATAGTAGTGTGCCATTTGAACACTGGCTCTAATAGGAGTAGAACACCCACTCGGGTGTCTTCAGTGGACTATAGACTTTCAGTGTAGTCACATACTACATACTACTTTAAGGCCGATTGAGTACATGTGTAGTATGTAGTATGCCGTTTCTGATGCAGCCTTTGGCTTAGGTCTCTCCACCACAGTAGATGAAGATCTGTGGGCTATTTTTGCTGGGGCGTTAGTCTCCCTTATGAGCAACAGCAACTGGTACACATTCAAAGCTCCTTGTGGTTTCTTGGATAGGACGCAAACCATAGGCATTCTTAGAGATTATGATGGTGCACCCTATATAGAAAATCACGTCGTGCCCTCCATCTGCAGTATGCCCCACTCAATGACACAACGTCATATGCAAAAACCTATTAGCTCAAGCCAGCAGTGGACAGCTGGAACTAAATCCTGGGGACTTTATTGACTGTCAAACCCTGAACTTTCTGCATCTAGTGAGAGGGGAGTTCTTTCTCTCTGGATGGGAATGAGACCCCATAATCTGCAGCACCAAGACAAGTCCACTTACAGTGGTGACATGGAGCCCCCTTAAATGTCATCAATCCGAGACACCTTCCTGGAGAATTTATGAGTCTCCTATAGCATGCATGTAAATACCAGCTTGTGCACGGGGCATTTAGTGGACTGAGAGCGCTCTCATGCATTTTAATAGCTCATTTCTGGTACATATTTGGGGAAAGCAGCTCGCGGAGTGCGGCGGCGATATGCATCTTCCCGCAGCTGTAAATTACGGCTGGGCGCTGACAGCTGTTGGAGCCATTAGGTGGGGAGTGAAGGCGGCCCTGGCCCGATGTGGGGACGGCCCGTTTGAGAAATTATGATACTCAATTTCGCATCA
This sequence comes from Prochilodus magdalenae, assembly GCA_024036415.1. Lineage (NCBI taxonomy): Eukaryota > Metazoa > Chordata > Actinopteri > Characiformes > Prochilodontidae > Prochilodus > Prochilodus magdalenae. The sequence continues at coordinate 195,428 of JAMWET010001978.1, read as the reverse complement.
GTGACAAACTCCCCTCCAGTGTCATAAAAAACAATCACGGCCTTCGCGCTCGCCTCAGTGCCAGAGCCGTCCGTCAAATCAGCTTATGAATATGGATGCAGCAGGCCGGACCCTGCTGGCTTTGGGTTTACAACATCAGGACCCGTTTTGTGTGTTACAGGAGGTATTTTTTTCTTAATGGACTTTCTCTGTTAACCACAGGTCCAGGATCAGCTCTATCACCTCCCGTGTCCCAGAAGGATAAGCAGCTTTTATAAAATATACATTGTTATATTTATATTTCTGTTATTTCTATTTATTTCAGTGGGAAGATCAGTGGGGTGTCCTGTTAAAGGAGCAGTGTGTAATCTCTAGTGGTGTGATTGCTAATTGCAAGCTACTGAACTCCAGTCCTCCAGTAAAGAGTAGTAGCTCAGTGTTTCAAATTTTTTACTATTCTTTCATTGTAATTGATTTTCATCATCTTCTTGTTCAGATTTTCCTGTTCCACCTTAAATGCAGCATTTACATTTTGGTGTTGATATCCAGCTTCTTATTCTCCAGCTTCTGGTTTGAATTTTCCCGTTCCACCTTAAATGGTGCTACAGTAACTTCCTGATTCCTGAGGCCTTATAATAACTGCTCTACCATTTAAGGTGGAATGGGATTATTCTAACAAGAAGCTGCAGAATAAGTAGCTGAATATTAACGTAAGAATGTAAATGCTGCACCATTTAAGGTGGAATGGGATAATTCTAACAAGAAGCTGCATATGAATCTATATCATAATATTAATGGCTGCCATATTTTTGGTACATCTATCAAAATAACCTACCTAGAGTTTTTATATGGAGCTACTAATAAATACATGCTACAGTGTGACATTTTGACATGGATCCTTCTATGTCTTCCAGTTGCTGTTTCAGTGTAAAAATGTGATTCATGGAAGTAACTTAAGACAGTCATATAGAAAGTTACTTTGGACAGGACATGGAGGTGGTAACCCCTGTTGGAAGATGAGCTGCTATCTATATTTAGATATGAAGACTCATTCTATTCTGGCAAAAGCACAACAATTTGTAGTTGCAAGTAATTATACAGTAATGAAAACATAGTTTTGTGTATTATATTCTATGTTTGCTAAAGCTATTAATAGACAAAAAATTTACACACCGCTCCTTTAAAAATGCCATTTATCTGCAAATTGTAGTGCACAGTTTTTGTTCATTTGCTGCTTTTAACATACAGGAGAAACATAAAATATAAAATGTGCCATAACCAGAGAGGTCTGGAAGCACTACTACTGCTAATAATTAGCCTGAATATTACACACTGTTCCTTTAAATATGGCCTATATCTGCTAATTGTAGTGCACAGTTTCTGTTTATTAGCTGCGTTTCTGTCCATGAAGATGCTTTAGACAAAAGATTGGAGAATGCAGCTGAACACAACTGGGCAGTGATGGGAAAGACACAGAAAGGTCTGGTGTGGAAGCTCTACTGTCACACCCTGCCATGTCTTATTCATGTTTGCCTGTCTTATCTGGCTTCCTGTTTGTCCTGTCATGTCTATGTACAGTCTGTCACTCTGTTCCATGTGCCTCTGCTTGTTGTGGTCTTTAGCTCCTCCTGTCTCCGCCCTCTTGTCAGGCCCCTCATCTGTTTCTAGCTCCGCCCCTTCCCAGATGTCTCTCGTTAGCCCTTGTTGTTTTTGACTCCATGTTTCTGCCCTACTTGTTCTTTTGCTTGCGGTTTGTTCCTGCTGTTGGTATTTCTTAAAAACATTTGTTCCCCATGCCTGTCTATAATCACACATCAATTAACCAGGTACTGGAAAAACATAAAATGTGCTGTAACGTTTCATGTGGTCTATTATTTGTAACTCAGAACATAATTATCACATGCATCCTGCCTGACCCTTATGTATAGATATGACTGTAACTGAACACTGGGATGTCCTGCTGTACCTCCTTATGGGATGATATCTACAGTCACTGTACAGCTGTATCAGTGCATGAAGCTGGAGAACCGAACAAAGCTGGGCTGTGACTGTGAAAGAGCCAGAGAAGTCTGGTGTGGGAGCACTACTGTGGGTTTCTGGTTATATTTAGGCAGGCTGTGGCTTTGAGGCCTGCTCTGGGAATGATGTGCAGCGGCATATCAGCTTAATACTCCTTAACAGCCCAGGGTTGCGCTGCACTCCCTGCAGGATTATAATATACCATAGACTATAGTGGGGAATTCATTACAACCATCAATACTCCATACATAAAGCCACTGGAGCACCGCAGTTTAATGTCTCGTGCATATTGACCATGTTCCGCCTGAGGGTAAACTCCGCTACTCCACCACAGTCAAGTTGGAGCCTGCCACTGCTGGACCTGCATCATTGTTTCTCCATCTTATGCGCCGCTCATTTCTTAGCTTGACTATGTCCCAGTCAAAAAAAAATTAAAAACATAAATAAAAATGAACGAATAAATAATAATAATAAATTAAAAAACAACAATGAATAAATAAATAATAAATGAAGAAATAAAAATGAATAATTTATTAATGAATGAATGTATGTATGAAAAAAATGAATCACAAATTCTGACTGGTCAACATTCAGTTCCCTATAAGGAAAGCTGGGCGGCACAGTGGTCCAGTGGGTAGCGCTGTAATGAGCGCTGGGATAGGCTCCAACAGCGTTAGCGGCTTAGTGGGTGAACGAATGGGAAGAGCCACAAAGTGTGCCTAATGTAAAGCACCCCTCACATGTAGCACAGAAGCTTATTGTCAATGGCTGGTGTTAATGGCGCCCTCTTGTGGAGAATCTTCAGCCTGCTAAACGTGAGTGAGTCACTAGCCAGAGTGAACAAGATTAAATTATATTTATAATTAATATTTATTATAATAAAGAGTAATTATAATAAAAATGTGTTGTAAAATGCTATAAGATTATAAATATGACTAACATAAATACAACTGATGCAAAATTCTAGTTTTGTGTAAAATTTTAACCAATTAATGTACAATTGAAATGATTTTTAGCCTTAGCTGGTACACAGTTCTCTAAATCTGGCGATACTGCACAACCCTCAGCACCCGAACCTCCTCTCTTGAGCCTACTTAACAACTCAACCCGGTTGGAGGCAAGTGTGTGATGACTTGGAACACAGTTAGCACGATGCTAATCAGTATAAATCATACAATGCTTACTTTACTTGGTAGCTACATTGACCTTGTAGCTCCAAAGCTTCAGACCTCCTGGCTGATAAACTATACGTGGGGTAATTTTGCTGAACTGTTCCTTAAAATGAAGGCAAAGGCAAAGGTTCTCCGACACACATGGGTTCTCTGCTCTAGAACTGATAACCAGTGTGTCCAGTCGCTGCAACCCTTGCTGATATTACTTATAAACTACTGTTTGGGAACCAGAAATGAAGAGGACAAAAAGGTTTAGGCTTTCCCTCTCCAGCCCTAACCTTCATTTCCCTGCCGCCGTCCGGCCCATCCTTCCATCAGGCCGTGGCGTGAGTGTGCACTGCCAGTACGAACACTCCATCAAAGAGCACATTAAACTGCCGCTCTGTATTCATGAGTGAGCAGGATGAAATCTGTACTGAGAGCCTATAGACTCCTCAGTATTCAAATCAGGGCTTTCTCTCCGCTCCTCACCCCGCGCTGCCGGCCCGGGGAGTGTATGGTGCTTGTCTTAGTCTGTGTAAAACTGTCGCGCAGCAGCCAGAGGAGATGTTAGTGCACTCATCCATGCTCTGAGCTTTCCGTGGACAGATTTGCAGGGCTCAGTTCCCGGGCGGTGTGTGAGGAGCTCATGTGATATGGGACTGGTATATAACTGGAAGCGATCCCCCATGTTAGTGAAAGGCAGCAGTGAGTAGCTCAGAGGAGTGATAATTAAAGTCTGGTGTGCAAGAGTCTTGGAATCTAGTAGCACAAAAGGAAAATGAGGAATCACTGCATGTTAGGCCCGTGCCGATAAATCACACCTAGGCATGGCTAAAGCTGCTAACAGTTGCTTACAAAGCTGTTCGGTGTGAGTTGTAGCTTGCTGTGCCACATGGTTTGGGGCCTGTGTGCATGTATTCTGTTTTAAGCTATCCAGTCAGTCGTGTGAATGTGGATGGTCTCATTCTACCATTTCCAGGGGTCTCTAAGTGGAAGTCCAAGCAATAGCCGTACCTGTCCGTCTCTAGCGATGCTACCGCATCTGTGGCTAGGCTAGTGCTCCCTCTACCCGATCACTCAGTACATTGTTAGTACATTGTTACTGTAAAAGACGTAATTTGCAGTTTTTTGATTGGATGCACGGTTTCCACATAGCAACGGATTTTTCCAAATATTTTTCCCATTACGAATGAATGGGTTTGAGTTCATGCTCATGTACCATACTTCTGCTAGTTCGACAGACACCGTTTCTCAGGGCAGACCCCCAAGCATAATTTCAATGTTGGTCTGACCGGCTGTTTTTCCCACCACTCATTCTTCCCATAGAGTGCCATTCATTTTCACTCCCATTCAAACCTTATGGGTTCCTAAAACCTACAGCCACCAAACTACATGTGCTCCCTCAGGGCAGATCCCCAAACTCTAATCCACAGCCATACTGACCTGTACTACTCTACGTGCCATTTATTCATCACTCGTTCCTCCCATAGAGTCCCATTCATTTCCACATCATTCAAACCCTAATGGTTCCTTAAACCTACAGCCAACAAACTACATGTGCTCCCTCAGGGCAGATCCCCAAACTCTAATCCACAGCCATACTGACCTGTACTACTCCACGTGCCATTTATTCATCACTCGTTCTTCCTATGGAGTCCCATTCATGTTCACCCGTATTCAAACCCCACTGGTTTCTTAAACCTACAGCCACCAAACTATATGTACTCCCTGAGGGCAGATCCCTAAACCCTAATCCACTTTCTGACCTGCACTCCCCTATGTGTCGTTTATTCATTTCAGGGCAGACCCTCAAGCACAATTTCAAGGTTGTTCTGACCAGCACTCGTCTGTTTGTCTGTTTTTTCCCTATCACTCGTTCCTCCCATAGAGTCCCATTCATTTCCACATCATTCAAACCCTAATGGTTCCTTAAACCTACAGCCACCAAACTACATGTACTCCCTCAGGGCAGATCCCCAAACTCTAATCCACAGCCATTCTAACCTGTACTCCTCTACGTGCCATTTATTCATCACTCGTTCTTCCTATGGAGTCCCATTCATGTCCACCCCTATTCAACCCTACTGGTTCCTTAAACCTACAGCCATCTAACTACATGTACACCCTCAGGGCAGATCCCTAAACCCTAATCCACATTCTGACCTGCACTCCCCTATATGTCGTTTATTCATTTCAAGCACTATTTCAAGGTTGTTCTGACCAGCACTCGTCTGTTTGTCTGTTTTTACCCATCACACGTTCCTTCCATAGAGTCCCATTCATTTCCACATCATTCAAAACCTAATGGTTGCTTAAACCTACAGCCACCAAACTACATGTGCTCCCTCAGGGCAGATCCCCAAACTCTAATCCACAGCCTTACTGACGTGCATTCCTTTATCTGTCGTTTTTTCATCGCTCATTTCTCCCATAGACTCCCATTCATTTTTAGTGTTAGAATGTGTTCTACTTAACTACTGCATTTGACAAAGCTTCCTGGTTTGGTGGTGGGCTATTTTGGTATTTTGACCACTTAATGATAGTTCACAGTGATGATCAGGGGGGAAACCAAAATAGCACAACATGTATTTGAAAGTTTGAAACTTTCCACCAACCACAGAGCATGATGGAGTGATTTTGGAAAATAGCAGTCATGTTTTCAGTACGTCATCTGTGGTTGCTGACTGCATACAGCGGTCAATGTACCAAATTTCATCTTCAGTGCTTCTTGTCCATCGTCGCGTTATTAGCAGTCTGCTATGCTCTGTTTCGTTTCCCAGAGTTATATGCTAAAAGTGGCTACTCAAGGGGCTGGTGTTCGAGCCACTCAGAGCTGTACAGGTCAGTACCTCCCGCCTCCCTTAACACTTCACCAAGGCCTTCATGCTATTATAGATCCATGCGATCAATAAATAATATACAGCTAATTAAAAAGCACCTAACAACTCACACGTCCTGTGCCAAACTGCACTCATTCAAGAAGGAACTACCCAAGCACATACATATCTAAGAATGGAACAGCACCGCATCGTAGACTGCTATCATCCCCAAGGCAAGCAAAATAAAGAACCACAGTCTTATTCTAAAAGCTGCATGAATATGAACTGAAAAATAAAAAATCATAAATATTTATGAGCATAAATTACAGGTTTCCAAAAAACCAGCAAGCAAAGCCACAGGTAAATATCACCCTTCTGTTCTCCACTGAGGCTTTAATCCTGCAATTAAACCCTGGAGCTGAGAAAAGCTTCCCCAGATTTTATCAGCAGCTCTGAGAGCGGCTGCCGGGGGGTGTGACTCAGAATTAAAGTGCGCCCAGACTCCTCTGTAATTAATGCTCTTAATAATGGGCAGCTTGATGCAGCGTGATCAGGCGGAGGAGTCAACCTAGCACATCCAAATCTCTGTTCTCTAGTGACACCTGGAACCTGAATTCGGGGTATCCTACCAGTGCTATGCAGACCATGCTCAGATTGACCCATCTCAAACTTGGGACACATGGGACAAAGCTTTCTGGAGTTGAATACAGATAAAACAAATATGGCTGCCTGTCTGGATTCAGGAAATCTCCATCTGTGTGGCTCGTTCAACTGTCCTGACCCAATACACCTGACCCAGGTGTTGACGTGTCACATCCTGTCTAGTCCTGCTCCTGTATTTGGTTTCCCCCTTCATGTGCCTGTCTCGCGCTCTGCCGTGTGTTTCTGTTTGTTTTGGCTTACAGCTCCTCTCTCTTGCCATGCCCCTTACCTGTCCCTAGTTTGTGGCTCCTCCCCCTCCCTGTGTTCATCGTCAGACCTTGTGTATTTATACCCCTAGTAGTTTACAGTGTGTTTGCTTGGTGTTTTGTTTCCCTGCCTGTTTTTCTGCCGCTCTGTTGGTTGTTTTGGTTTTTCTGTTATGCTCTGTAGGCTTTTGTTTTTGAATAATTCATGTTTCATTGGTTTCCTCATCTTGGATTTCATTAAACACGGTGCACAGGCTGTGGACGGCCAAGAAAGACCACCAGTAGAGAGAACCGTTTGATCCGCCAACAAGCATGAGCAGCTTCCACAGATTCCTCGTCCACCATCCAGACACAGGTGGCACATTGATTACATGCCCCTGAAGGAAATCTGGTGGCACGGCACCCATTCAGAGTCGTTCCATTGGTGTCGGAAACAAGAAACCTGTACTGGTACGGACTGGAACCGTATCATCTTCAGCGATGGATCCAGGTTCAGTTGGGTTCGAGTATAGTGGCCTCATAGTGAGCGCTTCAATCCTGCCTTTGCTGCGGAGCCACACACTGCCCCAACTGCTGGTGTGATGACCTGGGGAGCCATCCCACACGACAGTCGGTCACCCTTAGTAGTGATACAAGGAACACTAACAGCTCGGTGATATGTGCAGGACATCCTCCGGCCACATGTGTTGCCTCTCATGGCAGGGCTTCCAACTCACACTTCTCAGCAGGATAGTGCTCGCCCACACACAGCAAGCGTTCCCCAGGAATGTCTCCACCAGACCGCCACTTCCCTGGCCTGCCCAGTCACCATATCCATCACCAATCAACCCCTCATGGGACCAGCTGAGTTGCCAGCATCGTGCAGGACCTCCAGGCCCAGCTGCAATATCTGTGGGCAAATGTGCCCCTATGCCCAACAGTATCTCGTCCTGTATCCAGGCTAGAGGTGGCCCAACAGGGCACTAGAGCCTACTTTCATCTGTGCAGTGTTCCTTTGTTTCTATTTACATACACGCAATATAAAATGAGACATGACTGTTGCACAGGCCACATTTTCCGTCAGCCATCAAATAGAAGGTACAGGAGTTTGGTCACTGTAACTTATGTTCTCTTAGAAAGCCAAAACAATATGTCATTAGAACCGCAAAAGACTATACACAGTATATACAGTACCCACAAGATTAGGGTCTGTTTTGGGCAGGTCCAATCAAATGCCCTCGTAGGCCAAGCCCCAGGCCACGCTTTTATGCAAGCCCAGCTCTGCATGTAGGCTTGCACTCTATTTGCAGTGTCTGTTTACACTCAGCACTAATAAATTAACCACACAGTCTGGTTATTTGCTCTAACTCTGCCCGGTACGTCATGTGACTGAAGCACAATAAAATGATTTTGCTGCAATTTTTATACCGTCCATGAAAAGAAACGATGCAGAGGGAAAGTGTTTTCTGTTAACTCCATATGAAAGAGGCTAGTAGACAGTTATTGCTTGGCCATTATAGTTGGTCAGTTAAACCTTTTTAAATATTGTCGCTGTCCAATGAAAAACATGTATCTCCACTTTTGTCCTTTTTTACTTTTATCCAGTATTTGAACACATCATCTGCTGTTTACACTGAGTGAGAATCTCATGATGAATGGACGAACAGAAATGGCCGAAAACTGTTTGGAAAGACGTCTGGTTCCATTGACTTAAAGTTAAATGAGGTTTTTGGCCTCCCCTGTAAAGTTGGCATTTTGGAGATATTTGGAGTTTTTCTTTGGACAGCAATGACATTTAGTTAAAGAGATTTTTGATCAAGAGCGTTATTCCTAGTCACACAGTAAAATTAAATTCTTACCCTGCACTGTGTGTATACATACAGATATATATATATACAGATATATAGACAGATATATATACACATGGATATTTATATAGACAGATATATATGTACAGATATATAGACAGATATATATACACATGTATATATATATATATATATATATATATATATCCATGTGTATATATATCTGTCCTGGCTCCCAGATGGTGGAATGAACTCCCACTGGGCGTCCGAACAGCGGAGTCTCTCGCGGTCTTCAAACGCAGACTGAACCCCCATCTCTTCGTAACACACTTAAGTGAGTGAGCTCTAGTAGAGGTGTAAGTTGTGTGTATTGTGTTGCACTTATTATGACCTTTTCTCCTCTATAGGTATGAGCGCTGGGCTGGGGTTGCCAGGTAGTGCACTTTTACGTTATATATGTCTGTGTATTAATCTCTAGGTACCAGCGCTGGCCCCCTGTTCGGGCAGTGTCTGAGCTCATGGTGAGTTTTAGGCTCTAACCTTCCTGTACTAGCTGGAATATTATCCAATGGAACACTAAACACGGTTGTAAGTCGCTCTGGATAAGAGCATCTGCTAAATGCCTTAAATGTAAATGTAAATATATATATATGTATATATATAAATATATATATATATATATATATATATATATATATATATATATATATATATATATATAAAACGACTATATATATGCAGTGCTGTTGGGAAGGAAGAATATGATCAATATTTATTGAGCTACATATACTAACACAACATGTCAGATGTCTCCGCATGGAGTGCTAGAGGTTTCTAATAGCGTCCTGTGATAATCCATCCCATGCAGCTTGAATATCCTCACACAGTTCCTGCAGATGGTGCGGTAGGGGTGGAGATGCTGACCACGGTGCCTCCACACACTGATTCGTTGGATGTCCCTACCAAAACAAAAGCGGGACCCGTCACTAAGGATGACCCGCTGTCATTCCGAGTCACTCCATGACAGGCTGGCATGATACCATGCCATCTTTGGTGATGTTGATGTGGTGTTAAGGACGGTCGTCGTAACGGTCTGCCACTTACATGGTACTGGCACTTACAGTATGACTCATGGAGAGCATCACTGCTCACTGAACATCAATGAAAGTGGCTGTTGAGTCAGGTACAGAGATAAAGCCCGTCCCTGGTAGAGAGTGGTCGATACCAATGACCTCAAATACAGCCTGGAAGACAAGCAGAATAATTGGATTGCTGAAATATACACTAAGGTTACTCAGTAAGTATAGATATTATTTTCATAAGTGTGAACAGTTATACTGTTTATACTGAGTGTACATATCAACATCATTCCATTCACTCTCAGTGTAAACACATCCGCTAAGACAATTTATTTAAGAAAAATAAATATACAGTATAATTAACAGGAACAGGTCCTTCAGTAATAATGGCTTGCAATGGGTGACTACAGAACGAGTAAAGCTAACTGGCGCCCCCTGCTGTTTATAAAACCATGACACACCCACAATCAGAGGAGTGAAGAAACAGGACATGTAAACAAAAGCAACATGATCTGCAACTTATGGTCCTGGTACGCCTGGACATGATCTCAGTTTCCCATCATCACTCTCATCTGAAGACAGATCAGAGTGAGTCTGCCTGAGCTCTTAAAGTCCCCATATCCTCCTGCTGGTTACTTCACTCCCTTAACGTCTATTTTCCAGATGTGCGTGCTCTTATAGTAAGACCTGGGGAAAACAGAAACAGTCTTTAAGTCTTTCCTAAAACCATGAGCCGAGGCTGAAAGTCTGATTTCAGTGGGAGATTATTCCTCCCTTCGGTTTAGTTTGGTTTGGTGGACAGTAGTAGTCAGTGGTTTGCAGACCTTTAAGTTCTCACATTATTACGCCCACCTCAGAATGCCCAGTAACAGTCATAACATATTGTCACACAACCATTTACAACCTCAGTTTACACCTTAAGATTAAACAGGCTGTGCCTTTTAAGACAGATATATTTAAAAGAGCTCTCTTCTGATTGGCTTGTGATTGTACATTGTTTAAGTACATACAAAAATGTGAGTATGTGTGTGTGTGTGTGTGTGTGTGTGTGTGTGTATATGTGTGTATGTGTATGTATGTGTGTGTGTGTGTGTGTGTGTGTGTGTGTATATGTGTGTATGTGTGTGTATATATATATGTGTGTGTGTGTATGTGTGTGTATATATATGTGTGTGTGTGTGTGTGTGTGTGTATGTGTGTGTATATATATGTGTGTGTGTGTGTGTGTGTGTATATATATGTGTGTGTGTGTGTGTGTATATATATATATATGTGTGTGTGTGTGTGTGTGTGTATATATATATATATGTGTGTGTGTGTGTGTGTGTGTGTGTATATATGTGTGTGTGTTTGTATGTGTGTGTGTGTGTGTGTGTGTGTATGTGTGTGTAAATATAGGTGTGTGTGTATGTGTGTGTGTGTGTGTGTGTATATATATCTGTGTGTGTATGTGTGTGTATATATATCTGTGTGTGTATGTGTGTGTATATATATGTGTGTGTGTGTATGTGTGTGTATATATATGTGTGTGTGTTTGTGTGTGTATATATATGTGTCTGTGTGTGTGTATATATGTGTGTGTGTGTGTGTGTGTGTGTGTGTGTGTGCGCGTGCGCGTGTCTACCCCTTTGTTACCCCCACTACAGCTTAGTAAGTGTTAATGAGTTAGTGAGTTGACTCGCTGGATTAGTTGTGTTGGTGTGAAATAATAAAGTGCAGGTCTGTGGGGCTCCACTAACACCGGAGAAACACTGAACTACAATAGATTCATTTCGTCAAGGTGAGGAAAATTCAGACACAGACTTCCAGACAGCACGGTGACGCAGTGGGTAGCACCGAGACCCCACAGCAAGAAGACCCTGACTTCCATTGCTAGCTGGGACGTCAGTGTTTTTTTCTGTGTGGGGTTTGCATGTTCTCTCTGTGTCTGTGTGGGTTTCCTCCCACAGTCCAGCTCTGGGCTGCCTTGCTGCCTGTCCAGGGGGTTTTCTGCCTAAAGCCAGTGGGCGCCGGTATAGGCTTCAGCACCCTCTGCAGCCCAGATGGATGAGCAGCTTAGAAGATCAAAGATATAGGCCATTTAAAGGGGAACTGCTGTTGCGATGTAAACAGTGATTCAGAGTGGCTGGATGTGAAAGGAGAAATGTACAGATGTCTTTACAGTGTTGGTGATGGGAACCAGGGGTCACCATGTCCATAACACAGACATAGCCATGTTACTGACTTTCTAAAACCACCAGTGAACCTACGTGTGCCTTCTGATCTCCATATGTAAAGCGTCTGGTTCCATTCACAAACCACTGTGAAGAGTTCAGACTCTGTAAGTTTCCCTAGAGCAGGGCATTTCACTCCAAACCACCCTGAATGGCTCATTCAGTACAGGAAATGCATAACAGAATTTGAAAAGTTGGTGGGCTTCCCCTTTAATGCTGCACCACTCATACCGGTCCAGTGTACAGATAGGTGAACAGACAGAGTGTGGACTGTGAGATAGAGTGATGTAGTGGGTCTGATGGAGATCACCAGGGGTAGTTCCTCTGTTTTTACACCAGGGGGCAGAGATTTCATTCAGGAAAGCTGTTTCCATGGAAACGGGCGGCGCTATGTGAAGCCTGGGGACTTTTTTTTCATCCAGAGAAAAGGGGGCTGGCGATGACGTCACGGGGCAGTACTACTACCACTACTACTACCACCACTACTGGCTCTACTACTGCTGCTGAGCCTGCTGGAGCTGTAGAGCTGATCAGCTACAGGGAGGAGTGGAGGAGGGACACTTTCTAGGGGGGTGAGTATCTACAATTCACATATACTGACCACACAGAGGGCTACTAGCAGCCCTCCTAGCTGAATGTCTGAGGGGAGAGTCTGGAGTGAGTGTAAACCTACCAAACTGCCAGGGAGCCTCACTGCACCACTAGTTTTAGGCACAGACCCCGTCCTGACTCTTTACTCTGGTTTGATTTATTTCAAAAAAGTTATGGAAAGGTTCATATGGCAAATAGACAATATGGACCACAATCTGCCTGTGAGGGCACATTTGCATTGTGGGTACTCTTAAAGGGGAACTAGAGTAGGGAAGGGAATAGCTGCACCCCGAAGGAATCAGCCCACAGGAGTGAAACTAGGTGGGCAGGTTGGACATCGTGAGACATGCACATGATTCAGGTTTAGGCTCGGCTGCAC
>JAMWET010001978.1:162500-177500 GCA_024036415.1 Prochilodus magdalenae | reverse complement strand
GATGACCAGATTTCCAAAAGCCAAGAAGTTAAAAATTATTTATTCATTTTTTTAATCTTTTTTTTTAAATATTTTTTTCATTTACACCTTTTAGAGATTCTGAGTAACACAAAAGGAAGGGTATTCTGCATTATCAGTACCTAACCACATCTCTTTTAGCAAGTTTCACAGCTTAAGGTGCTTTTCGAGTCTTTCATTTCTCATTTTGGGACATTTCCGCTGATTCCTCTTCGCAAAAGTCTTCTAGTTCTGGACAATTCTTGGGCTGTCTTACAAACACTGCTCTTTTGAAGTCCAGCTGCAGATTCCTGATGACGTTTAGGTCTGCGAACAATGAAGGCCACAGCAATGCCTTCAGCTTTGTGTCTCTTTAGGTGCTGCCTTTGGATTTGGAGGTGTGTTAAGGATCATTATCCTGTAGTAGAAACCGTCTTCTCTCCATCCACACAGTGTGATGTTGGTTGTATTCATTCGTCCCTCAACCAGCGAAATGTTCCCCGTGTCACACTTGTTGCATCAGCCTTGTTTAGATGTTGCTTTGCCAAATTCTAATGATGAATTCTGGGGTCACCTGCCATTTTCTAGCAATGATGGTGAACGAGTCAAAGCTCTAGGATGCTAATTAAGGTATGAAACCTCAAAACTCTTGGCATGCCCAAACGTTTGCATTGTTATTTGTTTAAAATAATACAAAACAAAATTACTACTCTAATCACTAGTCCAGACTTTGGTGCTATATGTGAGAGTGGAGAAAGCTTGTTCTCCACATAATTCAAACATTCAGTTTTTCCTGGGACTATATGTCCAAAGACCCACCTAAGAGTCTTTCTTTTTAAGAGGGTCTTTCTCTTCTAATGTGTTTATTTGAGAGTATAAGTTGGAACTTGGCTCAGATTGATATTTTGGATTCTCAGATCTGTTCACATCTGCATACTCCCTGAGACTGGGCCTTCACAGAATGTGTGCATCTGTGTGTCAGCCTCCCTCGACCACTCGAGTTGGTGAGGAAGGACAGTGTTTGCTCAGTTCTCCTGTGGTCCAGAAGAGCTTTCATTTTCACTGCAGGAGTGTCTTGGCATTTAAACAAAGGACAGGCTGTTCTTACTATCCCACCAACCCCTGACTTCCACTTCCTCAGGACTGCCATTTTGTTTATGTCCAGATTGCTGTGTTTGCATATCGTCGTGGTCCAATGAACAACAATCTCGATATTTTGTGAATTTTTATTTTTATGCGTCATTTGAACACAGCAGCTGCTGTTTCCACTGTGTGGACGTTTCATGATGAATGGATCAATAGAAATGGCTCAGATCTGCTTCAAAAAACATCTGGTTCCATTGACTTACATTCAAATTAAATGAGGTTTTTGGCCTCTCCTGTAAAGTTGCCCTTTTGGAGATACCTGTTTTTCTTTGGACAGCGGCGATATGCGCATCTGTCTCATTGCATGTTTATGTGACCACAAGTGTTGGCACCCTTGGTAAACATGAGCAAAGCAGGCAGTAAGATCAGCTTATCCTTTTGATCTTTCATTTAAAATATTAACAAAAATCAAATGTTTATTTGAAGTAGAGCCACTACAAGTGAAAGAGATCATGAACTCTTATTTTGAAATGAATGTGTTTCACCAGTGTATGTGTGCTGAAATTGTTGGCACCCCTAGGAATTAGATGAGTGACAGGTGAAGTTTGTTCCCATGTATTTTGATGCTTTGAAGTTCACCTGAGTCATTAGGATGCTTAAGGCAACATCATGCAACCTCATGGTACGCTGACTGATAAACACTTGGGTATGTTTTGGATGGTGTCACAAAAATGCGAAGGTATGTACATATATATCCACCGCAGAGCAGGTATGATGTGGGTAGAGGATAATTCTCAGCGCTGCAGTGACACTGACGTGGTGGTGTGTTAGTGTGTGTTGAGGTGGTGTGAGTGGATCAGACACAGCAGTGCTGCTGGACACCTCAGTGTCACTGCTGGACTGAGAATCGTCCACCCAACAAAACTATCCAGATAACAGTGTCCTATGGGCAGCATCCTGTGGGCAGCGTCCTGTAGGCAGTGTCCTGTGGGCAGCATCCTGTGGGCAGCGTCCTGTGGGCAGCGTCCTGTGGGCAGTGTCCTGTGGGCAGGGTCCTGTGGGCAACGTCCTGTGGGCAGCGTCCTGTGTCCACTGATGAAGGACTAGAGGATGACCAACACTGCACTGTGCAGCAGCAGATGAGCTATCGTCTCTGACTGTCCATCTACAAGGTGGACCAGCAAGGTCTAATAGAGTGGACAGTGCATGGACACAGTGTCTAAACACTCCAGCAGCACTGCTGTGTCTGATCCACTCACACCAGCACCACACACACTAACGCCACCACCACCACGCCAGTGTCACTGCAGTGCTGAGAATGATCCACCACCCACATCCTACCTGTTCCTAATGAAGTGGCTTTTAAGAAGCTCATTATAATAAATGCCGAACCTCTTTAAATGGGTCACCGTTATCAATGTGCATAAATGTACATCGGTCCAAATCGGATGTAAAGCTCTCGTTGACCCCTGTGAAAATAAGGAGGTATAGAAGCTCCTGCTAACTGATCCTTTTCCTCCGCTGAGGAAAGTTGAGACCATGGACTCTTAGCACACTGCAAGTCCTGTCAGCACCATTATCTGCAGCTTCTGACACGGAATGTAATCATTTTATGGGATCCAGGGAAGAATGGAGGACTGTCCATAGCTCTCCACCTCAGCGGAGTAGAGCCTGCCACAGCACATTAAGCCTTTTTGGCATGCCTCCCTGAGACAACGTGAAGTCCGTCTCGGGAGAAGCTGCGCAGAAACTTTGGCACGGGATCGCTAAACCAGGACATAAACACTTCCGATCGGGGACTCTGAGTTGCCTTGACCTTCAGTGCCTTCTGTGACGGCCTGGCTAATAGTTTGAGGGCTTGGGGCCCAAGCTGAGCGGTGTAGTTTTGAATGTCTGGGTTTGGTTGGTCGTTTTGGTTTCTTCAGTCGCTAATGAGAGGACTCACTGAGTTATTACTCTAATGCATGACAGAAGCATGAGGAAACATAGGCGGGTCATCTGTAATGTGGAACAGAGTCAGCGTTATTCTTCGTTTAGGCATCAGCCCGGGGTCAGAAACCACACCAGAGGTTCTTTCAACAAACTCCAGTTCTCTGCAGAAAGCAGGCTAATCAAAACTTCCAGAAAGGTTTTAGACGGAGGTGATGTTTGGCATAGATGCAGGTGCTTTCATTAAGGTCTTCTTATGCTGGACTTAAACACCCTCTGTCAGCACCTCATACCCCCAACCCCCACCCAACAGATGTGAAGTTGGATGTGGGATGCAGTGGAGGCAGTAGAAGTAAGCCCTGGGGCAAAAATCATGGGTGTTTAGCTTGAAGGGCCAATATTCTACATTCATCAGGTTATTTATCTTGTACTGGAAGTTGTTTATCTTGTACTGGAAGTTATTTATCTTGTACTGAAAGTTGTTTATCTTGTACTGGAAGTTATTTATCTTGTACTGGAAGTTATTTATCTTGTACTGGAAGTTGTTTATCTTGTACTGGAAGTTATTTATCTTGTACTGGAAGTTGTTTATCTTGTACTGGAAGTTATTTATCTTGTACTGGAAGTTGTTTATCTTGTACTGGAAGTTATTTATCTTGTACTGGAAGTTGTTTATCTTTTGCTGGAAGTTGTTTATCTTGTACTGAAAGTTGTTTATCTTGTACTGGAAGTTATTTATCTTGTACTGAAAGTTATTTATCTTGTACTGGAAGTTGTTTATCTTGTACTGGAAGTTATTTATCTTGTACTGAAAGTTGTTTATCTTGTACTGGAAGTTATTTATCTTGTACTGGAAGTTGTTTATCTTTTGCTGGAAGTTGTTTATCTTGTACTGAAAGTTGTTTATCTTGTACTGGAAGTTGTTTATCTTGTACTGGAAGTTATTTATCTTGTACTGGAAGTTATTTATCTTGTACTGAAACTTGTTTATCTTGTACTGACAGTTGTTTATCTTGTACTGGAAGTTGTTTATCTTGTACTGGAAGTTATTTATCTTGTACTGGAAGTTGTTTATCTTTTGCTGGAAGTTGTTTATCTTGTACTGAAAGTTGTTTATCTTGTACTGGAAGTTGTTTATCTTGTACTGGAAGTTATTTATCTTGTACTGGAAGTTATTTATCTTGTACTGAAACTTGTTTATCTTGTACTGACAGTTGTTTATCTTGTACTGGAAGTTATTTATCTTGTACTGGAAGTTATTTATCTTGTACTGGAAGTTATTTATCTTTTGCTGGAAGTTGTTTATCTTGTACTGGAAGTTGTTTATCTTTTGCTGGAAGTTGTTTATCTTGTACTGGAAGTTGTTTATCTTGTACTGGAAGTTGTTTATCTTGTACTGGAAGTTATTTATCTTGTACTGGAAGTTGTTTATCTTTTGCTGGAAGTTGTTTATCTTGTACTGGAAGTTGTTTATCTTGTACTGAAAGTTGTTTATATTGTACTGGAAGTTGTTTATCTTGTACTGGAAGTTATTTATCTTGTACTGGAAGTTATTTATCTTGTACTGAAACTTGTTTATCTTGTACTGACAGTTGTTTATCTTGTACTGGAAGTTGTTTATCTTGTACTGTAAGTTGTTTATCTTGTACTGGAAGTTATTTATCTTGTACTGGAAGTTATTTATCTTGTACTGAAACTTGTTTATCTTGTACTGGAAGTTATTTATCTTGTACTGGAAGTTGTTTATCTTGTACTGAAACTTGTTTATCTTGTACTGACAGTTGTTTATCTTGTACTAGAAGTTATTTATCTTGTACTGGAAGTTATTTATCTTGTACTGTAAGTTATTTATCTTGTACTGTAAGTTATTTATCTTGTACTGGAAGTTATTTATCTTGTACTGAAACTTGTTTATCTTGTACTGGAAGTTGTTTATCTTGTACTGAAAGTTGTTTATCTTGTACTGGAAGTTATTTATCTTGTACTGGAAGTTGTTTATCTTGTACTGGAAGTTATTTATCTTGTACTGGAATTTGTTTATCTTGTGCTGGAAGTTGTTTATCTTTTTCTGGAAGTTGTTTATCTTTTTCTGGAAGTTGTTTATCTTGTACTGGAAGTTATTTATCTTGTACTGTAAGTTGTTTATCTTTTGCTGGAAGTTATTTATCTTTTTCTGGAAGTTGTTTATCTTTTTCTGGAAGTTATTTATCTTGTACTGGAAGTTGTTTATCTTGTACTAGAAGTTATTTATCTTGTACTGGAAGTTGTTTATCTTGTACTGGAAGTTGTTCATCTTGTACTGGAAGTTGTTTATCTTATACTGGAAGTTGTTTATCTTGTACTGGAAGTTATTTATCTTGTACTGGAAGTAAAAAAAAAGTGAAGGCAATTTTGTTTTCCATGATATGGAGCCTTTAATGACACAGCTGGTCTCATTGACACTACTATATCCGGGTTCGAGCTGAGGAGGTTGGGTTCCTTACTGAGGAGGTTTCTTCCTTACTTGAGGGAGTTTTTCCTCGCCACAGTTGCCTCTGGCTTGCTCAAGAGGGGCTTGGACATGGTCAGCCCCCCACCCACCCTCGAATGTCAGTACATTAACTTTTTTTTATATGTAACAAATTGATTTTCTGTGAAGCTGCTTTGAGACAACGTTGATATATATATATATGGTATGTGAATCAAACAATTACTATGCTGGTAAGAGTGAGTGCATGACCCAGTATGGTCTATGAAAGCATAGCAAACAGTTGAGACTGTTCATATGTGTACCAAGGGCAACATTCTTACAAGCTATGGCCAGCACCCCTGTGTGCAGATGTGTGACGTTCACCTGGATTGAATAACATGAGGCCAGATTACAAAAAGAATCCTTCCACACCTGGACAGCAGGAGTTAAAGGAATTCCAGCCTAGGGGTATCTTTACTGATAGTGCTAAATCTAACAGAGGGCCTCGGCTGACATGAAAGTGTGTGAGAGATCTAGCTCAGAGATTATCAGTCCCTATAAGTCCCTATAAGGGCTGAACGATATGGACAAAGTACCTTATAACGACTCTGCTGCTATTTACACTATTAGGATGGCACGGCAGTATAGTGCAATGAGCCCTTGGTATGATTAAAGATCAACCTGCATTACTTACAAAATGATTTAGATCACGTAGATGCCTTCAGTTATTATGATTGGATGGCCCATATACCATATTGCAGCCCTCTATCAGTTTTGCCAAGGCCATTTCTATAACAGTTGTCGGCATGGACATGGAGATGAACTCATAACCGAGGTCTGTGACCCGACGTATACAGGTCCAGCAGGTACTGCTTCAGTTCGGAACCTGAATCCAACCCAAGCTCTTCACATGTGCCACTATTGCAGACACCTGTATACTGTGCTTTGCTTTGTTACCACTGATGTAGCCGATTAGCCGGTTAGCTGGTGTGAGGACACACTCTGATGATGACGTGTTTCTGGCTGGCAGCTTTATTTACAGTGAATGTGTCACTGAGGAGACGGCAGGCCAGTCCCCCTACCATTGTACCTCGAAATGTCACTGTAAAGCTCAATTTTGCTTTCTAGACCCATTGACTGGTACAGTAGTAAGGTTTTCAACACAGTATTGAAAAAGACACTGTCAGATATTAAAAGTAAATCTGGGTAGATGGATCTAATTATGTATTATTAAATTATGTAACTTATTACATTTTGGTCCAGAGCCAGCCTTAATTCTAAACTAGTACTTAAGCTGTATTAAACCTAAATTGTAAAATACCTGGTCTTGTGTGGTTTGTGATATTAGTAATACGATTTTTGATGATCTTCACTTTTTCATAGATAGATAGATAGAAAGATAGATTTTATGACTTTAAGGTGCCATAACTTTCCCTGAGATGTTTTTAGTAATGACTGAGCTTTTCTTGTCCATCGGGATCCACCTGAGGAGCCTGGTTCCTCTCAAGGTGCCTTCCGTCTTGAAGGGAGTTTTTCCTCGTCACTGTTGCCTCTGGCTGTCCCCGGATTTCCCTCCCTACTGTCTGTACATGGACTCCATGTAACGCTTTTCTGTGAAGCTGCTTTGACACAACATTCATTGTAAAAAGGCGCTATACTAATAAATATTGATTGATCGACTGATCATTCACCGCCTCCTTCCTCCAGCCCAGCCGAGGTCAGTTACTTCTTGTGTGTCTGTGCCTGGGAGGAAATCAAGTCTGACCTGAAATGTGGAAATGGCTGGGTGGTGTGGACGTTTAGATGATTAGTTTTTCCTTACTGAAGCCTGAAGCACATAAACCCCAGGGCCCGCAGTGCTCACCTTATTCACCAGTTCCAAACATCGCAGGAAATGATTAATGAAGCTGATTTAAATTGAGGTGACCTTTCAGAAACATTTTTTAGTAAGGCCAGTGAATTATTTATTCATTTATAAGTATTGATTTATCCGTGGAAAGAAAATGTTACAGTGAATGGCTCCACGGTCACCTTTTCCTGGCAGCACGCTGGTGCGCTTGTCAGTGGAAACCACCCATCTGGAAAACCCCCAAATTCCTTAGTCACAAAGAGCCAAAGCGAGTAGAAGGTCCAAAAGGCATGTACTGTACATATACAGTATGGGTGTAGTAGTAATTCATGTATTCATTTTGTCTAACCAATCAGTGTCTTCTTATCTATCTATCTATCTATCTATCTATCTATCTGTCTATCCATCTGTCTATCTATCTATCTATCTATCTATCTATCTATCTATCTATCTATCCAACTATCTATCTATCTATCCGTCTATCCATCCATCCATCCATCCATCCATCCATCCATCTATCTATCTATCTATCTATCTATCTATCTATCTATCTATCTATCTATCTATCTATCTATCCATTTATCCATTTATCCATCTATCTATCTATCTATCTATCTATCCATCCATCCATCCATCTATCCATCCATCCATCTATCTATCATATCTATACTGTGGATATTGCTGCTTAAAGCACCCTGGCCAACTGCCTTCATTACAAAGAGAGCAGAATCAGTCTTGTTTAATTGGATTTAGTTCAGTGGGGTATGTGAGAATTTGAAATCAATCGCTCATTGTTCATGATAGCATGATTTTTTTTTTAGAAATGTGGAAATGTCGTCTCTGTTCCAATTAGGGGTTAACGATTTTAGGAAAATATCTAATTGTGATTTCCTAAATAATAAGATTCAAAATACTATGAATTTCTTAATTTTAATGAATTTTCTCATTTTCTTATTATACGTTTTGTTGGCCATGAAGGCTAGAATAGTCACCTGCGATTGCAAATTTGATAAAAAATCAATATACATCTCAACCATATTCCCAACACCTTTTGTATATTAAATGGATGGTGTTGGTGATATTAAAGACTCTACAGTGGTACACTGAACAGCTCCACCTGATGAGAGTCTGAACCAGTCCATATCCTGATACACCACATCTACTCCTGATGTACACAGTATGATACTCCTCCATATCTCCACCTCTAATATATATTTAGTGGTGTAAAAACTTTGATCTCTTTTTCTGCTCAGTGTAAAAGCTCTAGTTCTCCTTTCAGGTTAGTGAATATTCATGATGGACCGACCAATAGAATCGCTCCAAACCTGCTTAGTAATAAACCTTGTTCTATCAGCTCCACTGCAGGGTAAGAAAGCTGGCCCATCCTCCCGTAAGGCTCCATTCTGGAGGGTTTTAAGGTGGACTGGATAATTCCATGAGGGCTAGTTTATACTCAGTAATGGTCAAAAGCTTATATAAAACCAGTTTCAATGAGGATTAGTGCATAAACATGATGATGAAACTTTATTTCCTACTAATTGTAAACAGTTGAACATGTTTTGGATGATAAACAGCTGAAAGTAATTTGTGGTAGTTGAGAAATCTGCACACCATTGAGAATCAACTCATAAACAAACATACAGAGTGCCTCGTATTTGAAAACCCATGGCCAGATCTCACAATGTAAACAGATATTCATAGTGTTGACAACAAACTCCAATAAACATACGGTTCTACCTAGCTAGCTTCATGTTGTTCCTAAAATATCTTAACTGCGGATAGCCATGAACAAAGTTTTGGAGAATTGGTTGTGGCGCTTTTATCAGTTACTTCATAATTCAATCAAAGTCATCCAGTGTGGCTTGATGGGAGAGACTTGGGAAAGGAGTTTACCAACTCTGGTTTCTCTACAGTGGTGGTGATGGCAACCCGGATGCTATCATGTCCACCACACAAATGAATTCAGAACCACCAGTAAACCTGAACCTGTCTTCTACATGTGTTTACAAGTTGTGCTGATCATTCTGACTAAAATATTTTTTATTTAGGCACAGAATTTGATGGTTTATGCCTAAACTT
The DNA here is from genome assembly GCA_024036415.1 of Prochilodus magdalenae. NCBI lineage: Eukaryota > Metazoa > Chordata > Actinopteri > Characiformes > Prochilodontidae > Prochilodus > Prochilodus magdalenae. The sequence goes on along the minus strand of JAMWET010001978.1, from coordinate 168,111 downwards.
ACCCAAGAAACAATATCTGAGGCATCAGGCAGTGTATTCATGACCTACACGTTTCTTTGAGGGAGCATTTCAGAGGCATCAGTCTTCAGACGTCTGGTTCCCATCGCCACCACTGTGAGCAAGTCTCGATAAGTGTCTGTAGAATGAAGCACTTCACACCAAACCACTCTGAAGGAATTGCCCTTCCAAACAGGTCGCCTCTCATGCATTCAAAAACTTCAGACATTATAGCTTTTTGTGCATTTCGGTCAGATGAGCTCATACTGCGCGTAAGACAAAACCCCCCCCATCAGAACATAAAAGGACAGTGTTATTGCGCTAAATGCATTATTCATTGGTGGAATGATGTCATGACATAAGGCAGTGAAAAACGACTCTGTGAAGATGCTTCCACTGTCACTTCGCATCTCCTCAAGCCAGAGACTCACAGGCACACTTTCATTTCCATATAAACCAGAAAGCGGCCCTGGCTGGGGAAAGAGCTGTGGGTGTGTAATTTTGGTTCGACGCGTTCCCCATTCACGCCAGGGGCCGGCGTATTTACCCGCCGCCGAGGATGTGGAGGGTGGAGTTGGGCCGAGGGTGAGAGAGTCCTGCGGAGGATTTCATTACAACATACTGCATTCATCACCAAGTCTGAGCGGACAATGAGTTCACCGGTCCGAGCTGACGCCCAGTTTAAGTTAGCTTTGGCTTTAGCTTGCTAGCTTTGTTTTTCTAAACAGAGGCTAATTCCCTAATTCAGGTACACATAACAAGTCTCCTCTCTTCATATTTCTCCCCGTATACCCCATTAGCCTGTGATAATCTAGTTAGCTGCGCCGTGCTAAGTTAGCTTGGTTTGTTGCTAGGTTAAACATCAAGAACAAAGTTTTTTAATTGAAATAAACTTCAGAAAAAGAGTAATTCATCTTCTGCATTCAAGTTGGACACAGATGGCAGCTTAGAAGCAGCTCAGATAAAACAAATGAAACTCTTGTGCTAGTGTTTTGCTCGTACACGCTAATGCTAGCTAACTCTGACTATGAAATCCCCCTCACTGAGTGTTCTTACTCTCGCCACAGGACCCCATTGTTATCTCTGTCCTTCTCTTCTCTTGTCATGCTAATTCAGATCATTTCTTTTTTCCATGTTGTTTCTCTGTCAGACAGAGCAAGTGGAGTGAAAGGACTTAGCGAAAGCCTTTATTATGTGGCATTTGCATCTTATTTAAAGGGTTAGCTTTTGAAAAAGTATGTGAATATGTAAAATATGTGTTCACGTAGATGAGAGGTGTTTACACATTGGACACAAAGTTAAAGAATACTTCCGTGATAATTAGCCAGGACATATCTGATATCCACACGTTTGTTTGTTTCTTTGTCTAGAGCTAAAGCTGCAATGCTAATGTGGCTAAGAAACACCAGCAGCTAAGTTTATTTTTCATTTTTGCAGCATACAGTACATCACAGCTCACAAAAGTTCTAATTACAGACACAAAAATGAAACCAAATTTGATCTCGCCAGATTTGGATCAAGCATTCTTATTTTATAAAGACTACAAAAAGTTTTCACAAGATTTTGTGAAATGCTTTCTATTATTATTACTATTATCATAAGTTATTATTGTAGATCTTTTATACAGCTGTTTATTTTTTGTTCCTTATTTTTCTACAGTAGAAATGTGCCCTAATATTGATATATTGGCAAGTTAAATTATGTTATATGTAATTGATATATCTTACAATTCTCATTTTATGATTCTAAACTTATTTTAAGGACACTTAACCTACAGATCTTCTTTAGTTGGTTTTCGGTGAGTCAGCAACTCACTTTTGGTGAGTCCAGACTAGGAATTGTAAAGTCCACATTTTGAGATATTAGAGTTTTGTGCTTTAATATGTGTTCAGGTATTTGATATGTATTTCTGTATTGGACATAATGTTAAAGAATTCTTCTGTTAAAAAAACAACTTTACACATTTTTCCTTCTACCTAGACTGTACTGGGTTAGCCAAGACATGTCTGATGTCCAAAAGTTTGTTTGTTTCTTTAGTCAGGAGCTGGAGCTAAGATGCTAATTCGGCTAACAAACACTAGCAACCAAGTTTTGTTCATGTTTGCAGCATAGAGTTTGTCATAGCTCACGTTTAAGAACGTAGTTTGCAGTGTCTAAATCTCATCCTCAAATCTGTGCAACCTACAGGCTGGCATGAGAGACGATTAAGGGTGTAAATGTATAGCAGGTTTAGGTGATTATTGACTTTTGGTGTTTCCTTGTAGTTCCAATACTGAAGAAACTAAAGCCAAAAAAACTAAAGCAAAATTCAGCCAATTCAATTTCAATTTAGAAATTCAATTTGTGGCTAAAAAACTTATTTAGTACCAAAAAACGGTTCATATTCTTGACTTCTGGGAGAACTGGGATTTAAATAAAGACAGTTAGCTATTGGACATACAAGGCCTATGTGTATTTCTGTATTTCTGCATGTATTGCTGCTAGTTTCGGTACACATGCACTACACAACGGCTCACACGCCATTTCATGGTTCTTTATAATGAATAAACGTTTAATGTCGTTGATTTAACAGATTAAAAACTACCAAATTAAAATGTAAAAGACTCTGAAGTCCATGGTGTTTCATGTTGAATCTCAGTATCTGTGTTTATAGAATATTTCAGCTGATTAACTGAACATCCGAGTAAATATGGCACACCTTCTCGCGGTCACCTGTCATGCTCCACTAATCAGCTGCTTTACAGTGAACCTTTCCAGGCTACAGATTAGTCAACATACCACATGACCTTGAACATTTAGTGGCCAGCAGTTATACAGAAACAGACACCGGTTCAAACTAACAGACAAAAAGTTAACCAATTCTGATCCTGCCAGATCCGGATCGTACATTCTTATTTTATAAAGACACTAAGTTATTTCAAATGTAAGAATGCCTAATATTACAAGTTATTATTATTAATATTATTATTATTATTATAGCTCTGCTTAGGCCAAAAACATATCTTGGCAAGTAGAATTCCGTTCTATATAATTAATTTATCTTTAAATTGCTTATTTTAAAATCATTTCACTTATTTCCAGGCCTTTTCTAGCTTCTTTTAAGTGAGCCAAGAGATCATTTTTTTTTGTTAAATAATAATAATAATAAAAAAATACATGCTTGAAACCAAATTATCTGAGTAAAGTGAGCAAATTTGGTTTGCTAAAATCACTTACAACTGAAAGTCTGGAAAAAAGTGATCTTGACCCATAAGAGCTCAGACCCACTTCCTCTTAAAGAACAAAGGCGAAGGATCAGTTATGAGATTATAAAAGATCAGTCTCATTGTAACAGAGAGGTCACATGGCGTGTGACTATTATAAGTTCAGAATGGGTTCTAGATAATAGAGAACATGTTATCAAAGCTTTCGAATTGTTAAATGGGATCATAACTGACCTTAAAGACGCTAAAACAAGCTTTTAAAATGAGCTGGGTTTGTCACATGCACTAACACAGCACACCAGCCAGTTAGTAAACGAGGTCACATGTTCACAAACTGTCATATGACTGCATACAGGACGTTCAGGAAAGGTCACATGGGCGCCCCATGAGTTGAAATGAAGGATGAAGCTGTATAAAGAACTTCCCTGACTTTTTAAGGGTCTCAGACTGAGAGTTTTCAGACATATCAGCTAGATTTAACTTCATTAAAATCATTTCACTAGGCAGGGTATCCTTTTTTTGCAGTGCAGAGTAACAGATAAGAGTCAAAAGTGTACCGTGGGCTTATACTTTAACTAACAAGCCCCAGTTCCTGACCAGTGGGCTCGTTCCTCGAGCTGAACTTGCTGAGTCGTCTGCTTTGATCAATCACTGTGTCCTCCACCCGAGCGGGAATTGGCTTCTCAGGCGTGCAGTGTGCGCTGGGGCCCTGTACTCACGCTGAAAGGATCTATTTTTGGAGCTTTAGCTCATGCTGACCTCTGTGGGACTAATTCATGCAGAGCAAGTTCAAAGCTGACCCAAAAGTCACCCAAATTCACCAAAGGGCCTACAGAATTCCACTTCAAAGCCATTCACTCGGAAAGGACCAAGCAGGTTGCTAACACTGTCTGGTTAATGGTGGAGCAGAGTCGGGTTAATTGCTCACTGCTAACAATACTGAAAGAGCTGAAGCACAGCTGAAGCTAATGTCAAGGTGTGCTGATGGCCTGTGTGTAAAAGCCAATGGCAGTAACGTTCCAAAATCAGAAACATACAGTCAGTTGTTCATTTAACGTGTGGACTCGTCTTCAAACAATACTGCTGCACATGTAGCTGCACCCAGAAGGAATCAACCCTTGGGTAGGTTTGACATCATAAGACTTGCTAATGATGTCAAAGCAAGGATGGGCCTGATCTCTGTACCTGATTGACCCACCAGCCACCATTGCAGACATTCAGTGAGTAGTGATGCCTCCATGAGTCATCCTGTTAGTGCAGCACCATTGGCAGACGACTGCACCACGCAGGACTACATGCACACAGACCGTTACCACGACTGTCCTTAACACCACGTCACCGTCACCAAAGACTGCAGTGGTGTCGTACCAGACTGTCATGGAGTGACTCAGAATGGCAGCGGGTCATCTTCAGTGACGAGTCCCGCTTTAGTCTTGGTGGAGACGCCCAACGAATCCGTGTGTGGAGGCACCGTGGTCAGCATCAAGATGAGCGGTTTGTTGTCACACGTCCAGAAGGCCTGGTGTCCCTCCACCTCCACACCTACCGCACCATCTGCAGGAACTGGGTGAGGATATTCAAGCTGCATGGGATGGATTATCACAGGACACCATTAGGAACCTCTACAGCTCCATACCGAGACGTCTGGCATGTTGGGTTAGCAAACATGGCCGCCCCTACACCATACTGAGAGACAGACTTCTGTATGTGTAGCTCAATAAATATTGATCATATCAGTCTAAATTTATCATCAGTTATTGATCCTGGTCACCTTTATCCTCCTTCCCAACACCACCGCACTCCCACACCTCCTTCTGGGTGCAGCTGCTCTTTTGAGGATGGGTGTCAGTAAATGGTTGAGATGTAAACAAGCTTGTTCAGGATGGTTTGGTGTGAAACGATCTGGTTTGGGGAAACGTACTGCCTAAAAGTCAGAATTGTTCACATAGTTTTAAGAACTGAGTGTAATTAGGAACCTCCACAGCTCCATACCGAGACGTCTGGTGTGCTGTGTTGTTGTTCCTGGTAACCTTTATCTTCCTTCCCAATAGCATTGCAACTCCACACTTCCTTCTGGATGCAGCTATTCCCTGGATGATGATTATTTGTATGTGTATTTATTCAGCCTGAGATTTTATTTAAACAAAAACAATATTTGCATAAAAATATTTGGATTCTACATCAAAGATCCTTCCTTTCAGATAATTGAGGATTGTGGTTTTTTGATGATATGGGCCCTTTAATGCCTTATCAGAAAAAGTTCAACATTTATTTTATATATTTTGCTTTTTTAACTTTTTGTTTCTAACCAAAGATGCTTCCAGTCTTCTTTTCATGGCTCTGTGAGCAGCGCATGAAAATACCTAAAGTGCTGGGTGGGCGATGTCTCTTGGGGGACGCACAGCAGAAAT
>JAMWET010001978.1:150000-160000 GCA_024036415.1 Prochilodus magdalenae | reverse complement strand
CTTGTTTTTATTTCGGCGTGCTCGCTGGCACGGTTGGGGATGGATTTAGCATGTGTGCTTTCCTCAGTCCTTTCTACTGAGACCTAATTCACGTTTTATTGCCCTAAATGAGACGATCTGTGTACTCACAGCTACAGCTTAGAATGATTAATAAGCTCCTTCTGCCTAATTGTGGACTTGAAGTTGAATTGCTCAAAGCCTGGGATTTTGCCTTGCTGCTTGGTAATGTGAAGACCTCTGATTGACAGCTTTGGTGATGTCCTACTTCATTATCAACAAAAGACATGTACAGTAGCTTTCCAAGTCTGCTCCTACAGCCACTGCAGTATTAATAACCCTTTGGAGAACGCTGTTATCCTGCCTTTAACTTGACACTGAGAATGAGTGATGTGTAATCTTCCCTTCGGAGACTGCATGTCTGATCTCTTCAGCAGAGCTCCTGTCCTGCCTGTGCATGCACACGCGGGTGTGCGTGCCTTCGCACGTCCGTTTCCTCCGAGCCAGTGCTTTCTCATGTGCTACTAGGCCATGCTCGGCTATCTTGTCCTATTTATACGCTGGTTGGCACTCCACTTCCTCTAAAGCAGCCCTGACTCTGACCCCAGGCAGCTACTCCAGGAATGTGGCTCTGGATGCACTGAAAGACAGGCATCACAGCGCTGAGCTCATATCTGGGATCATGTGGGATCATCATACATAGCTTTTGTGAGGTTTGCAAACAGGTGTCCATCTTATCGCCTCCACTGACCACTTAGGAGCACTCTGTAGTTCTACAGGTACAGACTGTACTCCATCTGTTTCTCTGTATACTGTATTACCCTGTTCTTCAATGGTCAGGACCCCCACAGGACCACCACAGAGCAGGTAGTATGTGGGTGGTGGATCATTTTTAGCACTGCAGTGACACTGATGTGGTGGTGGTGTGTTAGTGTGTGCGGTGCTGGTGTGAGTGGATCAGACACAGCAGTGCTGTTGGACACCTCAGTGTCACTGCTGGACTGAGAATCGTCCACCAACCAAAACTATTCAGCCAACAGTGGGCAGCGTCCTGTGGGCAGTGTCCTGTGGGCAGCGTCCTGTGGGCAGTGTCTGGGGGGCAGCATCCTTGGGCAGCGTCCTGTGGGCAGCGTCCTGTGGGCAGCATCCTGTGGGCAGTGTCCTGTGGGCAGCGTCCTGTGGGCAGTGTCCTGTGGGCAGCGTCCTGTGGTCAGTGTCCTGTGGGCAGCATCCTGGGACCACTGATGAAGGACTAGAGGATGACCAACACTGCACTGTACAGCAGCAGATGAGCTGTGGTCTCTGACTGTCCATCTACAAGGTGGAGCAGCAAGGTAGGCATGTCTAATAGAGTGGACAGTGAGTGGACACAGTGTTTAAACACTCCAGCAGCACTGCTGTGTCTGATCCACTCACACCATCGCCACACACACTAACACACCACCACCAAGTCAGTGTCACTGCAGTGCTGAGAATGATCCACCACCCACATGGCGGTCCTGGGGGGGTCCTGACCATTGAAGGACAGGGTAATAAAGTATACAGATGGACTGCAGTCTGTAACTGTAGCACTACAGCGTGCTCCTATATGGTCAGTGGAGGCGATAAAATGGACAGTGAGTGTAAATCCAAGAAGGTATTCCTAGTAAAGTGTGCAGTGACTCTGAGAATGAGAGAATTCAGCTTGGAGCCCAGATTTTGACTGGTAATGTTAATGAGACAAAGTGTTTGCCAGGACGGTCCAAGCCTTCACATCATTCCGGATGTTACTACCGGTTTTGAACCCCTCAGCTTCAGACTGAGCTTGTACCAGATCATGACATCATGGGTTCTCTTGCTCCAAAGCTGGAATCAAGAACAAGACTGGCATAGCGAACACTGTCTGGCAGCGCCTCAGAGTTCATTACCACAGCGTGCATGAAGAGACATTGTTTTTCAGTCATTGGCTTTTGCCTGCGTGAGCCATTTCCAAACCTGAGCCTGTTTAATGATCATTATCCACTGGAAGCGTTCATAGATTTAGCACCACTGTTGAGGTGTTGCCACTAAGAGGCCTGTCACTAAAGCTGAAGGCTTTAAGCTAGGGTGATATGTCCTTTAAGCTACCTTATGCTATCACCAGTTTGTGAATGTTACTTATAAGCCAAATCTGCTTGGAGCAGTCGTGGATCTAGGCCTGGGCTAAGAGGATTGAGAACCAGGTGGTGTAGAGCGCTCCCGTGTCTGTGGGTGAATCTGATCTCCTGCTAGCACTCAGCTACTCCTTACAGGAGCTGTTAGCGCCAAACACAGCTGTGTTGGCTTACTCCATCTGGCTCTCATTCTGTCCTCCACTGTGTTGTTTCTTTCACCCCGTTTCTTTATAACCGTGTGTAGATCAGAATCACTGTAGCTGCAGCCTAGTGGCTGTCTTTCTCCCTCTCTCATGTAGCATGGGCATGAGGGGTATCCTATCAGCATGGAGGGCTTTGGTGGTGTGTGAATGGCTCTTTCTTGAGTTTTATCCCGTCATTTTGCAGCAAGTCTTACATTTAACAACCAAAACCCAACCACATGAATGCCAGAACCACAGCTAACTCATTTTGTGGCTGGCTAATGTGGGCTACATTCCTTCAGGCTGGCTTAGCAAGAAAGACGCCCCATATGAATGGGCCCGTTTACATGTCCACCTCCTTGTGTTATGATGGGCGTTAACTTCATACATTGTGAAAATGAACCTCATAACCAATTTTGATCATGACGTAGACGTGATCATATCATTGGTGCTAAAGCGTGTCTTCAAAATGGCAACTTTACAGGAGAGGGCAAAAACTAATTAAACTTTAATGGAAGTGAATGGAACCAGACTTCTTCCCAAGCCATTCCAGGCCATTTCTGTTGGTCCGTTCTTCATAATATTTTCCCGCAATGTCAACGGCAGCTTGTGTAATCGACTGATGCATTAAAGTAAAAACCGACAAAACACTGGAGAGACATGTTTTTCATTGGGCAGCGCCAATATACCTCTTCTCTCTCTGGCCTTCAGCGTACAGTCCTATCTAAGCCCATAAAGGGATTGTTTGCTGACTGAGCATTGAGTTTGTAATCTAATAATGGGCTTGAAAAGTGGAATACGCTGTGGTGCCAAGCCTCCGTCTGCTGCCTATAGCACAGCCTGCTAAAGCAAATGCCACGTAGTAATGGCAAACCTCACTGCTATTGCTGTGAGAGTTAACCTAACCTGAATATGTGACAGTCCACCTTCAGTTACGAGGAGAAGGTGTAGATTAGCGATCATGTTAGCATCACGTTTTTCATGCCGTATAGCCTATAAAAGAACAACCATGCGGTCACCTCTTGCACACTGCCAGAAGGCTAAGCTAACACATATTAGCACACCTTTTAAATTTATCCAAGGTGTTAATTTCCCCCTTAGCTGATCCCTGCTAGTCACGTCCAGCTGCATCCCATTGACTGCGCAAGTGTTCCACCCCTAACGCCATGCCAAAGTAGAGCTTTCCAGCTCCTCTCAGAAGATTTAAAAGGAGCACCACTGACCCCTTTGGCACCGGCAGACCTGTTGAGATACCATATCTGTATCTCTCTGTCTGCATCCTGTCCCGCTGTGGCCTGCCAATGTCGGCACTCAGCTGGCGCAAGGCCCGAGGGTCCTGCTTAGTGCCGGACACATGGTTAGTGTGGCAGGCTTGAAGCAGGCTGTGCTGACGTTACTGATTATATGGGAAACAGTTTAGCTAGTCGGGGTATAGGAGTCTGAGTGCAGTTCAAGGAATACAGTAATAGCCTAATAATGCATAGATGGAGAGAATAGTGAACAGGAGGTGCACCAGCTAGCGTGAACTCATTTGGATGCTGCCAACTGGCTCTTTAGCTTTCATTCATTCAGACCTGCTAGGGTAAAGTATCGGTTTTAACCTTAGCGGGCTTAGCTTCCTGAGGCTGTAGTGGCTCAAATAGGCCAGTTGCCTATTCAAAATTAGGAACACAAGTGCTGCTAAGGTGCAAATGATCTTTACTTGACTTTCTTTCACATCACTTTATTATTATTATTATTATTATTATTATTATTATTATTATTATTATCATTATTTTAATGGATTTGTCAGGGACAAGGGTCCAGAGCCGACGCGTGCAAAGCTAAAAGTCAGATGGGCTTTATTAAGCACACGAGTAAATAAGCACAGCAACAATACAGGGGCAAGCATAGAGGGAGAGACGAGGTCAAAGAAAGAGGATATGAGGAGGTCAAAACCAGAGTAGGCAGGCAGCGAGGTTAACAAGGTAGAAGAGCTAGGCAAGAACATGATTAGCAGAAGGAGGAAGTCGAAACCAAAGAGAGTCAAAAAGCCAGAGTCAGAATAAACAGAGTAGAACCGCTCCGAAATGCAAACTAGGTTGGCAAAACTTTGCAATGAGGAAGTGTCTGAGAGAGGTATATATACTAAGGCTAAGTGGATGCAGCTGGGCTAAAACTCAGGTGACCTAGAGCGGAGCTGATTGGATGGCTGGGGATATGTGGGTGTGATGTCATTGGATAGAGCCCTCTGGGAGATGGCCCACTCGGAGGAGCCAGGGAAACCAGGAAGCTTGACAGTTAAAATGTATACGGAAATAAGGATAATCCAGAAAGGCCATGAGATCATGACTTAACTATCTTGTGATCTCAACTTAACAAGTTGTGTTTCCTGATCACTCCTGTATTGCTATATTGTGATCTCTGAATAAAGTGTGATCTTGAGAAAACAACTTTTTGTTTTTTGTTGTTGAGATCATTAGAAAAAAAATATTCCAGAGAAACCTATCTTTGTTATCTTGAGATCACAAGATATTTAAGTCATGATCTCCAGATAACAGACCAGAAATCATGGTAGATGCAGCGGTGGGAAACTTTTGCCCTCCTCCTATTTTTGCATACTGGTCATACTTGAATGTTTCAAATCATCAAATGACTTTTAAAATGAACCGAAGCTCCCAATTAAATGCAAGTGCTGTGAAGAAGTATCTGCCCCGAGCTGCTCCATTAACCAGTTAACCAAATTCAATAGACTGTTGGGTTCAGTTTCATTACCAAACCTGACCTGCTGAACCCAAACATCACTTAACTAGAACCTGCCTGGCAGGGTGAAGCAGCTAGATGGTCTTAAACACCAGCACATGATGCCACGTTCGAAAGAGGTTCGAATACAGACATGAAACAGAAGCATTGAGGTGTTTACAAAGGGTTACAGAGCCACTGCTAAGGCTCTGGGTCTCTGACAGTTAGAGCCATTTCCACCAACGCAAGGCATTGCTGAGCCAAAGGAACACAAAGGCTCGTCTCATGGTAGCCAAAAATCATCTAGATGATTCCCAAGACTTTTAGGGTTATATTCCGTGACTGAAGAGTCAAAGGTCAAACAGTCAAACATGGCGGTGGTAGTGCGATGGTCTGGGCCTGCGACTTATAATCTTGTCCATCAGAGAATCCAGAAAGAGAATGTTCGCCCATCCGTTTGTGACCTAATACTGATTCCACTGCAATGAATATTGAGAAGCAACATCTGTCCTTTAAAGCATTCTGTATAATAGGTTCATTTATTTGACGGCCCACTGTCATAATCAGCAGCATGTCGGTGCATGTGTGTCTAAACGTGTCTATGTTCAGATTTGGACATTGTGTCTTATTTAGGAGACACAGTGTTGACAGCCGGAGGTGAGTGAACTGTGTGATTGGACAGTGCACACTTGAGGATTTACTCGAGAGCACTGTCTGTCCTACATCTCACACACTCTCTCATCTGTAGAGTGTCACGGATGCCCTTTTTAGCCAGAGTGGGTAAATCAGTAGTACTGGAAGGCTTCAAATCTCCACTTTAAGAAAAAGACATACTGTCTGTATGCCAGTGCTGTAATGATATGTTAATGTCTTATTCATATAACTATTTCCTAACCTCCTAACCTAATCTATTATTGTTTACAGCTGTTAAAAAAACGCTGGTTTGGCTGACCAGTCCACCAAACTACTGGTTTACTGGTCTAAACATATATATATATATATATATACATACATATATATATATATATATATATATATATATATATATATATATATAAATATATATATATACATATATATATACATATATATATACATATATATATACATATATATATATATATATATATATATATATATATATATATATATATATATATATAGTTTTAAATAATGTATTTAAGTGCCTTTAAGACAGTATTGTGTGTGTGTCTATACACAAACCATCAAAAGACTAGCTGCTCCCAGAAGGAGGTGTGGGATTACAGTGATAGATTTAGACTGATATGATCAATGTTTATTGAGCTACACATACAGAAGTCTGTCTCTCAGAATTATATTTACAGCATTTAGCTGACGCTCTTATCCAGAGTAACTTACAGACTTACAAGGTTAATCATTTTACAGGTGGGCCAATGTAGTGTTAAGGGTCTTGCCCAAGGACTCTTGCTGGTAAGCTGTGCTTTACCAGCAAGAGTCTTTGGGATTCGACCGGGATTCAAACCTCAGTCTCCCACATGTGGTAGTCACACCCTGGCGAGTAGAGGTGTTATCCACTGAGCTACGCCTGTTAGGCTGCCATGTTTGCTAACCCAACATGTCAGTCTCAGCGTATAATTGTAAACGTTCCTAATGGAGTCCTGTGATAATCCATCCCATGCAGCTTGAACATCCTCACACAGTTCCTGCAGATGGTGCGGTAGGGGTGGAGGTGGAGGGACACCAGGTCTTTTGGATGTGTGACAACAAACCGTTCATCTCGGTGCTGACCACGGTGCCTCCACACACGGATTCGTTGGTCGTCTCCACCAAGACTAAAGCGGGACTCGTCACTGAAGATGACCCGCTGCCATTCTGAGTCACTCCATGACAGCCTGGCATGACACCATTCGTAACGATCTGCGTGCCTTACCCACCAAATGTAATTCCTGTTGGTTGATTCCTTCTGGGTCCAACTTTTGTTGGTGTAGGATCTCGCTTTATATTACCCTTTGCTTTGTAAGATCAGCAAAACCGCTGCCCTGAAATATCATATCCAACTAGCTTTAGGAGAGAGTCCGGGTCAAATCCAGTACCAAGGTTTCTTAACATAGTTCAGCAGGTTCACGCCACTGAACTGGACCGACCTCAGTCTGAACTTTTTTGTTGTTGTTGCCCATTAACCTGTTGGCACGCTTTCACCTAATGGATGTCTCAAAGAGGCCATCTGGAAAACGCTTATCCTCCGGAATTAAGTTGTAGAATGAGTGTTAACTCATGTCTTCACCACATCACTCTTTCAGTAGCTGTGTGCGTGTACTTTCTCCAAATTCTCTTCATCTAATTTTTCTACTTTAGGCTCAAATATCTTAGTATTAGTTGAATACAACACACAGCTCTCAACAACAAGGTCACTGCATTGTGACTGATGGTCAACACAAGTGACCATGTCATTAGGGATAAGCAGTGAGTGAAGGATAATGCTGAGCCCATTCAGCCAAGCAGGTTAACTTGTGTCTATCAATGGTGTACTGCACAGCATTGCACACTGTTAAGTCAAATTATTGACATTTAAAGCAATAGTTTTTTTTTTAAATAGCCAAAAGTATCAACAGGCAGCAAGATGGCTGCCACTGCCGCTTTTAGCTATGGGATGTGTGAAGTCAACAGCATCAGTGGCCTGTGTTTGAAATGTACCTCCACAATCACCAATAACAAGTTTCTGGATGTAGGCCATGTCAGTTTTCAGACCCTCATGAATCAAAGAACTGTGTAGGTGGTCCAGATTTGGTGGATGCCTTCCCTGGCCCAATTCCGAGGAGAATTCCCAGTAGCCTGTGATTTTAGCCACGGCTGGTAGACCCGTATGACCGTATGCTTCCATACACCTGCAGATTCAGCTCATTCCTTCACACTATGTTCTTTGGCCACGCCCAAATGCTCAGTCACTCCTCTTAGCCAATCATTAACATCTGCTCTGGAGCCATTTTCCACACATGGAATAAGACATTCACAGCATCGTACCACCTCTTACCAATCTATGGATCCCGTCACTCACACCCCACAGGTATTTATAACCCCATCATCCTTATACATCTTCCTGAAGCTCTTTTGCAGTCATAGTGGGTGGGGTTGATGGGTGAGGGGTCATTTGCCTTGCTTGCACTCCTATCAGCAGTTCTCTATGAACTTTTTCTTGGTGTTCTAGACTTCAACTTCAGTAACCTCCACGGTTACTGTTAACCGCCATTTCTCAATAACATCATGAACTCAACAACCAGCTTCCTGAAAACAAGCTACTGTCTTCTCATAGCTTCTTCTGCTTCGGAGTGCTGAGCGGCTGCTTTGAGTAGTTCCTGGCTGCTGATTGTTGGCACAAGGTTTATGGAAAGGAAATTTGTCTCACCTGGTTATTCCTAACAATGACTGCGAGCAAGCCAAAGCCCTCACAAACTAATTTAAGGTCTGAGACCTTGGGAAAAATGATCTGGGAGCTCAAAGGCCCAAACATTAGCATGCCACTATAGAAACAGAAAGGGTATGAAATCACTTCACCCCAGGATTCCTTTCAGACAAGACTCGCTAGGTGTATGTATGTTTTCATAACTGGTGCCGTTGCTATTTTGGTAGCACTAATACACACAACGTACTTTTCTCAGGGGGGGTGTTTCTGTAGTCGAGACCACCAAACCCATCACCGTTCTGTCAAATTGGTTCCACATTGCAAATTGTTTTTATTTGAAGCTTCAACTTAGCAACCCACACCTACCACCCACAGTTATTGTGGTACCTTTCTTTTACGGCGCTTCCCTTTGCCATATTTCCCATGATGTTATTTTACGATCCGACCTCCGCTTTGTTTGTTTCTCCTGTGTCAGCTCTGGAGGGCCGATCTTGAGGGACGTTTTTATATCCTGACCTCACTACTGTTGCCTTGATGGAATTACTCTGTTCCTTGCTGAGTGATCTGAAGGAGGTGACCTAAATATCTGGTGCTTAGATAGCGACTTCTCAAATAAGACAAGACCAGTTTTGTTGACCCCCAGTGGGAAAACCAGATGTTATGGAGTAACAGTGTGAAAGGTACAGGGTTAAACAACACTGTAAAAAGGTACAGTTGTCACATGGGGTCAAGACGAGGGGGCAGGATGTAAACGCAAGTATTTAACAAAGAACAGATAAGAGAAAACAAAACCAAAGAAAAACTAGAACACTGAGGAACAGGGTTACAAAATCAACAGGCATGGGGACACAACACCATGCAAGTACAAAGGGCACGGCAGGGAGTATAAATGAACAGGGACTAACAAGGGACACATGTGAAGGGGCGGAGCTACAAACAAACTAAGGACAGGTGAGGGGCCTGACAAGAGGGCGGAGCAATAACCAAAACAATTAAGCACATGGAACAGGACAACAAAAGGCACAAAAACATTTTTTAAAAGTTATATGTTCCCCCAATATGTTTGTCAAACCTTATGGATGTGTATAAGTGGTTGCAAACTTCAAATTTTTTGAAGTCAGCAGTTACGAGATAAAGGTTGGGTCTATGTAATCACTGATGACGTTATAGAGTAAGACCACAGGAGATGGGAATGCTTCCCATCCAGGCTAATGGTTTCCATTCACTCATCTCACTCAGTAAGTGTAATTTGTTAGTGTGCTGTAAGTAGAGTGTTGGTGTACAGTAACTCAGTAAGTGTAATGTGTTAGTGTACTGTAAGTAGTGTGTCGGTGTACAGTAACTCAGTAAGTGTAATGCGTTAGTGTACTGTAAGTAGCGTGTTGGTGTACAGTAACTCAGTAAGTGTAATGCGTTAGTGTGCTGTAAGTAGCGTGTTGGTGTACAGTAACTCAGTAAGTGTAATGCGTTAGTGTGCTGTAAGTAGAGTGTTGGTGTACAGTAACTCAGTAAGTGTAATGTGTTAGTGTGCTGTAAGTAGTGTGTTGGTGTACAGTAACTCAGTAAGTGTAATGTGTTAGTTACTC
>JAMWET010001978.1:52500-145000 GCA_024036415.1 Prochilodus magdalenae | reverse complement strand
TGTGTCTTTCATTTGATTGTTTTTCCATTTATGTAGTTTGGGGCATTTTGATACACCAGCAATTATAAATTAATTTTCAACAAGCCGTTTATATAACTGTGTCTATACCCATCAGACATTACATTAAAATCACTTCCTTGTATCTACACTCACTGTCCATTTTATCAGCTCCACTGACCATACAGGACACTCTGTAGTTCTACAGTTCCAGACTGTAGTCCATCTGTTTCTCTGTATACTGTATTACCCTGTTCTTCAATGGACAGGACCCTCACAGGACCCCCACAGAGCAGGTATTATGTGGGTGGTGGATCATTCACAGCACTGCAGTGATACTGATGTGGTGGTGGTGTGTTGTGCTGGTGTGAGTGGATCAGACACAGCAGTGCTTTGGACACCAGTATCCTGTGGGCAGCGTCCTGTGTCCACTGATAAAGTACTAGAGAATGACCAACACTGCACTGTGCAGCAGCAGATGAGCTATCGTCTCTGACTGTCCATCTACAAGGTGGAGCAGCAAGGTAGGCGTGTCTAATAGAGTGGACAGTGAGTGGACACAGTGTTTAAACACTCCAGCAGCACTGCTGTCTCTGATCCACTCACACCAGCACCACACACACTAACACACCACCACGTCAGTGTCACTGCAGTGCTGAGAATGATCCACCACCCACATCATACCTGCTCTGTGGTGGTCCTGTGGGGGTCCTGACCATTGAAGAACAGGGTAATACAGTACACAGAGAAACAGGTGGACTACAGTCTGTAATTAGAGACTACAAGGAGCTCCTATATGGACATAGAAAGCAATTATATGTCATATCAAACCTTGTTATTTCCCAGATAGAGGAATGTGTGTGCCGTCCGTGATATGGGCCCTTTAAAGTTGCTCTAAGTCTGTCCCCTTTTAGGCTGGAGTACATTAATGGAAAACTTGTGGCTGTAAAAAATAAAATGTGGTGCAGATCATGTTTTGGTGGGACATGGGCTGCACTTTCCGATCGGGCAGAGTACCTTGTAAATCCGAACTAATAATTTGTTACATAACTCATATCATTCATTCCTACTGAAGTGAGTGAAATGAAAGGGGTGAGGATGGTAGGAAGATGGACTTCATTTATAATGTATTTCACAGGAAAGGCTTTTATTTTGCTCTCAGTTATCACACAACTCGCTGTATTAAACTTGTTAAAGCACCATTATCATTTTCCTCACTTCATTAAATTACAGGGTTTGGTATGGCATTTAAACACAGCTAAAGTTAAAACATTCCATTCATGCAATTCGTGTTTTTTCTGTGATGTCACGTATCTATATTAGTTTAGCTCTGCCCATTCATGCTGAAGTGATAAAGTGTGTGCAGTCGACCAGAGCAGAGCTCATCTACATACCCACTGGTCTTTATGGCACAGCAACTAAAACAGTCAATTTAATGTTAAGGTATACAGAGAGGTTGGAGAATGGTCATGTATTACCAAATTCTGGTTGATTTTGGTGATTGACCCCAAAGTTGACCCAAAAGAATGGACTGGAAGTCCATTGGATGTAGGCCACATCAGTGTTCAGACACTCTTGCATCAAAGCATTGCTCAGTTGGGTCAGATTTGGTGGATACCACATCTGGTGTTTGACTGCTTGGCCCATGTAGACCCACATACGTTTAAGGGGATTCGAATCTGGGAATTTTGCAGGCCTGTCCAGATGTGTGGATGCCGGTTTGAGGTGTGATGCCACTTTTACAGGTGTTGTATCGGGTCCAGGTAGTCCCACATACAGGGGCTGGACAATGAAACTGAAACACCTGTCATTTTAGTGTGGGAGGTCTCATGGCTAAATTGGACCAGCCTGGTGGCCAATCTTCATTAATTGCACATTGCACCAGTAAGAGCAGAGTGTGAAGGTTCAGTTAGCAGGTAAGAGCACAGTTCTGCTCAAAATACTGCAATGCACACAGCATTATGGGTGACATACCAGAGTTCAAAAGAGGACAGACTGTTGGTGCACGTCTTGCTGGCGCATCTGTGACCAAGACAGCAAGTCTTTGTGATGTATCAAGAGCCACGGTATCCAGGGTAATGTCAGCATACCACCAAGAAGGACGAACCTCCACCAGCATCACGTAGTGACCTGGCCACTATCCTGCAAGAAGAATGGCTTAAACTCCCTCTGACCACTGTGCAGGACGCAGTATATGTCATTCCCAAGACCAACTGACGCTGTATTGGCTGCAAAAGGAGGCCCTACACCATACTAATAAATGACTGTGGTCTAAAACCAGGTGTTTTAGTTTTATTGTCCAACCCCTGTATCTTCAAGAGCATTCCAGTCTGAGGATTTTGCAGCCCAGTCTAAATGTGTAGATGCTCCTGGAACTTCTTCATGCCAAATTGGTCACAATTGCAGACACTGTGAGGCGATTCAGTGGGGATTCAGAGGTGCACAGAGGTTCAGGTCATGTGTTCATTTGTTTCTGTCCCTGTTGAAGACACACAATCGCACACACAGTTCCCACTACCTCCCACAGCCTTGCTGAACACAGCGCAAATCTGGACATTATTAATGCCACATGCTGCCACCACAGGCCAGTGCACTGCCAGCCCGCAGGTTTGCTTTCTCAGGATGGGTGGAGCAGCCCTGACCCTCAGAGAGCAGAAATAAACACTTCCCCCCACAGAGACCATGTGAATGCGTGCATGCTTGTGTGCATGATGGACATTTAATATACAGAGAGATCAGAAAAACCTGCAGTAATACATACATGCATCGTTCAACTGTGGTACATGTATATGCGTATGGAATCACTCTGTATCTCTCCTTCATTCGCCTTCCATCTCGTTCTTTCCTTCCCCTGTTTTTCCCCATCTCATTCCATCCTACATCTATACCACTCCTATAGTAAGCCCAATCCCATTGATAAGACAGTAGTGGTCCCATTAGCTTATGGTCTTTACCTGTGTCCCACTGACACACATAGGAGGGAGTAGTGGGTGTCCAGCCCAGAGAAGGCTGCACTGCCCCCTACTGCTTGCACTGCCCAGCAAGATTTAGTGGTGGGGAATGTGATACCATTATCATGAGCGATTACATCAGAATATCCCTCTCAGTTTTATCGTAGATATCATCACTACTTCTTTAACAATGATCAACAGCATGTTTCATTAAACAGAGAGCATCATTCGGCCTGTTTAAACTGACGTGGTGCTTTATTATTTATGAATCCTTGTACAATAAAATGTCATTGCTTGTGCACTGTCCCCATTCTATCTGCTCAAAGCTCAGACAAATTAAATATCGTCATTGTTACTGTGGCAATGTCTTCAGTGACAGTGTCTTCAGTGACAGTGTCTTCAGTGACTGTGTCTTCAGTAACAGTGTCTTCAGTAACAGTGTCTTTAGTAACAGTGTCTTCAGTGACTGTGTCTTCAGTGACTGTGTCTTCAGTGACGGTGTCTTCAGTGACAGTGTCTTCAGTAACAGTGTCTTCAGTGACTGTGTCTTCAGTAACAGTGTCTTCAGTGACTGTGTCTTCAGTAACAGTGTCTTCAGTAACAGTGTCTTCAGTGACTGTGTCTTCAGTGACAGTGTCTTCAGTGACAGTGTCTTCAGTGACAGTGTCTTCAGTGACTGTGTCTTCAGTGACAGTGTCTTCAGTAACAGTGTCTTCAGTGACAGTGTCTTTAGTGACAGTGTCTTCAGTAACAGTGTCTTCAGTAACAGTGTCTTCAGTGACAGTGTCTGCAGTAACAGTGTCTTCAGTGACAGTGTCTTCAGTAACAGTGTCTGCAGTAACAGTGTCTTCACTGACAGTGTCTTCAGTAACAGTGTCTTCAGTAACAGTGTCTTCAGTGACAGTGTCTGCAGTAACAGTGTCTTCAGTAACAGTGTCTTCAGTAACAGTGTCTTCAGTGACAGTGTCTTCAGTGACAGTGTCTTCAGTAACAGTATCTTCAGTGACAGTGTCTTCAGTGACAGTGTCTTCAGTAACATTGTCTTCAGTGACAGTGTCTTCAGTAACAGTGTCTTCAGTGACTGTGTCTTCAGTAACAGTGTCTTCAGTGACAGTGTCTTCAGTGACTGTGTCTTCAGTGACAGTGTCTTCAGTAACAGTGTCTTCAGTGACAGTGTCTTCAGTGACTGTGTCTTCAGTGACAGTGTCTTCAGTGACTGTGTCTTCAGTGACAGTGTCTTCAGTGACTGTATCTTCAGTAACATTGTCTTTAGTGACAGTGTCTTCAGTAACAGTGTCTTCAGTGACTGTCTTCAGTGACAGTGTCTTCAGTGACTGTGTCTTCAGTAACAGTGTCTTCAGTGACTGTAGTGAGTGTGTGGAATGAGTCTCCAAAGAGAACTCAATCAAAACTTGAAAGACGTGTAGTGAAAGGATGTGAGTGAATGATTTACTACTGTCAATGTTTATAAATTATTGTAATGTGAATTATGTGTTTGAGACATAAACAGTGCCCCAGGACTTCTTTTTAAGCTGTGCGTATGATGACATTAATCCTTACATTAGTTAATAGTTGTATACTGGAGGTTAGTGAACCAGGCTTGTGCTCAGAAGGCCATCGGTTTGATTCCCTGAACTAAAATGACATGACTGAAGTGCCCTTGAGCAATACCCTTACTGCTCCTGGATGCCATGGATAGGGCTGCCCACTGCTCCCTGTCCCCTAGTGTTGGGTTTTTAATTGCACCTATAGGTTGATTGTGGATGTTAAATTGCTCTATGTGTAAGCACAATTGGCAAAATGGTTATAATCGCACATATATCGTCGCTGTCCAAATTAAAACATGTATCTCCATTTTTGTTGATTTTTACTTTTATGCCCCATTTGATTACATAAGCTGCTGTTTACACTGTGTGGAACTTTCATGAAGAATGGCCCAACAGAAATGCCTCAAAACTGCTTGGAAAGACGTCTGGTTCCATTGACTTCTATTTAAATGAAATAAGGTTTTGGCCTCTCCTATAAAGTTGCAGTTTTTGGGTATAATTGTTTTTCTTGGACAGCGACGGTATACAAGTTTCTGTAAAGCATTCCAATCTGGGAATTTTTAAGGCCAGTCCAGATGTTCTGTAAAGCATTCCTATATGTGAATCTGGGAATTTTTAAGGCCAGTCCAGATGTGTGAACCCTCCTGAATCATCGCACCAATCAGTCACATTTGTAGCCCTGTAAACGTGGGGCTGTCCACTGTCTCCTAGTGTGTGGTTGTTTAACTGTTCGTATGGGTTAAATGGGAAGGTTGAATTCCTCCGTGTGTAAGCACAACCAGCAAAAGGGTTTCACCCAGTCCGTCCTCATATCCTCTGATATGTAACTGATTATTTTAGGCTTTACAGGGTGACTGGCAGTGGCACCCATTCACCATAGCTTAGTGTGTTCTCTTTTTATTAATACTCCAAATCATATTTCTTTCAGTTTTAAATAAATATTACATATTGCTCCTTTAATTCTTTAAACCAGTTTTATAGCTTTCCGTCATTTATTCCTATTGGATGCTTTTGTATTAGAATACTGGAACTGGTATCCACCTTTGTACAGCTAATAGCCGCTCACACACAGTATGTAAAACTGGACTAGGATGCCAGCTCAGGGAAGGCAGACGTTGGGTCACCTTATCCTTGGACAACGAACAGCGCAGCTTCTGAAAGAGGCTTCTGTCTATACGGGTGATGTCACACTTTTAGAGAGGAGTCCTCCTTTTCAGTGACTCTGCAGGAAGGTGAACAATGCCAGCTTTTGAAGCAGCAAGCGTGGGTTTCTCTGTCTTCTCTGTTCGACCCGAATGCTGGTGATCCTCATGTTGATCTGACTGTGTGTCTTAAAGCATTGGAGTGAGCAACCTCTTTCTCTCTGTATCTTGTTTTTGGATGGACAGATTTACACAGACTGGGCGAATCACTACCTGGCCAAGTCTGGTCATAAGCGGTTGATACGGGACCTCCAACAGGACGTGGCGGATGGAGTGCTGCTGGCCGAAATCATCCAGGTCGTAGGTAAAGTAGCCACTGACTGGACATGCACAATATTGCAATGTTGGTTTTTGCAGTAGGCACTTTTCCAAAGCTTGGAATATGCGAATCTCTAATAGCTAGAGGTATCTACGTATCTGACATTTGCTTCCTATCACCACTGAATTTTCTGATTCATTAAATTTCTATAGAGGTATTGTTTATTTGGAGTATTTGATAAATAAATTGAGAATTTCTACATAATTTCTACAATAAAAGTGTCAGGTTAACTTTTTTTAACAAAGCCATTTAGAGTGGGCTTAGTTTTGGAAAAACTTGTTGAGTCAGAATTGTTCACAGTGTTGGTGAATGGAACCAGACGTCCATCTCTAAAAGCTCCATCACAGAAAGTAATTACATGAAGTGGTTATGAATCCGCTGCCTGATGGCTGAGTCGTTGTTTTACGGTAGTTTTGTGTTTTGGTGTTGGTATAAAACATACACACTCATTAGTTGCATGAGTATTTGCACCCAGAAAGACTCAACCAACTGGCATGAAACTTGGTGGGTAGATCTGACATTATGAGACATGCACATGGTTCAGGTTTCACGCTCGGCAGCGCATGTGACATTAGCAAGGCCGGGCCTTATCGCTGTACCTGACTGACACAACTGCCACAACAGCTTGTGACTTTTGTCTTGGTGGAGGCGAACAATGAATCTGTGTGTGAAGAGTTTAATGTCACACGTCACGTGTCCAGAAGGCATGGTGTCACCCAACCTCCACTCCTACCGCACCATCTGCAGGAACTCTAAAATGATTTCATCTTTTATTAATCTTCAGACCTCCCCAGTGCTAGCTGCCGCCATTTTCTCTGGGTGGGGAGACCGCGGTGCATTATGGGATACAGTAGTTCAAGTTTCAAGTTCAGGTTTCAGGTTTATTTGTCATATGCAGAACATGTCAGGACATTTATGCATTGAAATGCTTGTGGTGAGGCTTAGGTTGATACTCTACAGGAGGACAAAACTATATACATACTAAACATATTAAAATAAAGAGATATAAAAGTTATATTAAATAAATACAAAATGCACAAAATATACACAAAATACTGAATATACAAAGACAGGAGGGATCTGTAGAAATTCTCTGACATTGACAGAGTGCAGTGGTGTTGGTGAAAGGCTCACAGCTTGAACATCATGAAGATAGCTCCCGCTGTATACTAGAAACTTTGGAGCAGAACACCATCCAGGTATCTTTAGTGTACCACAGATCTTCAATGTAATTGCATGCTGGATACTACATACTACTTTTAAGTAGATTTAGTATGTGAGTAGTATGCAGTATACCATTTTGAACACG
Organism: Prochilodus magdalenae; assembly: GCA_024036415.1. Lineage (NCBI taxonomy): Eukaryota > Metazoa > Chordata > Actinopteri > Characiformes > Prochilodontidae > Prochilodus > Prochilodus magdalenae. The sequence goes on along the minus strand of JAMWET010001978.1, from coordinate 137,675 downwards.
GCCAATGACATGTTTTAGACCTGTTTTAGAAATATGTAGACATTTTGAAAACTCGGTGGAATTCCCCTTTTAACATACCACTATGAATGACTAAGCGATTTAGCAGTGTCGAAATTTTGTGTAGTTGGTGGAGTTGCCCTTTTAATTAGCGCTTAAGTAACGCGTCAGCATGTATGTAATGCTGCTACAGACGCGCGCGCACACATTTCAAATTTAAAACTCAACGGAAATAACGGATCATCAGGAGCCCTAGTTCAGCCCTCGCTGAAGAAAATGGATTCATACTTTTAGCTTCTGCTCTCTCAGTTCGTATTCTGAGACGTATTAACAGATTAATAATGATACGTCATTATAAACCTGATAAATATACCCGTGCGGATAAACCTCAGCTTAGTTACCGCCCCTAAGCGCCGTTGCCTGAGGTAAGTTAGCTGGTTAGCTAGTTAGCGTAACCCTAACACTAACCCTGACTTCTTGTCGTTTAATTCCTGTGAATTTAACCGACAGGTTAGATGTTGAAGGCAGACCTGCATTATGCACCTGGTTAAAACTGGATTTCTGTACGGTATGTGTGCGTTTGAAGCGTGAGCTAATTTTATTTAATTCGCAGTGCTAACGTTACATTAATTAATTGTAATTAATTAAAGTAAATTAGTTAAATTATAATTCATCGTCCTTGGGTAACAATGAGCCTCACCTAGTTACGTTAACGTATAAACGTTATAAATGAAGCGAAAGGTCGTTGGGACTGAGATTCTATTCTATTCTGAAAGAGTCGATTCTTTGACTACAGCACGTCTGGAGGATGTGGCTCGATTCTTGACCCGTGACTCTAAGAGTCGAAATATTGTGAGTCGACTCTTCGACTCTGTCGAGTTTTTTAAAAATATTTTTGTTTTTTTACTGCAATCGGCTGAAGGAGCATTTTGACAGATACATCCTGCAACGCAGCTCTGTATTTTCTTTATGATTTAGGAGCCAATAAACAATTATTAGAAATGGAACAAAAAACAAAAAGAAACGGTTTTGTTTTTTTACAGAATGTTGAAGCTGAGATCTGGTCCTATCCTTATTCCAGCTTCTTAGTCAATTTCAGTTACAGTTGATTGAACGGTCAGTCTTTCTAACCATTTTAACACTATTAAGAATAAAAAAAGATTTTTACAAAGACATTTTTTTATTGTATCCCTGTCAAACATCTCAGAAACGTCTGGACAAATATCCAGAAATAATTCAGGAAGAAGAAAAAAAATTATATCTTACCAAACAAGCTTCATGATTTATTACTGACTCTGCATTTTTCTGCTTGTTTCAAGCCAATGAGAAGATTGCTGACATCAATGGTTACCCTGAAAGCCGCTCTCAAATGGTAAGCCCTGATTTGTTTGTTTTGAATCATTACTGTGTTCTACCTGAGGGAAAGTGTAAACATTACGGGACACCACAACTCCTATTCTCCCCTCATTTTGGGATTAGCCACAAAGGCATGTGTCCCTCCCAGACAGAATAGAAACTCAACAGATGATATGTGTAGGTTCACTGGTGGTTTAGAATAGTAAATAAAACGGCTATATTTGTGTATTTCCTATCAACACCTTTGTTAAGAAATCCTTGTCAGTAACGTTTATTTTATTCTGGATATGTGTTCTAGATTGAGAACATTGATGCCTGCCTTGGCTTTTTGGCAGCTAAAGGAGTTAACATAAAGGGGCTCTGTGCTGAAGGTAAGCATATGTGTGTGTGGGTGAGCATGCATATGTGGCAGAATCCACAGACAAGAAATTTCTGGATTTACTAAATAGTTTTTATAATTACAAGCCACATGCTTCTTGTCCTGTGTACTTCTAGCGTCATGCAAGATTCCATGCAATGTTTTTTTATATAAAACATTAAGACATACACAGATATATTTAATGATGCACAAGCTCTAACTGTTTAACATATCTGGTCATCTTTTTAACCCGTTTCTTCACTCCTAGAGATCCGCAGTGGCAACCTGAAGGCCATTCTGGGCCTGTTCTTTAGCTTATCACGCTTTAAACAACAACAGCAGCAACAAAAACAACAGCAGCAGCAGCAGGATGCACTGAAGCAGGCCAAACACGACACCCAGAGTGACCAGCACACCCAAACCCCACAGAACTTGAGTCCTGCTCAACACTGCCCCATCCACAGTCAGCAGCAGCAAACCCTCAGCACTCCACTGCCCAGCACTCAGGGGGACATGCAGTCCAGGTGCGGAGTTTTATCGCACTACACAGCACAACAGAAACCACTGCTAATGTATTTCTCATTTTCAATGTATTCAGGTGTTTGTTCATAGATGCACCGACTACACATGATCTAAAATACACAGTTCACTAGTAGTGAGTATGACCTCGTCAGTTCTTTGAGCTGAATTGACTAGTGACTTCTCAATTTCTGACATCACTAAAATAAGTATCCAGGTTTCCCTCCAGCTGTCCAATTAAATTCAAAGAATAGCTATAATGTGGAGTAAGTTCACAAAAAATTGGTAACACTGACAAACTCTTTACTTGTTTTGTTTAATGTAGAGATGCAGAAAAAACAACGCTGGCAAATATAATGACTCAAAATCTGTGACATGCATCTTATTTTTTATTTGTATTTAACATGACCATTATGTTTTTTGCTTTAACAAAATAGGCATGTGTTAAATTCTGTATTAGTAAACTGTTACCTGTTGCCGTCTGTCATTTTTCGTAGTTATGACTAGACACAAAAGCAAAATCTGTGCGGTATTTGCGTTCATTCCGAAAATGCGTTTCCATCGCAATTTATTGCATTTCAATTCTTAACTCAAGCAAACGTCAAAACTTTTACGCCATACTTGAATTTCCTTCACATATTTTTTATTTTTATATGCCAGAATACTCAACAGTGTAAGCTGATGGAAACTTAGTGTGTGAATAGTGTGCTGTTGCTTCCTTTTTCTGCCTCTTTAGCTCTTCTTTTCTCCTTGTTCTCTCTTTCTTCTCTCTTTGTGAACATATCTGCAGAAACATTTATATCAGCTCTAAGGCTTTCTTTATGCTGCAGTTCTGCTTCTTCTTTCTGTTGCCCTGTAGTACACTAATCTCATTGTTTTTTCTCTCTTCTTTTCCCTGCTCTTACATCTATCCATCTCCTCTGCTCTGTGTCGCTGTCTTCTATCCAGAGACTCATCTCAGAGCAAAACTCTCAAGCTGTCTGTGGCTAAGAAAAAGTCTACTAGGTCAGCTCTCAAACCCTGCTCTTACAGCGCACTGCCTTGTAATGCATGAGAGCCTGCCTTTTAGCCCATCTGGAAAGATACTATGTGTAAACATGAAGATTGTGCGTGCATGTGTGTATCTTCGTGTGTCTGTGTGTTGGGGTAGAGATACATAGTAATTTCAGCTACAGAAATGTTTAAAATGTTAGGTTCTTGCCAAAAAAAGAGAGTAATAGGCCTATAAATGAATTGTTGTAATTAAAGATTAAGCGCTTTATTTTAATGGCAATAAAAATGATATAAAATTTATGAAGATTAAAATGCTTTTTAGTCTCATGCGTTCAACTCAAACACATTCAAACAGTTATTGCTGCAGACTCTAGACAAGTCATTTTTATTCTCTGGGATACAATATACAAAAACTTCTTATAATGATTTATACCACTAACTTCATATAATAATTTATCCCTGCTAGCATGCTAGTGCCATCTGTAGCTGCAACTCAAACTGTAAAAGAAAAATAATGGACTTAAAGGTTCTGTAGAAAGCATTCACTCAGTTTTTTTAATTGTTCATTGATAATTGCTCTGCATTAAATGTTATTTTGGTTGGGGTTAAAAATGTGCCAGATGTGATTTTACACACCCATCTACACTCTATGATACCCTATGATCTGTTCATAGAATGACATTTTAAATGAAGTTTTTTTCTCTTTTTTAGTGACTTCATGAATAATTTGATACACTCTGGTCTGATTGGCTTGTTCATGAAATCGTGAGATGCCACGATGATCAAACAAAAGTTAACATGTCGAAATAAAATGGCTATATAAAATGACCCTCCATGTAAACAGGCTTTTTACACTGTTTAGTTACTTGAAGATTGCTAGTAGTTAAACTTACCTAGACTAGCTACTCACTATTAAAGTGAGTTCTTACTATGAAACTCTCAGTTTAAGATGAGCTGGTTCAATTGGCAAACACCGATACAATCAAACAGCATGGTTACTACTTACAGGCTTCTGTTAAAGGTAGAACTGCTTCTCTCCAGCCACATTTACATTCTGGTGCCTGTACAAGCTTAAACATTTAAAGTGTTGACATCCTATTCACAGCCTGGAAACTTTGTAAAGACTGTTAGATGTTACTGTCTTTTGTAAATGACGGTTATGTATTTAAGGGAAGACAAACAGTGTTTGAGGTTTACAGTATGTCAGTTCTATGTACTCTCCTTATTTCACTTATGCCTGTGTAAGTACAGTTTTCCAAACTATGGCACCTTTAAAGGGATACAATTCTTTGAGTGAATGAGCATTCTCTGTTGTCAATGACATTGTATTTGGGGGTACAGACATGCTACTACATACTGTGATTATTTTTAAATGTTTATTATATGGTAAACAGTTTTTAAGTGTTTTTGGTTTCAATGCATCATGATTCATTTGTCTCACGTTGTAAATTTAGCAATATTTTAGGATTCTGGAATTGTGCTGTAATTGTAATTAGTGTATAAATGTATTATTTATATACTTACACTCTTTGAAGGTGTGCATGATTGTGTGTCTATGTTTCTGGATGTTTGGACTCCTGAGTGCCAGCTGCCCTGCTGCATTTTTATACGTGCACTCCCTCTAGTGGTGATATCTTGTCACTGTGACTTCAGGGACTCGAGAAAAGCATGTGAAACTCTTTGAATAGATGTTTTGTTCTTGTTCATATGATCAGATAGTGACATTAAGATACTAAAAAGGCCAGGGATGGTCTTATTATTATATAATTAGTGAGCTGATCTTACTTCAGTTCACTTACTTCAGAGGCTTATCTGTTATGTAGCTACTTTTAGAAGCTGTAACATATATGAGAGGAGAATTGTAAGTGTAGCTTTACAATGCTAATATCTCTCTCTCTCTCTCTCTCTCTCTCTCTCTCTCTCTCTCTCTCTCTCTCTCTCTCTCTGTCAACACCACTCGTTTTTGCTTTTTTCTTTTTCTCTTCTTTCTCTTTTTTCCAACCTTCTTTCTTTTTTCATTTCATCCCTCTCTTTTGGTTATGTCTTCTGTCTCTCTCTTTTTTTCTGTCTCTCATTTTCTCCCCCTGTCACCCTTCTCCTTTATCACTGTTTTTCTCTTTCTCTACCTTTCTTTTTGTCTCTTGCATTGTTTTGCTGATCTTCTATTAGGCTGCCGGGTCCGTCGGTCCGAGGAACAGGCACTGAAGCCAAGTTACGGAAGTCCAGCAGCAGCAGACGCAGCCAGAGCTTTAACCACTGTGACAAAACCAAAACAACAGCACCAGCCTGCTCTCAGCACACAGGTACACTGTTATTACTAGCAATTATTTCTGTAATCAGTTATTTTGATGACCACTATTCGACTGATAGGCCTCATTTAATTTAATTTACCAGACTATTTCCTTGATTACTGTCGATCTACCATTCTTACTGCTATTATCTCTCTCTTTGCCCTGTCACAATGCCACCAGCAATTAATGTTCTTTCTGCATTAACGGTTACCTCTTATGTGATGCAACAAAACAGCAGAAATCATATTTGCCCCAGCGCTCCCTGTAGCATATTACTGTCTGTCACAGTGACCATGTGGATCATACTAACATGATCATATTAGCACTCATCCTTATTGTTGATTAATTGTTGAAGCCTTAAGGTCACTGAAATACAGAAAAAACAAATGCACAGCAAAAAAACTATATCTGTTGCTTCCTACAAAAGACTGTGACACTGGCTGCTTTCCACATTGCAAAAGTGAAAGGAACACACTTTATTCAGGAGCTTGAAGATGAATAGATAGCTCAGAGATCCATAACCCACGTTGAGCTGTTTTGGAGATATGACAAAGCGCACATGACCTGGCAGAAGCTTTTTGTGCTTGGTTGTCACTATGTTAATGCCAGAGATGACAGTGATGGATTGAGTGAGTTCAGTTTGCATTTGCAGTCTAAAGATTGTGTTAGGGTGCACAATATCATCAGTCGTACTTGTGTTTAACTTAGTTTACACATGCGTCACACAAATAAATAACACTTGGTGTGGGAAGGCCTTTACTCTGTGCCTTTTACCCAGTTGAACCTCTGAGGAGTGTTTTCTTTGCAGCGCTGATGTGTTGATGTTTAGATGGAGATAAGTTATGTGTGAATGAGTAATGACTGCTCACAGATTGGATATTGGCGTCACCAAATACTTTTGTTTTCTTTACTTTGCCATATATTAGGTAAATGCAATTCGGTGCTTGTGTAGCTGAAATAAAGGAACAGCTGTGTGCAGAATGTGATATACCGTATCTGTAGCAACTATATATATATGGGCAGTCGTGGGCTGGAGGTTAAGGAACCAGCCTTGTGTATATATATATATATATATATATATATATATATATATATATATATATATATATATATATATATATATATATATATATATATATATATATATATATATATATATATAAGATGAGAGAGGGATATGTTTTATTTATTATCAGTTTCACTGTCTAGTGAAATCCCTTACTAATTTACTATGCAAACAAAGTACAAAACAGGGAACAAAAAATATAATGTGTGAAAATATGCAATATATAGGAATTGCATGTGTTTATTTGTGCAATTGTGCAATGTATTGCATGTCACTTAATTCTGAATTGCACATTGCTGTGCGTGCAAGTTTTAATGTCCTAGTCAAGTGAAGTCAGAGTTTATTAACATAGTGCCTTTTACAACAGATGTCACAAAGCAGCTTCACAGAAAAACTGGGTCCAAGCTCCCAGTGAGCAAGCTAAGGGTGACAGTGGCAAGGAAAAACTCTTTAAGGGTACTCCATCCTCCTTTAGTCGACATGGAATAGCGAGAGAACACACTCAAATTAGCTGGACTTGTGGGTTTTGAGACCATATCAGTTGCTTATGTGAGGTGTTAAAGTGACTGGAGAGCTGGCTATGGGTGCAGGGTTTCCAGATCCCTAATTGTCTCGGGTAGAAACTATTCCGTAGTATGGTGATCCAGGGCTTTTATAGATGAGGGATGATAAAGATGTGGGATGAAACAATACCAGTTATATAGATGTCATTTGATGTTCCATTTCTTCTGTAAAGCCTTGCCTGTGCATTTCTCCTCTATGACACAATCTGTGCAAACCTGCTGCTCTGCCATCCCGTTCCTGTGCACACAAACCCAACCCTGTTGTTTTTTGGGACAGTTTAGGGGCAGAGGTCAAAACTATGAAACTATGAAAAAGTATATTTGAACTTTTACACTGGATATGCGTGTAACAAGAATAGTCAGTGTACTTAAAACTTCTTAAAAAAAAACAAACAATGTTCTTTGATTTGGTTTTAATTAAAGAGAAAGAGAGAGAGGAAACAGGAACAGGGAGAAAGAAAACTAGAGAGTGTTAATGAGACTGCAGTAGTTAGTCAGCACGTAATGGGAGAGAGAGAGAGAGGATGTGCATTCATACTCACTGATCCGTCCACAATAGAAGAAGAACAGAATGGAGAATGGGGAACTCAGCACAGCATTCAGAATCAAATCAGACACTATCAACCGAGTCAACCAGACAGCCATCAGCTCAGTAAGTTTCCTCTAAACTACAGTCTTTTGATGCGGAGGTTAGTTTTTAAGGATATACCATCGTATAAAGCTCTCAGTTTTAAACTTTAATAATTCTGCTAACCATGTTTTTCAAAAAATCACAGAGGAAGTAAATAAACTACTGCTTCCTGTGATACATTCAGCATGTATAATCTGCACAGTAAACAGCAGTAATATTAGTAATAATGTCATATTTATTAAAATTTTAGTAAATACCTAAGTTTATTTTGTGTATTTATTTCTGGTATAATATCAGTAGTAAACGTATTTTAACATGTACTAGAGATTCTTTAATGTTTTTAGTTCATTATAACATGAAATCCTATCATTTTTTTTTACTACCATCCCATCTCTACTACAGTGTGAAGACTGGATGATAATGACATCAGATTAAATATTGACTGCTTTTGTTACACGTCACAGTGGGTCAGACATAGGAAGGATTGATTTTCCACTACAGAATAAACAGCTCTACTTTATTGGAGATGAGAGCACTAGGGCAGTGCTAGTGACAGCATGATAGACCAACACAGGTAACACTTGACTTTTATTAGAGTGCAAAATAGACTTCCAGAGCCATGCGTTAGACTTAGTCCAGATTAGAACCTTTGCTTTAGTGTGTTGATTTTATTTGTACTTGGCTTTGTGGTAGTGTAAGGAGTCTGGATGTGACTTTGCACTAAATATTTTATCTTCTTTATAATGACTTATAGGAATAATAATCCTGAGATTAGGGGTTAAGCCTTGTTCTGCTCTTTTTTCCATTATGTTTTTTTATCTGTTGCATTCTATGTGCTTCTTATGCCTTTTGTCTTTGTGCAAACCTGCAGAAGAACTAATTATTCATGTGTGAAAACATACATGGCAAATTAACAGTTGGGCGTAATATTAATTTGGTATTAACTTCTGAAGATGTCCAAGGATGTCTAAGCACACCTCAGTACCTCACTGTCATAGTTACATTGCTTGTTGTTTTTTAGTTGTTCCTGAATAATTTTAGTGGCTATTGAAGAGTAACTCCAAAGTTTAATAACTGGATGGTAAGTCCAGGATTGCAGGTTTTTACACTGGTCAAGACTTGATGTGTCGGCCAGTGTGAGATTTAGTGGACAAAACTTGTAGTAGGCAGTGTTGATGTGTTTGGCACTTCACACGGACGTCTTATTACTGTAGCTACATTCCAGGAACAGGTCTGTTTGGCTTCTTAACACTCATTCTTTTATACTGTGTTTTCTATTCTGTGTGGCTTGCAGAGGTCAGCTGTTCATTTCCTGTAGGGGTTTACTAATTGGCCTACACACTGCGATTCAGCTTCCCACTATGTACTTCATATTTTGAATGTTCACACTGAAAGCTCAGGAGGAATATATGTGATTGCTGTTTGGATCGTATTTTCTAACAAACAAAAAAAAAAGTTAATTTGATTATACATTCATGCATCAGTTTTGTTGTTCAGTAAAACATATTTTTGGTCTTTTCACAATGGAAGTTTGCCTTTTCCAAATGTTTGGACTTTTTGCCAGTAATGCTGATACTAACCTTAACTGTGATTGGATGGTTGAAAAAAGCCCACACTAATATGATTGGACTGTTGAAATACGCCCACTCACAATGCTCTTCAGAGACCACTACTTGACTACTGGGCACTGACCTACCTCAAAGAGCCAGACAGCTGGTCAAAAAAGCACCTTAGTCTTTTAGTGGAGGCTAGCTAGCCCTGACAGGGTCTTAGGCTCGCTGTGTGTAAGTCCTCTGTTTCCCAGTAAAGTGTAGACACTGGGCCCTGATGGGGATCATACAAAGAGGGTACAAGGGGTCTGGTGGGACAGGCTGGCCGGCATAGGTTACCTGAAATTAGCAAAGCAAGTGCCGGAATCAGAGGACCAGCAGGCTGTTCTGCAAATTCTGCCATCCTGGGAAGATGAATTTGCAGTACAAAGGAAGCTTGTGGGGCAAAGGAAGATAGCAAACAGTAATAAGCTTGGTAACTCAAAACGGAGTGGGACAACCACTGATGCTAATGTGCTCTAGATGCTAATGTGCTCTACGGTATACTGTAAGGGAGATGGGTCATGCTAAATGTCTCTCCAGTGCCTTGTCGAGCCAAGATTTCAGGCCCGCCAAAAAATCCTGAATACAAAAATGATGCAAAGTTTAACAGTAATCTCCGCAATTCAGTATTGCATACTTCAGTCTTTTCATATGTTTTCAGAAAGTATTTTCTAGCATCTATAATGTGTTTAGAAACAAATCTCTGAATTGTCTTGTATATGAATGTTTGTATATGCTGCTGTCTGTGGTAGGTTTTCAGCAGACATACAGTTTATGTATCCTACCTTTCTTTAAATATAGTTATTTGTTCAGTGGATGTGCTAATTTAATATTTTCTTAATACCAAATAAAATATTTAAGGTATCTGTATCCAAAACTAAAATCCTAAATACATCTTTAAGCATTTCAGATTTTTTACTTCGGCAAAGAGTGGTTTACATGCATTAGTTTAATTCGAAAAGTGGCCATTTGGGTGAGAATGGGCATGTGGCTGCTATACAGTAGTTAGCAAAATGCCCTGTACAGTAAGCCAGTTTTTATGCCGTGTTAGCCCATTTTTTTGAACAGTCCATTTTGAATTTTACTGTTTCTCTGCAGAACCGAGAAACATAAACTTCACTAACAATAAAGTGTGTAGGTTAAATATGCCTAGTCTTTAACTGAATGAGTGTTTTTATTGCTTATACTGGAGTTTTTCCTTTCCTCTGTAGCCCTTGGCTTGCTCACTGGGGGCTTTGACACCAGATTCTCTCTAAAGCTGCTTTGTGACAACATCTGTTGTAAAAAAGCGCTATATAAATAAATGTTGACTTAACTTGTTGACTTAAATTGGACTCTCTTTAGACTCTCTTAGTTTTAAACTTTTTCTTTTTCCTCTATATAAATTGCTTTTCTGTGAAGCTGCTTTGAGACGACATTAGTTGTAAAAAGTGATATACAAATAAATATTGATTATTGGTTGATTGATTCACTAAATTGAACCACATGAGAGAAAGACTGTTACCAGTTTGTTCATTATCAATCAGATAATCATTATCAATCAAATCTGTTCAGTTATGAATTCAGCCTTTATGCAGCCACACACAAGGTGCATTAAATTAAATAGGGAGGGAGAGGAATCAGTATGTTAATTTTAATGTTAGTTTTATGGAATATTGAAGTTTTGTCCAGGCCTGAGCTTCCATTAAAAACACATCCCACGTCAAACGTTTCCTAAAGTCATCCATCTGTCGGACGTGTTCTGTGAGTGTTCCCTTAGCGAATAAACTGCCCATTCGGTTTCCTCCCCACCACGCTCTCAAAACAAACAGTAACCCCTGCTAGCTGTTTGGGTTTGAATTTTGAAAGGGAGGCAGTTATAGTTCCCTGACTGCCTGATTCACACAGGGATATTTCTTGAAGGTGGTTGCTGATAGACTGAAGCGTGGGGCAAGCTCTTCATGACTTCTGTGCCATTTTTAGATGTGTGTCATTTTGGGCTGATTGTTGCTCTACATGAATTTTAGCTCGGGTGTATGTCTGCGTGACTGCAAGGTGAGTTTGATGAGTTGTTAGTATTATAAAAATGTATTTGTGTAACAGGTTTAAGTTTAGGTGTTGTTTCTAGAGTTGTATAAATGGGTCCTGCTTTACTATGTTTTGTTTCTATTATTAATGAGCATAATTAAGAGAAGTTTTTTTTAAATGATTATTATTCTTTGCAAAATTGAGAATTTGTTTTAGAAAAAGTAAGGACATATTCACCATTATGGGTTATGTGTACATTACCTGGGGCTAGTCATATTGATATTGCAGCCTTGCTTTACTGTGCTTACTGGTGGTTGTGGAATATTTTCTTTGCTGATTAATGACTTATCAGTAAAATTATGATATTGCTCTTGTTTTGCTGCTCTGAAGGAGCTTAATCAATTTTCCTCTCTTAAAGGATCAGTCAGACATACCAGAAGAGCAAGGCAAACGGAGAATACACACTGATCAAACATCCAATAGCCAAATACAAGACAACGCTTAGTATACCTGTTAATAACAATACCTTGCAAAAATATTTTGTGACAAAGAGGTGTATAATAATAAGTCCAGAAGGCCACTGGAAACAGATAGCGGATCCAGAAATTTGAAAAATATAGTGCCATATAAGACATTTATTTTCTGTCTACATAGAAGGTATAAGACATTGGTTGGGGTGAAAAGTGGCCGTATGTGTTTTTATACATTTATGTTCACCCTATGCTCATTTAAAGTTAAATGAGCTTTTTTTGTGTATTTCGGTGAGCTAATAAATAATCTGATTAGCTCTGTCTGACTTGCCGGTTTACAGAGAGACACTGGAATGATCCTACAGTGTTGATTTTTACAAAAGCAACCTGTATAAGTAGACATATAAGATAATCCTTTATCCACAGTGAGGAAATTTGCATATACAGGAAATCAACTTAAAATTAACTAAATCAAAGTCAATTAATGAGTCAAGACTGTTTTATAACATGAGGTGACAGTGGTGTTGGAGGTTTATGGTATGTCAGTTCTATGTACTGAGCTCTTATTTGACTATGCCAATGCAAATGTTTTTACTTTCTTGATATATGCACATATGCCTGCACATATCAGTTAAATAAAGCTACCCGTTTCACATATGAATGATTCAAAATCATTGTAAGGTTTTTGAAGTAATCTTTTACTGTTTTGGTTCTTTGACAGTCATAGTCTAATGCATATGCGTTGCTTGGTGGACGTATTGAATATTATGATCATCATTAATAATAATGAATGTAGTATTTAAAATTGGTGTTTTTCATTATGTCATATTTTGTTACAGTTTTACTACATTATTTCCACCCCCCACAGATAAATCAAGTCCGCCTCTCGTGATGGTTGACCAAGGGCCTCCTAATTCTCCTGTGCCTCCTCCCACCAGCACCAATGAAGCCACCAGCAGCACCACCTGCACTAAAGGATGGAGGAGCAAGTCCCTCAATGCCAAGCACAGTGCTACCTCCTCCATACTATCAGTCAAACAGCCATCCTCAGCTTCCCTGGAAGCTCCTCCTAAAGTTATCGCCCAGAAGTCCATGCTGGACAAACTGAAACTCTTTAACTCTAGACCCAGTTCTCGTGCTTCCAGTGTTGCTTCTCTTGAAGACCCAGAAGCTCTACCTCCAGAGGTGGATGGAGGAAATGTTTGTCCTGTTCATCCTGAACCCCAATCAAGCCACCAGCGTCCAAGCAGTACAAGCCCCAAGCTGGCTCTGAAGGGGATTGCCCAAAGGACACTGGGTAGAGCTCTGGCACCCAAAATCAGCGCTGCCAAGGCAGCTGAGAAGGAAAAAGACAAAGTAAAGCAGAAGGGAAAAGAAAAAGTCATCAAACGGTCCTCTGGTGTGGATCAAGACCAGATTAGAGATGAAACCAGAAGTGAAACTCAAGCTTTGGTTGATGTTAAGAAATCCAGTTTTATCCCCAAAGGAACTAAGAGCAATAGCAATAAGAAAGAAGCATCCTCTACATCGCAGAGTGGTATACCCAAACCAGGGCATGCTGGAAAGGGTCCAGGGTTGGTGAAGGTCGTAGTGGCGACACCTTGTGGAAAGGAAGGGGAGCGTTCTCGCAATGTTAAGGCTGGAGGGAGTGTACCATTGCACAAGTGTCCGATGGAGAATAAAAATTCTAGCTCTACCTCTAGTTTGGCATCTTCAGAAGGAAGATTAAGTCAGAATAGTATGTGCAGTGTCGTTCAGTCCACAGCCTGCAACACAGCCAGTGTGCAGCTTCCTCAGCCACTGGCACAGTACAGCCATCCCAACACTGCTACAGTTGCACCCTTTATGTACAGGTGAGATGTTGGACATATGTTCTATGTGTATTGTATAATATATTATTATATTATAATATTATTGTATTACATTATTATATCTTGAAGTGAAACACATACATAAACTATATATACATATATATATATATATATATATATATATATATATATATATATATATATATATATATAGTTTATGCATGTGTTTCACTTCAAGACATAATAATGTAATACAAAAATATTATAATATAATAATAATTGTGTGTGTGTGTGTGTGTGTGTGTGTGTGTGTGTGTGTGTGTGTGTGTGTGTGTGTGTGTGTGTGTGTGAAAATAGTATAACTGTGTTAAGTTTTAGTTTTTTGTTTATTTTAATCAACACTGACTTAAATACAAGGTGAGCATCTTCAGTGGACAGTTAAAGTGTTACTGAATTGTTTTACTTCAGCTGATCTCCAGTGTACCATATTTGTGCTTTTTAATTTTCCCCAGGTCTCGGACAGACATGGATAAGACCGAACTAATGGAGGGTGCAGAAGTGAAGAAAGAGAGATCAGTCCTTCACAGCAAATCTATACACACATCTCTAGAAAGCCTGACAGGTTTGTGTCCTTTAGTTCAGCTCTTTTCCCGTAAACAGCCCCCAGCGCTGCACAGCTATGATGTAGCTGCATTCACATTATAGAGGTATAAGGGGGTTTACAGTGTTTTGAGGGTTTTTTAAGGTGGTACATATTCAATCAGATCATCATTAAATCAGATTTAAGTCAGATTTGAGATTCTTTGCATCACTCTCTATTGTGCATGTGCACAGCATTCTTGTCAGCAGATGGAGTCTGAGCCAAGAATGTCAATTAGTGATAAAGCTAGTAAACAAAAATTTTACAATTGGAAATTTTTTATGTGGAAGAGAAGTCAGAAATGTGTTCTAGATCCCATCTGTTTGTTCTTGAAGAGGTATGTAGAAGCCTTAAAGTCTTGAATCTGAGTTATTAAAGTTACCTCAAGGAGCAAATCGGTTCAGTTTTCAGATCAAAAACCTATGGATACAAGCATGTACTTTACTAATTCAGGAGGGGACATTTGGCAATATCTGATATAAGCCATGTGACAATACTACATCAGGCCTGTCTTTTATCTTTATTATTTATTCTTTTCATCTCATTTAATTGCATATGCGCATATGATTCTTGTCATGCAGCTTGTTGTCAGTATACCCGTTGTGTGCCCAGCCTAAACTGTGCAGTGCATTACTTGATTAGCTGAGTTACGCAGAAGCAACATTATGTTCGACATGATATTCATCACTGTTTAAAGAAGGATACGTATTCTAGTAGATGAATTAAATTAAATTATGATCGCTGAAATTGAGCTAAATAGGTCACATTTAGGGATTGTTGTTTTTGGTTTTCAGTGTAAAATGTGAAATTGTTGCTAAATGACAAAGTAAACATGCTTATTTATTAAGCACATATTAAAAAGCTGGGTGCTGCCTTAAGATGCGCAGGTCATGTGTCTTTACTGCACAGATATTCGGTGTGCTCATTGAGTGATCCCATGCATGTTGGGGAAATTGGGAATGTTGCATTTCAGCAAGTTGGGGATATTGGGGATGTTGAACTTCAGCGAGTTGGGGATATTGGGGATGTTGAACTTCAGCAAGTTGGGGATAATGGGAATGTTGAATTTTAGCAAGTTGGGGATATTGGTGATGTTGAACTTCAGTGAGTTGGAGGATATTGGGAATGTTGAACTTCAACGAGTTGGGAATAACGGGAATGTTGAATGTTAGTGAGAAATAATTAAAAAGCTTGTATTCAGTGTAAGAAATCTGGTGTAACTTCTGATGGAGAACATGGCCTTTAGCTCTGCTGTGAGTCCAGGGCCCAACTGCCAGAATCCTACAGCGCTGGAGTTTCACTGGACAGAGAAAGAAAGAAAGAGCTCATCTGCATGATAAAGGCCATTGATGTCAAAGAGTTGCAAAGGCCAAGCCATGTGTGTGTGTTGTGCATGTGTGTGGGGGTGTCTTTTTTATAGAGTGTGTGTTTTGCATGTGTTCATATAAGTTAGCATGATGTTTATGTATGTTATGTTTATGTATGTGTGAGTGTGCACATATGAGACAATGCATTAGTTTGCATCATTGTGCTGTAGCCTATGTGTTTGTGTAAGGTGGCGTGAGGAAGTGTGTGTGTGTGTGTGAGAAACTGTCTCTGTGGGTCGTTTTTTTTTTCCTGTTCTGTCAGCGCTCTGTGAGAAGAGAAATTGTCTCTGCAGGGGCAGTCTGCTGGCGGATGCTAGTGTGTCACTCAGTTTGCCTTTTCCCCCCTTTTCTTTTCCATGTAGGAGAGGAAAAGGCAGGCCTGTCCTTAAAAGGGCTTCTTTTACTTCTCACTTTCCCTTTCTCTGTAGAAAAGCTCGGAAATGTGTCAGAAATCCCATCCGCTTGTCCTCTAAGTGGGAATGGAGGAGTTCTGAAAGACTCACAGTCTTTCAAAGGCTTTTTACAGGCTCTTGAATTTGAGTTTTTAAAGGCTTATAGCCTTTGCTTCTAAGACTCACAGCTTTGATTTTGAATTTTAGAAGGCTTAAAGACTTTGACTATATTATGGAGCCTCAGAAGCATAGAACATTAGATTTTGAAGCCTCGTTAACTAGCACATGTGGACCCAGCTTCTCTTTGGACTGTGTGTCTTTAAGCCAAACTGGGATTGGGACAGCATGTGTGGGCTCCTCAACCTCCAGCGAAACTCCAGCTGGAAGCTTTGTTAATGGAGCCCCAGGAAGGAGTGACTCCGCTGAGCTGGTACAGAGGTCCAAGAAGGTGCACTCGCAAGGATGTCCTGCAGTGCCCTCTGAGGAGAGAAGCTGGTGTGTGGACCCTCAAGAGGTCAGAGGGAGTGTGTGTGAGTCGGTGCACACTCACAGCCACGTGTTTCAGCTGCACCTGACCCAACACAGGCACATGTGGGATGGCATTGCACGTGTAAACGAGGAGATCCTTTTGACCATGCTGGATATTTATGCGAAATATGAGAGTAAGACCCTGTGCCTGTGTGTGTTTGTGTGTGTGTACAAGTTATTCCATTGTGGGTTTGCATGTGTATATGTGTGTACTCCCCACATTCGTGTTATGTCACAGATTTAAATGACTGTTTTCCATAGTGACGGTCTTAATAGGCACCACACATTTTAGAAATAATGCATCTGACTATGCATAAAGTGTGTGTGGGGCATTCTGAAAGCCTATTATCCACATTTACCACTTGTCAGGTGCCCTAATACTGGGCAAGTGGACATTCAAAGGCATAGGTGGATAAAAAATAAAATTAATTTGATGTCTCTATTTGTCCTAAAGTTGGTCAATCAGCCTAAAGCATTTTTCATTCTTTATTGTAGTTTAAAAAGCAGCATTAGGTAAAAATGGTATTTTTGCCTTTGGGTTCCCCTTAATGTTGTAGAGCGTAATTCAGTTTTACACCACTGTCGTAAATGCAGATCATGCTTTGAAACCCCATCATGGACAGCTGGACGTATGCATTTGTTGACAAGCTGAAGGTACAGAATCCAACCTCCCATTATGCACATGAATACATAAGCACGATATAGATTGCACTCAAAAATTTGGTTGGCTTTATTTGTAAATAATTGCCTGTGTAAATATTTGCCACATATGCCTGTGGGATGCATGTGCTTGAAAAGGGGAATCAGATTCTGCCAGGGAGTCAGACTTTGGTAAGACAGGAATGACCTAACCTACAATCGCCTGCAGTTTTTCATTAATAATTAAGTGTTCAATTAAACACTCTGCTGTCTGATTTTTATTGTTTTCCCATTAGGCATTAAGACACTGGTCTCTTGCCAGGTCTCTTGCTTGACGCCATTCTCCCTATTATAAGTGTATCATCAAAATGATTCTGAAGCTGTTATTTTGAACTAAAACTTAAAAATGGAGCTAACATTGATCTTGTTTGTCCAAATACATATTAATAGATACATCTTAAAATAAGCCATGGTATAAATGGTATAAAAGTATACTTGGACTGCTGTCAGTATAGCCTAATAGTAGAAACACTGGCTTAACACTTTAGCATTATTTGATTTGAGTATATCGTTGTTTAGTCATTAAGTTAATTGTTTTATGCTGATTTGTCTACATAAGCTTTCTTTCATTTTTAGCTACTAGGGCTGTGTATTAGCTAGAACCTGGTGATATGACACGTATTGTGATACAGGGGTTACGTCTCAACATTGTAATCCTGTAATATATTCAGATTTTTTAAAATCTAATTTTAGGACAGCTGTTGCTGTATACAAACACTGATGTCTTAACATTAAACTATTAATGAAACATAAATACTGTGTTTTGTATTGAGAATTGATATTACAAAAACTAATATTGCAAAATTATATATTTCCTTACACCCCTAGCAGCTACAAAACTAAAGAAGCAAACTTTAGTCATTAAACATGTCTTGACTGCTCTACTCAGGTAAGAGCCAGTAAAAGTTGAGGGTGAAGTTTGTGGAACTCATTTACATGGGTTCAATAGCTGCAGGGCTGTGAGCTAGGCTCTAGTCAAATGTTAGTGTTTGAGTGATGTTATGAATGGAGTTGTTTGTGCCTTTCTGTGTCCTGGGTTGTACTGTACATGCACTCTTACCTCAACACGTTTTCCACAGCGTGTGTGCATGTGTGTGTGGTCTGTGTGTCTCTTAAGTTCCCTCATGATCGGCAAGTGCCTCTTAATCCTAGCAGCCAAATCCCCACCCGGCCAGAGTATGTGTTTATTTGCAAAAATCTTATTCGGTCAGGGCGGAGTTGACCCTGTTGTTGGCATTTTCTCTTTTGACTAAAAAACCCAAAGCTCTTTAACTAGCAGTGAGTGTTTGTTTCCTGATCCTTTACTTGCAAAAGTGCAAGCATTATGATGCCAGTACAGAACTGCACGCAATAGCTCAGCATGGATTTCAACTTCTGACCTGAACTCACCACTGGAAGAATATATTTGCTCCCTCGGGGTTGAAGGAAGCATCTCATTTCGTGAGGTCGTGAAGTGCATTTTTGGAGTGTTTGGGTTGCTGTGTGTTGTAACCTGCCCGAGGGGAGCAGCTGTTAGCTGTTAGCGGAGTTAGTGATATAGGCTCTCTTTCTCCCAGGTGAAGATCCTGAGAGCAGGAGACTGAGGACTGTGAAAAACATTGCTGATCTGAGACAGAACCTGGAGGAGACCATGTCCAGCCTGCGGCACATGGCAGATATCAGCCACAGGTAAGGCAAACAAACACGGTTATCTAAGAGACAGACATCTTTATGGCTGGCATACTACACCGAAAAATACACTGATTTTATTTAATTCAAATGCATACAGTACATTATTTCCACAAATATATTATGTCAACAATTCCTTTAATGTATAACTCTTTCTGTTTCGCAATAGTTTGCTACTTTTTTAGAAAGTTGCTTACTGGATAGTACAAATAAAATGACTATGCATGTGTGAATTTGAGTGTGTGGAATAACTGAGGCAGGCTTTTTCAAGTGACGAGAAGACTTTCAGACTGTTCAAGCCTTTTTTCAATGTAGATAAAAAGTTGTCTTTTATTTATTAAATGTGTTACCATCTTATAGCTTTAACATCTTATAAAGTTCAGATGAGAGAGAGAAGCTGAGACATCGTTAATGGTTTAGACATGTTTTTATTTGTATACACAATCACACTTTTTTATTTAAAATATTATATATACTATATACTGTATATATGGTGCACCAATAGATTCAGTTGTGCCCCAAACTTTCACAATCTCTATAGAAAGGTCACTATGCCCCTTGCCATGTGATAGCTTGACGTGTAAAGTAGGCGTAGAGGGGTAGACCCCTAGTATTGGGCCGTAGAGCAATGTAGAGGCACTATCCCTCCAATACCTTATAGTTTAAGGGGGGTGGCATTTGCGAAGCATAACTAATCATCCAATGCCATTGGCTTGTAATGATTAATGGACTTAGTCTATTAACTATTAAATTAGTTAGCATTTAATATAATAGTCAATGAGTTGGTGACGTCTTTTCTTGCATTTCATTAAGGACCTGTGACTGTAGAATGTTGTTGCTACAGACAACAGAATGCACAATGCACAGAATGCACTGATTAAATTAAGAATATTTGAATTTATATAATTGAAAATTGATTTAGCTTGTAATATTTTATTTCTGCTACTTTGTACATCCTTAGTTTTGAATTTTGACAGCAAACAAATATTGAAGTTTTCTTTATCTTTTGATAATTTATCTTTTGCATTAGCAAAAAGGGACAGGAAATTAAAAACAATAAAGTTTGCATCTTTTTTGTCGTCATTGTTACTTAGTAAATGCACAAAACTACCTCAAGCTTATTTTAAAAATGGATATCTACTAGGAGTTATTTGGTAATTGAGCAATTTATAATCTGAATAATTGATTATTCACTCTGACACTCTGTTACGTCCCTAAACACCATGTCACATGTTCTTAAGGCCTGGGAATTACCAATGTCCCTGTGATCCATTATTGTGATTTTAAACATTTTGCGATGTTTTACTGAGAATTGTGAAAACATATTGGGATTAAATGCTCTTTATACATCTGCAAAAAATGTCCCCAAATGAAATCTTTGTCAGCATATGTTGCTGAATGCAATCAGATCCTCACAGCAATGTTCCGACATCTAGTATAAAGCCTTCAAAGATGAGTACAAGCTGTTACTGCAGCAAAGGGAGGCAAACTCCTTTATGAAAACCCTTGAATTTAGAATAAGTTTTAATGAGCAACTTTGTCTTATATTTAGCTACATGTATGTGTTGATAAACATTTTTACTAAGATTCCACTAATGGACATGTTGGAAAATGAAGCATTCTGTGCCAGCTTTTTGCCCCATTGGCTGCCAGTGACCAGTTCAGCAGGGCAGAAATAAAACATGACTTTAATTATGAACAGGCAGTGTAATCACAGCACAGGCCTAAGAATGTGGCCCATTGTGTCAGCTGTGTGAACCGGTTCATCACGGGACATTTGCACGAAGAACTGCCGGGGGGTCAGTTTGATTGACATTAAGAGGGGTTTGGGAGACAGGCGGGTGTTGCCTTTTTTCATCTTTGCCGTAGTGAGCTAGATTGTGTCTCAGGCTTTTGGACAGTGCAGAGTAAGCGTGAAATTGGCTGGTGAAACCCCTACTGTCTGCTAAACCCTGAATTAAAAGCTTGATCTCGATTCCCAAGTCAATTAAAGAAAGAAACTGAAGCCCTGGCCTGGTGGGGTGCTGATTTGGGCCAGGAAATACTGTCAGCCCTTTTTGGTGCTCTCACTGTCTCTCTCTCTCTCTCACAGGCTCTGTCTTTCATGAGCAACAGTAAATACCCAAGCCCTATTTTCTGGCTGGGTTGTTTTAATCCTTTTTCTTCAGTGAGTTGCATTTACCCACCCTTGATTTACCCTTGCTTTACACACACAGGTTTTTCAAAGTCTGTCCCAAGTTGCGTTTTTAATTCAGGTTTGTTTTTTTTATGAGGCTACTTTCCAGAAATGCAATCCTGTGCAAAGACATACATAATGGAGCAGGTGTATATTTTATTATGAATATTAAACTCCAGCCAAAGTATGGCAGAATGTCTGAAGCAGGCTGGGCAGACCACCCCACTATAATTCAACACATGTACCATCCACAAATATGTTATTATACAGCCACAGTTGTAAGGTTGTGTAGGCTTTACATAGAAAACTGAAAAAGTCACAATCAACTCCTAATTATAGCGCACATTTTAATTTTGCAGTGTTTAGATCTCAGTGGTGTTTTTATTGGTACTTCCAATTATCTGTTGACATCTCTGTCTGAATTCCCTCCGCCAGCACCCTGGAAACGACTTTTGACACCTGTGTAACCACAGAGATCAACACAAGGGGTCTGCTGGCCCTTAGTCCTCGTCCTGCTTCAGCATTACCATGGCGAATGGACTCGTCCAGCCCTCGTCTCCAGGCAGGTGATGCCCCTTCATTAGGCAGTGGATATGGGCCGCATAATGTCCGCTCCAGGCAGAAAAACTCAGCCCATGGCACTGACCTTGGTGACCTCAACATTTATAACAAAGTGGAAGACATGGAAGGCATTTCTGTGGAGACCACAGGGTACATGAGCGATGGAGATGTCCTGGGCAAAAGTGTGAGGACAGACAGCACCACCAGTGGGTAAGTATGCATATGTGCAGCATTGAGCACATAGCATTATTTGCTTATCGAAGTGCAAACAATGTAAATGTACATGTAAAGGTACAACAGTGGCCTTAAAGTCTAGCTGTGCACTTTCCCAGAGGAAAGGTAAGTCTTGTAACTTTTAAGAGGGCTTATGTTTTAAAACAAACCAATAAATTTAAGGCTAAAGGGAGACAGGATGTGTGAGTATAACTGCGGTGGAGTAAAGTACAATTATGTTTTAATAACTAAAGATCTTGAAGATGCACCTTGAGGCTACCGCCCCAATGATAACGTAGGATCCTCTGAGAGTGTATAGTGCAGTGTTTCCTAGCTTTAGTTCTGCCCTGCACATTTTATGTGGTTACTCTGCACCAAAATATGAAGCTCTGGGTTAGAGCAGGAACAGGGATGGAAATTTTATCCTTGTTAAGATTGTTTCTTGGGAACCTCTGCTGTATGCAGAACGTGTGCTAACTCCATACGGTGAAAGAAAAGAAGATTATCTGTGGGTGACGGCTCTCTGTATTTTCTTTCGTTCCATGACACTGTAATCCAAACCAGCATGGCTTCTTGGCAGCCTCAAGATGGCACTGTTTATTTTCTTTCTCATATTCACTGCTGCTGTGGTTCTCAATCCTGGTTTTGCTTTTATTTACTTCAGAAAGAACTTTTAATTAGTCTGGTAGTTGCATCAGATGTGGGTGAGCACAGACAAAAACTGTTGAACGTGGTTAAGTCTAGAACCAGGATTGAAATCTGCTGCATTATATATAGTAAGACTCATTGCTTTTTGTCTTAGTTTTGGTGGACCACACCACTACACACTTGCAATGCACCACTGGGAATTTTCTGCCTGTACCAGAATCGATGACAATATATAAATGTTTATGCACATGGATTAGCATTACAGAGATTTTGTTCTGTAGGGTTTTCCAGTATTATTGTGCATCACTACTGCACCCACAGAAGATTGAAGTTATTATTGTTATACTATCTAACTGTGAAAAATGTTATGTAAATGCTTAAATTGCATTTACATTTAATTAGCATTATGTCTCAACATGTTTGAGTTTAAATCAAACAATGACAAGAAGGTAAAATGTACAGGATGATTCAAATCATAATAAAATATATTCAAATCTTCTTACAAACACAAATCTACATATTGGATATGCACTTTCAACAGGTTTAAGATATCTCTGCTTGTTTCTTAGAATTACAAACAGTGAATAATTAATGTGCAGCATGCTGTATGGTATCGCTGACGATGACTGCAGCTTCTAAGGCTTTGAATTTGACACTATGCTTATTGTTACTTTCAGTACGATAGTGCAGCAGAGTCTTCTTCTCTGGGCATACGATTGTGTTATTTGACAGTTTGATCTGTCCCAAGTGGCCTATGCCATGAGCATCCAGCCACAGCCCTTCAGCGTATAATCATGCAACGTGCATGCCAACTTTGTTTGCACACTTTGTTTTTCATTTGTGTGTTTCGCCGGGAGCCCTGCCAGAAACCGCTCACATGTTGTAAGCCTTAGTTAATACCTTAGTTATGAATCCTAGTGGCTTGTGGCAGCTCGAGAACGATGAATTATACATGCACATGAACTGTTGGCCTTGGCTTGGGTCGCACCAAAACATGGCCTTGTTTGGGCTGTGGGTACAGCCCTGAACTGCTGATGACTTTCAGCCAAACTGGAGGCTGCTAGCTGCCGACGTAGAACTATACGTGGACGTAGTTTGGCTGATTCTGATTTATTCGTCACTATGCAAAGCCTGTGTGTTGACTGTTAGTTTGTGTAGAGGTTGATTGAGGAAGGTCAGTTTTGCCTGTGTATGAACCCAGCATGTTGAGTCTTTTGGATATAGGGACAGTAGCATGTGCCTTCAAGGCACAAGTCAAGGGTCATGGGAAACATTCTGGGCTGGATCCTTAGAGATGAGTACTGAGAGTGATGAGTGGGAGAGAAAAAATAGTCACCCGTCTTTGCTTAATGGAAAATGTAGTTGTAGTCATGATGTCATCATTTAGTCATATTGAGGCATTAGACAGACATCATTCCCATGCTAGTCTTGCTCCAATTCTTTGATGTACAGTCTGATGGAGTGAGGTCATTGTAACTATGTGTGTCTGGCATGATGATCCTGGAATCATCTCACTCTCATGTCTCTTTTTTTGATCCCAGTTGCTGCCATTGCACCAGTCAGTACACCACATAGCAGTGGGCTTTCTGTGAACATGGACCTTAGTAAACACTTACTAATCTCACTCTTTCAGCCTTCCTGCCCCTTTGAACTGTACCTTAATACATGATGGAAGGTTGCCAGGTCAGGGCCAATGAGTTAACCCCATTCAGCATTCTATGTTACTGACCAACCAGGCTTCCAGGCTGAACCAGGACCATCAGTAACCAGTTAGAACCACAAATGACCTCTTACTGGTTCTTAAAATAGATTTTAAGAGTTCCCATAATCAGAGAGTGAGATCTTGCCTGCATTTAAGGTTAGGAATAGCCCACATTACATAGTTAGAAAAATGTATTCACAGGGGACACAGAGTAAAATATTAAACTGCTAAACTTAAATGTTTTATTAAACAACCAGCAATGCTCCAATTAAAAATATAAATTATACTTAATTATGTGATAAAACGAACTGCTGTGAGTGGTGTGGGTGTAGGCGATGCAGCTTGATAGACCCTTACAACAGTCCTAGCCTGCTCTGTGGCTCATACAGAACTAAAATCATTATTCAGCTTTTATGTCAAAGTAGCTAGATGAAAAAATCACAGATAAACCAAAGAACAGACAAATGAATGAAAAAAGAAGAAGGGATGAAGCCACATGTAAAAGAACTGTTGAAGGGAAAAAAGGAAAAGGAATAAACGCACAACAAGCAGCTACAGACAGGTGGTTGAGCTTGCTAGCTTTTGGTTCTGCTGGGTTAGCTATTAGAGGGGAAGGGGCAAGAGATCTCAGCCTGATCTACTTATTGGTTAACAAATGCTTATGGAAGCATAACCAAAGATTAGGACTGTGTAGAAGAGAGAAATATTGTGAAATGTATTGGTAAATTATAAAGAACAACATTAACTTAATTATAGAATTACAATATTAACTATATTAACTATTAGTATACCAATGTGTAGCTTAACTAAACATTCTAAAACATCTTGAAGCCTCATTTTTGTTCTTTTTTGGTAAATGTCATACATTGTTAGAAACTACACATCCAAGTCATTCAGATATGATTTAACAACAGGACACAGTTTGAGGCAAGTAAGGCATGCACTTACTGGAGGGGTTTAAGTTTTCATTACTGCTTAGTTACAGTAACCTCGAAGCTCCAGTTGTTGTTAGAGGAAAGGTGTTTGGCTTGCTTTAAAATAATAGATCCAAAGATGATTTACTGTGTTTAACTTTGAACAGTACAGATTTTGAATACTGAATTTCTTTTTTGCTCTGTACTATAGGGTCTATAGGGTGTGGACTGGCTTTAAGAACCAGCAATGTGTAGTTCAACCTGACTGATTCTCTTTACCATTTTTTGACTCACACCTTATGAGTCATTAACTGCATCTGTATAGATAGTCATAAATCATGCCAATCATCATAAGGGTGGCACATTTTTGGACTTTCTCACTGCTTACCTTTGTAAATATGTCTCCTGTTGGTGTGTCAGGTTAGTCAGCTGTGATTATAATGGCCCAGACAGTCTATCAGCCTTTGCATCAGCCGGCAAAGCCTTATGGCATAATTTCAGGAAACGAGCTGGTTACTGTGGAATTGTAGCCGTTGGCACAGAAGGTGTGTATTAACAGTTTCCTGTTTCAGTATGATAAGTGATCTGGCCTCATCTGGAATATGTCCTTAAATCACTTAATGTCACGCACGAAGCATTTAAAGTGAGGTTATTGTTAATGTCATATTCACTAAAAATAAAATAGGATAGAGTAAAATAGGATCATTTGTCTGTTGCTAATATAGTGCAATGCTCTTTAAAGTCTCATTCTAAAATGTTGGCTTACTAGCTGGAGCACATGTGACTCCACATGTGTATTCAGGTGTTTCAGTCTTCAAACTGCTGATCAGGTGATCTCCTGCTTTGTTGGATTTTAAAAACCTGCAACCAAAATGGCCCTGTGTGTATAAGATTGGATAGCCTTGGTGTACACTAACGTAATTTGTGATGTATATAGTTCATGTACCTGCCTTCTTATGAGACCTTTTTAAGTATTTTCCCCTAAGGGGGCGTACAGAGAACCTGTTTAGAGCTACCACTGACTTCCCTCTCTGTATTCCATCAATTTGCCCATCCTCCAATGGCCCTAAGCCCTTCCTTTACTGTTCCAGCTGGCTTTACCTGCATCCCCTCTCCTTCTTCAAATACATAAACACAATTTCTCTATCTGACTTTTTCACTTACATGCACAATACACAAAAAAACCTTTATACAACCTTTGCATACACACACAGTCCAGTGAATTTTACTTTATATTGGTGACCAAAGGATATCATAAACTTTTTGTTGTGTTTCCTATTTAACAGGGATCATTTGTTTTACCAAAATGTTTAAAATAATGAACAGGAGGGTTTGGTTCCAGACGTCTCCTGAAAACTTTCTGCTATCATATGGATACATTAATTTTAGCATTAGCACACTTGCGTAATAGTGTATAGTGTATCTATTAGCCAAACCAGGTTTCCTGTGGTTATTACAGGGCTGCCATGAGGTGTGGTCTGGAAATAGTTAATTAAAATGCTGGCTGCCCAGACAGATAGCTTTTTTAAATCATATTTTCTCAGGTGCTCAAAACTTTCACAAACTACCGTAAAGGGTGGGCAAGTTGGCAAAAAATATTATATCACAATACTTTATGGCATTTTCACAATACACAATATGTAACACAATATTTTGTTTTGTGAGACTAAAAATGTTAGAAATGACTAAATGAAACCTGCAGTGCCACATATAAAAGCACAATACTACTCATACTAGTAATAATAATAGTGATCATAATAATCATAATAACAACCTGCAGCTACAGGACTTTTTGTACAATGTTTTTAGGCTGGACTGCACTAAATGCCATTAAATGAACACAATGTCCAGCTTAAGAGCTCACACTCTAGATAAGGGGGACTTCAGACAACAAATGGGTTTAAATGCTGTGTTTTGTTTACAAGTGACCTGAATTCCAGTACCTTAGTCAACGCATGTTCCATTTACCCTACTTTCTCTTTGCAATGGCCCTCTCATGGTTTATTTGTCATGGTATGGGATTACAGATGGATTAAGGGATGATGGCTAATGTGTGCTTTCAGTGAGAATGCTAAAATCTACCATAATCTACTGAGCCAAGGCAGTAAATGCATGATAAAGGATGCGAAGAGAAGATTTAACCGGGCTGCCTAAAACGAGCACATATTTCATACAAAGTGTATAGACAGTGTAAACAGGAGTGTTTGTGGAGCAACTGCAGACTAATTCCTCCCAACACCCTCAGCATACATTGATGAATGAGACAAAAAAAAATGCATTCCAAATAAAACAGTAGCATGTTATTGTACCAGCTTCTCATGGTAACAGGAAAGTGCATGACTGCATGTCGGCATAGACTTGAATACTGTCCTTAATCATCTGAGACGGGAAGACATGTAAGCTGACTCATGCAGTCGTATTTGTCGAGACGTCTTTTGTCTGGAGATTTTTCTCTTGGAGCTTGCAGCGTTCCAGTGTATGAAAGGGGACATGGATAAGAGAGTGCCTGCATTAAGCAGGTGAGGGGCTGTTATTTTGACTTTGTGCTTTCCAGGTGTGCAACTTCATTGTTTCATAGGAAATCTTTTTAGTTCCCTTGTTATGACCCTTTTGCACATAAGTAGATAATGAAACCACTTTTAGTAGCTTTTAAACTACATGCCTTCTGCTCATGTGTGTTGCAGTTAGGTAGAAACGTGAAGGTGAGTACATGTTTAATTACTGGTAAATATAAGTCAAACTGGCATACATTTAAGAAGCAAAAATACAGAAGGGAACCACCTATTGCGTCTGGATTTATCTTTTAGTGGTGATATTAGTTTTGTTGAGCATGACCACTGGAACAAATTAAACTAATGGGCGCAAATTGTCCTTGTTTTTAGTATTTTAATGTTTAATTTTGTTATTTTGTTCCACTCATTATATTTGTGTGGGCTTATGTATCAAAACAGATATTAATTTTTATAAGATTATATTTAAAATATCAATTAGAATAAACAGGGTCTGAGCTGCATGGCTTTTGGCCCAGTCGGTGGCGTCAGTTTTTGCTTCTACTCTCAAGCATTTTTCAAAAACTACAGTTTTCTGTAGTTTTTGAATTAAGTTAATTTGTTAATTTGAATTAAATAGTCACTCAGCCTCAGTCAACAAAAGGCTCACAAGCCCATTTTTGGCCAACCTACCTGCCCCCCAAGTACTTTACTGGTTGTAAGTTCACATTAAAGATGGAAAAACACAATTCGTTACAAAATACTGCAGTTTCAAGCACAATTATGTTTAGTATTTGCTATATACAGTATAAAACTATTCATGTTGTGTTTTTAGGGCACAAACTAGTTTAGTTCTAGTTTAGTTGTCCTGTTCTTTAGATTTAATTTATCTTCGCATTCTTATTTTTAGCAGCAATGCTTCTCATGGTAGAGAATAAACAATGGATAGCCAAGACCGACAGTGAGAGCTGTAGCCTAGCCTGAGGATGATGTTCTTTCTCTTTTCTGTGCTGAGTTTAATAATGCTTATAATAATTAATTCTTCATATGTTAAAATATTAAAAGGTCAATCTTTTATAGCATTAAGAGTTTTTAAGTAGTTCACAAAACATCATAAAGAGCACTGGAGCTTATAGAGTTAAGTCTGTTTGCTTGTTATTGTTTCAGACCAATAACAAGGCAAAAGAGTGAAGACCCCCCACCCCCAATTTGAAGTTGAGCCCATACTATATGGAGTTAGTACACCCTGCAAGAACTGCTTACATGTGTGTGTGTGTGTGTGTGTGTGTGTGTGTGTGTGTGTGTGTGTGTGTGTGTGTGTGTGTGTGTTTGTGTGTTTGTGTGTGTGTGTGTGTGTGTGCATGTACATTCATTGCCTGTAGCTGTTCTAGGATGTGTGTCTTTCTATTTGTTCATGCATATATGTGTGTGCGCAGCTACATGACAGATGGAGGGTTGAGTTTGTACACACGCCGACTGATGCGGGTGCCGGACAGCAAAGATGCAGCTCTCTACTCTAGGAGCCAAGCGGAAATGGACAGGTAGGATTCAAGCTTTCTCTTCATTTCACCTTCAGTGGAAGTCCATGATTCTTGATGAGTTTCTGTGGGTAAAAAAGCAGGTCAATGATTAATTTATGATTAATTTTAAGGCCTTTTTGACCTATCACAGGTCATATCACCTTCACAATGTAGCCCTGTAGTTGCAGCCCTAGCGCACAGACACAGCCCCACAGTACCCTCTGTAAGAAGTATCATGTTGTGCCAAGATTAGCATTCACAGTGTAGCACGTTTAGATGCTTCTCTTGTTCTTTGTTGTAACAGAACTTCCTTTGTTTCTCCCTAAAAGAGAGCCAAGTGATTGACTCCGTCAGCACTAAGGCAATTTGTAATGGCTTCACACATACATACACGCACACACACACACACACACACACACACACACACACACACACACACACATACACACACACAGAGCTTATAACACTAAGTGTAATGATGTATTGGTGGTGTGTGTGTGTGTGTGTGTGTGTGTGTGCGTGCGTGTGCGTGTGTGTGCATGTGTGTGTGCATGTGTGTGTGCATGTGTGTGTGTGTGTACAAAAATCAATAGAAACCTATGGAGGTCCTCGCGAGTATTGTAAGACAAACATGCATGTCTCTATAAATAAGTATATATACTCATTCATTAATACATGCTTTGTACAGTCAACTAAAGTGGATAAGTACAACAGTTATCAATGCTGTCCTTTAGGATGAAGCTAAGAAAGATTTGTTTTCTACAGTCCTCACTTCAGAAAAAAACACTGTATCTGATTATAATTTATACATACTTTCCACATGAAATGAATGAGTTGACGTGTAATATATTTTAGTCATGTGGAAATGATGTATGATGCACATAATTGGATTAAATAAATGTGGGGGATGAGAAATCCTGCTTCCTGGAATACACCCTTGAAGACGGCCATTGAGAAACACTGAGCTTGTAAAAATGTCTGTCTGTTTAGGGGAGAGTGCTTAGGTAAGCAGATGTTTCAGCTTTGAGTTGCTTGACCTGCAGCAAATAATAAAGGCTGAGCCTTACTGAGAGACAGTAATAGAAAGACGTTAAGTAGGGAATATGTAAGTTGGGACTGTAAGCATGATACTGGAGTCTTTTTAATAATGAATGAGGACATTTCCAAATATTGTGCTTATTTACATAATGCAAGCCTCCTGGTGTGATGATGTCCATGCTTTGTTTCTCTTAAGTGACCTCAGTAACATGTAGATACTAGGGGTTAAACAGTTCTTGGGTCAGACCTGGTTCTTTAAGGCACTTTTGAAGTGGTGGAAAAACAACTAGGGAAAGAAATGTATTAACTGAAAAAAAGAAATGTAAGAAATGACAACATGTCAAATTCATACGCCACAGACCAAATTGTGGAACTTGTGATGCAAGTGGCAAAAGGGTGTGGTTGTTTATGCTGCCATTTCCCCCCTAAAAAATAAAAATAAATAAATAAATAACAAGAGAAAAAAAGCAGCAACATAATGATTCTTCTTGGCCATGTTGTTTTAATGCATTGTCCACCAATTTCTGCTTCCGGACTAAGGTCTGCCCACATCCAAAAATGTAATCACTCAGCTCTCAAAACCTGCTCTTAAATGGTTTAATAGATGCTGGGAAACAACACAAGCTCTGGCATAAGTGCTGGCACTTTGTTGGTGGAAAATATGTGACTGTGGGAGCTCCAGCAGGAGCTCAGCTGCAGCAGTGGCAGCAGGTTGGGGGTATCACGTTTATTTTTTTTTTCAGTCTCGGCTTCAGAATTATTACAGCTCTTAGCTACTACTTCCTTTTTTGACTCTACAGAATTTGTACTGCTTTGTGATTGGCTGCACAGTCCAAAAAGCAGAAACTGAACTAACAAACTTCAGGTCTTGCGTTGCTCAGTGCTGGATGTAATAAGAAATGTCATTGTCATTCTGTGTTATACCGAATATCTAAGTAGTTAATATAATTATGTGCATGATGATGACAGTGGGCTTTCTGTTGCATGTCACCATTTCTTACATTGTGCTTATAGAGTTTCAACTCTTGTGTCCCAATACATTGCACTTACAATAGTCATAAACATGTTTTGATTTTGTTGAAGGTAGTTAAAAATATACGTTTGAACTTGTGAAACCTGAACAGCCACATAGATGTGTTAGATATTTGTTTCATGCAGCCAGCATCAGTTTTGCACCCTACAATCCACAGTTGTCCAAATAAGGGCATTTTCTATAGACTGTCCAGGTGCGTTCTGGGAACTCCATGCCCAGTAACTGTCAGGACGAGTTTTTGGCTCTGAGTGATCCGTTTGAATTAGGGATGATCTAAGTCCTGCTGAAATGTTGCTTAGGGGCAGGAATCCAGTGGGAATTCCATGGCTGTTTTTTCTCTTACCGAAGTGCTTGATATCATGTATAATTTAAAGACATTTTTTTTCAGAGTGCTGCCCAATAGCAGGTGGTGTAATAAATTATGAGATCTGTTGTTCCCCCTCCCATTCTCGTCAAATGCTCAGAAAAAACAAGGCTTTGAGGCTTTGAGAGTCAGGTTAAGCTAGTGGAAGCTATGGTCTATACATATGAATCTCAACGGTTTAATATTCTTTGAAAGTGCCGTTGAAGGATGTGCTAGTTGAGACTCACCTGGATTCATATGAACAATAAATTCAGCCTGGTTTGCAGACATTGGACATCAGCTTAAGGTGAGGGCTGCTGTTTTTTTTTTTTTTTTTTTTTGTGGGATTTGTGGGAATTTGTACATCTGTGGGATTGTTCCTGCATTGAGTGTTTGAGAACAGAAGTGGTAATTTTATTATTGTATATTATTATAATTTTATTATTTTTATATTATTATTGATTATCTGTTTATTAGAAACTTTTGTTTTTCATGGTGCACTATAATTACACATTTTTTACACATTTTTACATCATGACGAGTCTCTTAGAGCAGGATTATAGGTCCTTGTTTGAAGTTCATGGTATCACATCTTTACAGTTTATTCAGCTGCTTGTTTAAGTTGTAAATCTGTTGTTTCATGCGGCATAGCAATACACAGTTGACGGCAAATGATGCAGATGTTGCCATGATGAGATGGTAGACTGGAATTGAGCAAAAAAGATGTTTGATGTTTGTGGCTCCTCCAAAAAATCAACATCTGAGCATTTTCACCACTGCAGTCGACAGTACAAGCTGGGAAATTCAACTCCTGATCAAGCGTTTCCCTTACTGTTGCGGTCTGCAGAACGCAGTCACATGTTGGTGGCAGAACTTTACAGTGTGGCTTCGTTAATAACAATGGAATATCCAATTTGCTGTTGTCCTTCTGCCACAGATATAATATGCCTGCCATTTTACTTGAATGGTTATGTTCATGTCAGTGAGATGGCCCTTTTTGTCCAAGTAGGCCTTTTGCTTTTGCTTTGTTTGTTTGTTAAATATTATAAAAGCTGTTTAATCAAAACAGCAAAGCTTGAACCAGACCTCCTGCATAGACTCTAGTCCTCAGTTACCTTTTGTCCTCTTCTCTTGAGACATGACCAAAAAAAACCAAAACATTTTGACATTCTGATCTTATTTCTCTATAGCAGGACCTAGCCTGTCATTGACCTAGTTCTTGTGGCATCTATTTTTGGACCACAAGTATACAGCCTTTCTTTTAAATCTGTTTTGATAAACAGGCTTTCAAGTTTCTGTGTTTTTATGATTTTTCAATCATATTTGACATTGACATCTGAAACTTGTGGGAATAGCGAGACACCCTGGGGACAGTTTTCTCATAAATGTTCTCTCTCTATTATGTATTTCCTTTTGTCTAGAAGAGTAAAGACCCATTAAGTGTATGTAACACAGTGCTGTTCATGGTAGTACGGCTGGTGTGTAAGGCTGAAATGTTGCTGCAAGGCAGCAGGTCTCGGATCAGCTTTTGCTGTTTTGTAGTAGTCAAAAGGGTCTTATGTTCAGTACAGTGTTCTGTTTTGTCTCATTTTCCTTTTATAAAGGTGGGCACAAGAGAGACAGACATCCCCTGCAGGAGGGTGTTTCTGTGTCGCACACACATATACACATACACATGTATGGTTTGCTTTCAGTGTTTATTAATGTACGCGATCAAATTGAGCATTTTTGTTGTTCCAGTCACGGAAAGGACAGCTGCTAAACCCTTAGTATTCTATCGTGTGGAAAAATAAATATCACTATTCAAAACAATAACAATATTTTATCAGGTTATTTTATCATTTATTATGTTTATTCGCTCATAGACAAAGGGTTTTTTACATGCAATTATTGGATTTTCCAATGAGAGAGGTCTCTAAATCCCAAAATCCTACCTAGTGCAGCTTTACTCTGAAAACTTCCAATGAAAGAATGCTGTTTCTGGACCTTTAATTGTACAGTAAACACAAACTAATGCTGAATGTGCAAATAAACACTCCTGCTTCAGTCCACACACACAACTCACCTCACACAATACAGCATGACATCACACCTTTCATACGGAAACCAAATTCCTCTGTAATGTCCTGTCCATGTCAGACTGTTCATATTTCTGCGGTTTTGTGTCTGTAATGTGTTTGTGCATGTATAGCTATACTTGTGAGGACTGCATGTCCTCACAATGACAGAACTTTAAGTGAGAACAGAACTTTTTAAGCTTTAAGTGTATATGCAGAATTACCTGGCTGCAAAAGTCAATAGAAACCGATGAGGAATGTAAGACAAGCTTTTGTGTGTGTGTGTGTTCAGTTCTATGTGTGTGCGAGACCTAGTCGTGATGGTTCAAACACTTTTCTGAAACCTGAGCACCCATCTGGCTCAGAGAGGGGTACCAGGACTGGAATTGCATTAAAGGAAGGGATTGGGACAAATCCACACTCACCCACACAGGAAATGCAGCATATCGCTCACACACATACACATGTGCCTACATACGTTTAAAAGATTGGTTTGTAAATAATCTAATTTACACAGATGAATTTCCTCTGAACACAAATGTGATTAATCAGCCAAGACATGTCTGGTATCTGAAGTGTGCTTCCTTGGTTATACGCTAAGGTGAAAATGTAACAAATAAGTAATGAAAGTTTACCAAAACACTTTGTGTTGCGCTGTCTGCATGATAATACATTCAGCTCAACTGTGTTAAGCTGTTCAGTCTAATACACTTGACAGTGTATGACATACTATTATGTGGGGTTGCTCTGATATGGGAATTATGGACTGATGGCGATATCTGATATTTTTCATGTATGTTTCTGAAATTGTAGCTTAATCTGTTTTTAGTTTTGGTTAGCGTTTAGTTACATGTATAACAATAAATGACAATGAAAATTCTTGAATAGAATAAATGCCATTATAATGAAATATTGGTGAAATCTAAACATGTGGTTGGTTTAGGATGGCTTCTGTGTTTAGCTATGCAGCATGCATTTGTTTATTGTATGTGTGTGCAAAGAGAAAAGTAAATGTGTTGAACTAGGGTTTTAATTTATGGCCTGGATTGCAACTGGAGACCCTTCTTTACTTAAAGTAGATGTCTCTGTATTGTCTGGTTTTATCCAAGCTGCCCTGGAGATGTCCATTTGCCTGTACTTGGGTTCAGAGCCAGTGGCTGTGTTTGCCAGCTTTGCTTTGGTTGATCGTTTGACTTGGTTTTCCCTAAAGTGCCTGTCTGCCTATTGGCTTTAACATTGAGCATACTGAGGCAGGCGCCTATCCGCCTACACAACAACAGTACCCTCCAGTCAAAAGAGAGGGAGAGAGAGAGCTTAATTGTTCATTGAAAAGCTCAAAGTTCAGTGAGCATCATAGCTGATTGAAACCAGTAGTCAAATTCAGTGGGAAAATTTGGACTTGATGAACCGTTGTGGGTCCGATCTTTTCCGAAGTATTTATTAAATATCAGTATCAAATAAACATGTATTAAATTCAGACTTACTTTCTGCTATGAAGTTTGTAAAATGCTTTAACAGTTTTAAAAAGACCCTGTAGATTGGTTCATTTAAAATTCTTGACCAGCTGAATTAATTATTAATTAATGAACGTTTCAGAGCGTGTCCTCAGTGGACTCTTGAGAAACTGTTATTATGTCTGTATGTCTGAACTGCAGTGTGCCCTGAAGCCTAAATATCTGTCTGGGTGTAATAATGGGAGCGAATGAGGCGCAGAGACTCACAGCAGGTACTCTAAGAGCCCCTGAAGGCGAGCAGAACCTGTAGCTCCTGTGTGGTTGGGGGGAGTCCTGGGACAAAGAGCTAAAGCCCCTGGTTTAGAGAGAAAGACAATAGAGAAGGAGAGAGAGCTGTTGAGTGACTGCTCTTAAGCCGGCGCAGTTTTGGTTTTGAGGGTATGGCCTGACTGACCTGAAACGTTTAAAAAAAAAAAAGCCTGGAAAGTTTGCAGCTTCGCTGGTTGTGCCAAAACACTGTGCTATTGTTGTTGTGTTGATGGTGGAAGCTATAGCAATGACATGTTGAAATATGGGCTGAAGCTTAAATGATTAATCTGTTAACTTCTCCTCGATTAATAGAGTAATTCAACCTATTTACCCCATCACAGCCCTGCTTTGATTCAGTCTGTTTGATGAGAAGCCTTTTCTTTTAACTAAACAATAGAAGCCTCGTTTTGCCATCTACACTCCCGTAGGGTATTTCGATCTGTCAGAATGATTATGTGCATCACATTACAAAGAATCCTAGAGCGCATTTGATTTGTAATAAAAAGTGCAGTGATGAAACGTTTTTTTTTTTTTTTCGTATATGACAGCGCCAAACGCTAAACGACTTGAGAACTTATTATTGCATCTCTGGTTAAAAACCTTAATAAAGTGTGATGATAAGTACCTATAAGTACATAGATTGGTCCATGTTAACGAAAAGAGATCTGGCAGCCATGGTGTACAAAGGCACCACAAGTGTCTCTATGAGCCTGAATGCATTTGCATGTCTGGTCAGTCAACGATAAGAGCAGCAAAACTAACAGAAAAAGGGAACAGACCTCCCCCTTCGGTGGCGCTCCGGATGACAGAAAGCAGCTCCGGAGGGGGCTTAGTAAACACAGCATAGCATAGGCAACTCTCAAAACAGGGGAGAGGGATTGACCCCTCTTATCTGTCATCAGCTGGCGGAAATGGCTGCTTCCTCATCCACCACTGATGCATATTGTGCATGAGTGGCTAAGTGAGACCCCCAAAATCAATCAATCGTCAGTCAGCTCTGATAAAGATTTAAATGTTCCCATGTAAATTAATGGTTTTCTTTAGGTGGACATTTGGGATTGATCGTTTTGGTTATCGTAGTTCATCATTTGAGTAATTCTGCTGAGTAATGTCACATTTTATATAAAATGAACAATATATTAAAGATAAATTACATATATAGCTTTATTTATGTTCTTCGTTCAGTAGACGACAGAGAAACCCATTTAATGCAACAATAAAAATGCCTTGTTGGGATTCTAGCCCCATTGTCTGTTGCAAGGTGATATAATCTCGTGACACAATCCGTTTTGCCTCATACAAGCCCTCACACAACACACAGAAAGCAAAAAGACACTATTGTAAGAATAACCACAGAACTTGTAGCAGGATGCCGCTCCTGCAGTTAACCAATTAAAACAGAATGGGCAAGCTGACCTATCTATTATTTATTGTATATTATATATTATAGAGTATTATATATTCTTTAGTTTTGCTAATGTAAATAAAAAAATTCAATTCAAATCAGTTCAGTTTAACTTTATTGCCGTTATAGTAATACAGGGTTGTACAGTATAACGAAACACAATCAGGCTTCTCCAGTGCAGTATAATATTTATATATATATATATACATATATGTGTTATAGTATATACATATATGTACAGTATAATATAACACATATATAGGCTATATATATAGTGCAGTATATATATAGATATTATATATATATATATATATATATATATATATATATATATATATATATATATATATATATATGTATATAGTGTAGTGTAGTGCATAGACAAAAAGACAAAAACAATGTGCGTAAACAGTACGGTAGGATATGTGCAAAGTGTCGAGAAGTATCAGTAAGTATGTGGTTGTAAACAGTACAGATATATAAAGTGTACAGTGCAGGTAGGAGAAGCAGCTTAATGTTCAGGTAACAGCTCGGTTGCTTATTACAGATGTACAGTAGATGAATAAATATAGAAAATAAATACACAGCTGAGATGTTCACATATACAGGTTTAGTTTAACTGCAGTGCAACAGTCTTGTGAGGTAGTGGAGCACAGTGTGCTGGGGTAATCCAAGCTAGTAACAGTTTGTAGTGTTGTAGTCGTGTCCTGGTAGGTGCTGCCGGTGTGACCAGTTTGACAGCTCTAGGGTAAAAAAAAAACATTTGCGAGCAGTATACTTGGAAGTGGTATCCGAGTTAGCTTCGCTAGCC
This sequence comes from Prochilodus magdalenae, assembly GCA_024036415.1. Taxonomy (NCBI): domain Eukaryota; kingdom Metazoa; phylum Chordata; class Actinopteri; order Characiformes; family Prochilodontidae; genus Prochilodus; species Prochilodus magdalenae. Next base: position 100,054 of record JAMWET010001978.1, on the reverse strand, counting down.
TCACCCGGACACCTCCTTGCTTATCCTGCTTTTGTTTACGTTCACATGCACGTCTTCAGCATCTTCCAGTCCGAGGTGAGGCCAAAGTCGACTCCGGGCATCTGGTGCGAACAATAGGCAGTGTAATGTCCAGAAACGGCACACTTAAAGTCAAGTCCTTGCACCGCTTAATGATGTCCAGTAATGTTTGCCGGTGGTTGAAAGTGTTGAACTTGCACATTATGGACAAACACCAAGTGAAGCAAACACATAAAAACATAAACAGGCGATGAAAAAACTGCACATTAGCAGGAGATGTGTCAAGTTTTCTGTGGTAACACTACTACGGCAGAGCAGTAAGGCTGTTCATAAGGCTGCACTACATCTGCTTATGCCTTTTATGACAGCAAAAATAAAGAAGCAGCAGTTCTTGTAATGCTAAAGCGAAATGGCACCAAAATGGACAAAGCAGCCTTTGTGATAACTAATGCTTGTTGTAATAAGCCTTTATGAAAGTTTATGTCAGTTGGTGTGAAAGACTTAGGTAGGTGTTCTGTAAGCTTACGAATGTTGCCCTTCAGTGAAGTGTTGCCAAATGTAGTTCAGACATTTGGTCACCAGTCTAGATTTTGGAACAAGCGTACTTATTGGCTCACAGATGATAATATAGCCATGTGTAACATTCCTCTTTAGACTCCTGTTATTATAGACAGCCTGTGTGTACAAGCTCACAGGCATTTCTGCTGCCTCGTGCTGTTTGATCTGAGGGGGTAAACAAAGGGAAGTCCAGAGTGTTTCCGTGCTGGAGCGCAGGAGTGTAAAGTTCCTCGCATGCCGAAGGGAGACAGTAGAAGTGCCTCGACTCCCTGCCCGGAGGGAATGAGCTCCAGACAATGAGCTTAATGACACTAAAGTGCGAAAGCAACTTACTGCCTATTCAGATGCTAATAGAGGATGGAGATGGAGAGAGTGTCCTGTTCCTCCCCCCACTCATGCTACTTGTTGTGGTCTCCTTAAGTAGTGTTGTGTGTGTATGTGAAATATCTATAATGAGCAAATGAGTCCTTCAGACATAAAGTAGATGATTTTTCTTCATTATGCCGACTCAAATAAAGTATACAAGTTCCCTTTGCACATAACTTGTTTGCAGAACTTTCAGAAAAGTATTCCTTTAGTTTTGTCTACCTAGACGGATGTAAATACTCCACACGTACTCAGGTGTGTACCAGATGACATCATAGGTATCAGTTTGCTGCTATTTAAACCTATGTTTATTTTGCTGGATTATTATGTATTATTAAGACAGTCTGCATCAAAACAAGAAGAACATCATTGCATGCGTTTCTCTTGTTCTAGTGTTATACTCTCTCCATATTCTGCCTGTTTTAATATCTACGTGTTTATAGACTTGCTTTGGCAGCATGTGCTGCTGCTAGTTATGGCAGACAAACAATAAACTAATGTTTAAAAAATGCATTTCATTTGGCCGTGGGATTTGGCCAAGCATTAGTGGCCTGTGAAGCTATTCAGTCATTAAAGAGCAGAGCAATTTTGTTTGTGATTACATTATAGATATTGAGTCTCTATTTCCATATGAGGTAGGAACAGGGTTAAACGTGTTAATCAAGACTATATCAGAGGTATCAGCCTGGTTTTTATACATTAAACAACGTCTAGTTTTGATAGTTTCTGACAAATCAGCAGGCACCTGTGTGTGAAACACCAGCAAACTATGAGTGAAAACTAGGTGTTACGTTTTTTGCGATTTTTTAGAAGTCAACAGTTATGAGAGGAAAGTACAATCCATGTCAACTAATCGCTGATGACATCATAAATGAAGCCACAGAAGAAGGGACTGCTTTGCCAAACTTTACAGCTCAGCATAGCGTAATGCGCCCTTTCCAACAAACCCTGGATCGCATTACTAGCCTTAGGGAACTAGGGGTTCGAAATAAATCAATACAGCATATTGTCACATTAATTGTAAATACAAATGAAGCTTGGTACTAGTATAATAAAATTAATAGCTTTTTCAAGCCACTAGACCATGCCGAGACGTTGTCCTTTAATGTCTAATATACTGCAATATATGTTATTGTATATCACAAAATATCTGAAATTATTTTGTATGATTATTTTACATTGAATCATATTGTATCATTTAGTCATTCCCACCCAAATCAGGTAACCAGAGCCTGAAATTAGCAGGCTCCTCAGCCGGTGGTCTTCTTTGAGGTGTCCACGTTGTTAATAATAAACACATGATCAGTGAATAGTCTTCATAAAGCTTATGGCACCATAGTGAGCATGTGTGTGTGTGTGTGTATAACCCATTACACTATCAGGCAACAAGTCACTTGCGTCGCCCCAAGTTTGTCTCTTGTGGGTGTGTTCGGGGCCGCTCATGTTGCATATGGTCATGTACAAGGTCTGGGAAAGCTAGCTGGGATTGAAAGCTCATATATTTATACTATATTAATATTGAAACCTAACTGCTTGCAAGTGTGGCCAGTTTTATTGGCCGGTAAGCATGCTTGCTAACCCAGCTAGCTATGAAGGGAACTAACCCACTAGAGACATCAACAATATCCTCTACTTTCTTCCGCACTTCAAATATGCATCACATAAATTGGGACAAAAAGAAACAGCTTTTATGAGCTTTGTGTCTGTTTAGTTACAAACTGCATTGGAACGGTATGCTCACAAGTGCACACATTCTGTAGGAGAAGTATTGCTGCAGTATTGGACAGCTGCGTCAGAGCTACTGATTCATCTGTAACCGCATGCAAATACAGACCTTTATTCTGATAATGTATTACTGCAGTGGGCATTGTTCTGTGTTTGAACAAGAGCATAGGGAAATAAAGAAAAAAAGAGAGGAAGTTACACAGTGTACCAGCCATACTGGCCTTATTATCCATTCCCATCTCCCTGTCTTTCTCTGTCTCTTTCTCTTCTATCTCTCAGACTCACACCTCTGTTTTCTTAAAGCTGTAGCATGCTGGACTGCCAGTAAGCTTTATATTTGCCAGGTTTACAGCCAAATGTTTTACAAATGTTATGAACATTTATTAAATTTTGCCTAAAAATAATCTGATTTATGTCATGTTTCTATCCACTGCTGTTATGCAAATAACTTTAGATCAGGGGTGTCCTGTCTTATCCCAAAGGGTTAGCGTAGGTCTTTCCAACACGGCGGGAACATACGTGATCAGTTGCTGAAGACGGAGGCCAACACCCTTTTTCTCAATTCGGCTTTATTCAAGCAAGGCCTCCATCTTGTTTTTTTGTTCTTGTTTTTTTAGTAAACTCTCTTTGTGATATTTGGGTGTTTTTTCTAATTTTCGGCCTTTCATTCAAGTTTCTATTTCTAAGATTCACAAAAGTATAAATTATTGAAAATAAAATTCCTGAATATAAAGATTGCAATCTCACATTGTGATTTTGATCACTCAAAAATAATTCATCATCCTGCCCTATTTCTCTAAATCACTTCTTTCTGCCTCTCTCTTTTCCCTTTCTTTTCTCTTCTCCTTTCTGTCTTTTTCTCATTCCACACACTCCCCCACAACAACTTTTCACTGTTTCTTTGCTCTGGGGCATATGAAGCACTTTTGCTTTGAAGCAGCCGTGTATTTTCTCATGAACGGTTTAGTGCCTTACTTTTTCCTTGCTCTGCTTTGAAACTTGTGCTGTGAAGCAAGTGGAGTATTAAAAATGAACGAGGACACTGCTTTTAAAATGTTCTTAATGTTCCTCAGAGGAGCGGGCGGGTTTGGGACTGGACTCTGCTTTGCATGGCCGGGTTAAGCACAACTTCAGCTAGCCAATCTATGCCACTTGAAGTGAAGCCAAAGTAAACACAGCCTCCTCCAAAAAATTTTTCCATATTCAAAAAAACAACGAACGAAAGCATGCAAATTATGCCTCGAAGTTTTTTCCCAGGAATAAGAGAACAACAGTCTTTCACTAAGAGCAGTGTGAAGTGGGACCTGCTCAAGTGCCACTGAGAGAGAGGAGCAGAGAGCGGATAAGGACATAAAGAGAGGATCGGAGACCAAAAGAGAATGTGAGAGAAAGGGGAGAATGGGAGAAAGATGGTGTGAGGCGGAAGAAGAGAAAGCAAAAAAGAATGAAATACAGAGGGATGGTGGGAGACAGAAAAGGAAGAAAAGGAGAAAGAATGAAAGAAAGGTTAGAGAAAGAAGGGGTGAGAGGGAGAAATACAAAGGATAAACAGGTAATGGGATGATTGAACTAGTGAGTGAAAAAAGACGAGAGAAATAGGGAGACAGAAAAGGTGATCGGGAGACAGGGAAATGCAAATGGGGAGACAGAGGTAAGAGAAAGTCACAGAAAGAAAAAGCAAGGGAATAAAGCAGAGAGAGAAGATAAGAAAAGAGACAGAACAGAAGTTTAGACTCAGAAATATATGAGGAAAAGACCAAGAGGGACAGAGATGGAGAGAGAGAGTAGACGTAGAGAGAAAGAGACAGGAACTATTCTGAATTCCACACACTCATTTGGCTCACTGGAAGCTATGTCATTACACATGCCTGACTGAGGAGGTTTGGACACGAGCACTGAAGTGTGTGTATATGTGTGTGTGTATGAGTGTGTGTGTGTGTGATTATCCATATAGCTGTTTTGCTGTTTTGTTTTATGAAGGCAGAAACCACAGTGCTTGCTAAATATGCAGCAGTAAATGTTTGCATGTTCTGCCTGATTGCATGCTGAGGCCTCTTTCTGGTTTTAGTACTGCTCATCTGCTGCCTGCCTGTGTTTTGTAAACCAGGCCAAACCTGAGGCACGTGTGCCTGCTTATGGCAAACAAGGTGTAAGATACTTCAGTATATTGTGATGTGCTGTATTTATATGGGAATTGTTGCCTTTTCCTGTGCACATATCCCTAAAAATAAATGATTAGGTTATTAAGGCACACACAGACAGCATTCGGTAGGCTTCGACAGGTTTTACAGGTTGGTGTTGCTCAAGGAGCCTGCTTATGCTACTATGCAAAGCCAAAATTCTTCTAAACAATAATAATATTTACATTTTATGATTAACCACAATTTTAAATTTGTTTTAATAGACATTATAGTTTATAATTTTGCAGAAAAAAGCATTTATACTGTGTTTTTTTTTTTTTTGTTGTTTTTTTTGTTGTTGTATTGTTTGGTTTTTTTTAAGATGTATTTCCCAAAGATGCAGAGAGGCAGGTGGGCTGTCTCGGTACATGACATAAGGAGACAGATGATCCTGCCTTGATTTTTGGACACTTAGATTGCAGCAATGATACAGAAGCATCTTTTAAAATCTTTGTCTAGCGATGTGTATGTATATTCCTTCAACTTCAGTTGCATCATGAGCGAAATAACTTGAGTAGGTATACATACATCTCTGCATGTAATTTTAGTGGTTTTAGTGTAGTCTATTAGCCAAACAATTAACTGTGTACATAGTACTAATTCAAACTGAATTGTTTACATGATTCACCGAATCATTTCTAAGAATTGTGATTGAACTGCGGTTAGGTTTATATCCTTAGTTAACTTTTTCCAGAGTTTTAACTGAGTTGTGTTTGAAGCATCTGTCTGTAATCCTGCTCTTCCGCTGAGGCTTGGAAGAGAGTGACCTTTGACCTTGTGATGTGACCCTGAAAAAACCCTTTTCAGAGGAAAATGAAGCTTTGTAGAACAAACTAATTGGGCTGGTTTTCAGTTTAAATAAGCCATGTGAGTACCAGCACCGCTAAAGATTCACTAATCCATACGCCCCACTGACCACAGCCGCACATTCACACAATGTAAACATGGACTTTGAATCCTGTCATTAGTGATTTCTGCAGTCTTTTCACCGAATCTGCTCTCTTTTTCCTCTCTCTTTTTCTCTTTTCTCTCGCTTTGTCTCGCTAACATTTCTTTATTTGTTTCTTTACCCTTTCACTCTCACTCTGTCTCTCTCAAACCCCCCCCCACACACATACATACACACGCTCACACACACACACACACATACATACACAGAAGCTTTATTTATGCTGTTCGTACCTGTCATGTAACAGCCTGTCTCTCTCTAACCTGTACTGCCTCTTGGGATTTATGATGTCATGTCGATTTACTGTGTGCTGTTAAACCTGCTCTGCAGTTCTGTTCTTTACGTTTGTTCCCATATTACTCCCACCCCTCATGTGTGTGTTCAGTAGTGTTCAGCCAGTCATGAATGTAGAACAGCGTTCTGTGAAGTTTATAATGCTGACTACATTTTTTTGTCTCTGAAAAACGTCTAGTTTAGCAGAATCAGAATTGAACTAGGTTTGTTTATAAAAAGTGTCTTAAGGAATGTGCAGTTTGTTCATCTCACTTCTATTTTTACTGCAGCACAGTGAGATTGTTAAGCAGACAGACACGGTTAACAAAAACTTTAAATATTGCATCGAACACCACAATGGCATGTAAAATATCGTGATACTATGCTGCGTTGATTTTTCCACACCTCCACTATATTTAAACACTTTCAGTAATGTTAAGGTTCTGATTTGGTGTGTTCACCCAGTAGCTTCTTTGCTTGATTTGAGCTAAGTTGTCATCTCACATTGAAGGAATTAAGCGCCTACCGCTTCTTGAATGGTTCAGTAAAACAGTATTTTTTCAAAACTTTTTTCCACTCTTTTGACTAGTTACTCTTTTTTCATTTTAAATGTGGAAGTTAAACGAATAATAATGTCTGGTTTCTTGACAGCATTGTTATCTTCAGGATGGTTATTATAAGCGAATGAAAAAACATCTCAGTTCTAATGTACTTGAACGTGACTTGATTTTGTTCCAAAATATTTTGGTCTTAAAGGACACAAGTTACAAGGTTTTGATATGACAGCGTGACCTCTCTCTCTGGCCACACCCCTCAACCTGTGGTTGGCTCCTGCGGGTGTGAGCACAGTCAGTCAGTGTGTGTGTGAATGTGTGCGCGTGTCTGTGTGTGTGTGAGAGTCTCTCGCTCTTTTTCTTTCTCTCATTCTTTTGACTTGAAAGAGAGAGAGAGCAGAAGAGAGTCAGACAGGCAGACAGAGGGAGAGAGGGATGGGGTAAGAGAGAGGAGGGGGCAGAAAGAGGTAGGGAAAGAGGCAAAGTGAGAGAGAGAGAGAGAGAGAGAGAGATAAAGAGAAAAAGAAAGCAGCGGAGGAAAGAGTGGAGTTAAGAGTGGAGGTGGACACATGAAGCTCCCGGCCACCCAGCCCAGCTTCAGCGGCCGCTCACAGGCTGCGTCCTGCCAGAAAACTGACCGCTACGGCTCTTCAGACCAGTGAGGAGGATTTCTTTCTTTGTTCAGAGATTTATGGAGACAGTTCCCTCTGCCACGTGGGTCTGTTTTAGTGTGTGTGTGTGTGTGTGTGTGTGTGTGTGTGTGTGTGTGTGTGTGTGTGTGTGTGTGTGTGTGTGTGTGTGTGTGTGTGTGTGTGTGTGTGTGTGAGATAGAGAGAAGACATTAGACCTTAATCTGTGTTCCACTCTGAAAAGTTATACTTCTGTATTTCTCTTTAATATTTGCAGTGCAGATGAGTGTTTTCTGTCATAAAAGCAAAGAGAGAGAGAGAGAAAGTGAGAGGAATGAATAAAGAGCATGGTGATTGTAAAGTCAGTGTTTCATTCACTTTCTTCTGTCATCTCACATTCTGTAAGCTTATTATTCACGCAGCACCTTTCAAAAGTTTTAAATCATGTGTCATTTTAATGTTTGAGTTACATCGTAGCGTATTCAGTGTATGTTGAAGTAGTACAAACTGGTATTTGTTAAAAGCTTCATTCAGTATTTTAAATTATTTGTGAACAAGAGTTATTTGAACATAAGACATTCTCATAGCTCTACATCATTCTGTATATTCTCTAATATTTCTTCATGTTGATGAATCCTGTGAAACTGAACTGTAGTGGCATTGTGGGACTTCTGTTTGGTACTTTGTTTTTTGTTGACAATGAATTACTGTTTGAACTAGAAACATGCAGGGTAACAGGGTGCAGTATTAGCTTGTTGAGATGTTGTTAGGTTGTTATGATAGGGCTGTTCTATGGTATTTCAGATGGTTGCTAATGTGCTGCTAGGTGGTTGCTGTTGCATTCCAGATAATAAATATGCTGTTGCTAGGTGGTTGCTATGGCATTCCAGGTGGTGGCTAGGTGGTTGTTTTTGTATCTCTGGTGGCACCTAGGGTGTTGCTGGGTGATGGCTATTGAATTTCAGATGCTTGATAAAGTGTTGCTATGTTGTTGGTTGCCATATTAGCCCAGGTAGCTGCTAGGGGTTGCTAGGTGGTTGCTGTTGTATCCCCGATGACTGATAAGCGCAAATCAATGGTGTAAACATTGTGCTCCACATCACATTAACGTTTGTGGGTGCTTGACCTAAATTAATATCTTGGTGGTGATTTTGAGAGGATTTGTTGATATTCTATTTACGTATAAAAGCTTTTTTTTTTATTTATTTCTTGTCTGCATGTGTGTGTTGCTATGTTAGGCAACGCGGGGCAGTTTTCATTTATATAACACTTTTAATACATCGTCTTCACTCAAAACGTGCTTAACAAATGAAAATAAAAATCATTTAAAACATATCCAATGATGATCTGACAGCAAACAATGTACTTGCTACTGCCCTCTAGAGGTGTAGTCAGAAAGTCCCATTGAACGTCGTAGCAATTGCCTTTTCTGCTTTCTTTTATTTGCATGTATTTACTTCAGCCCAAGTGAAAACACACCCAATGAACATTCCGTGTGGCGTAAACATACGATTGTGAAAGCTGGCAACTGTGGAAAACAATTACAGTCAGCTTAAATAATTACAGGCAGGCAGTTGTGTAATAATTGTGGCAGGCCTAAATACTGTATGTTTTAGATGTTTTAAGTGTTTTACTGAATTACTTGCATTATAGCACTACTAGATATCATGAAATGGAGCTGATTTGTACCTCTGTAACCCTTATATAATCTCCTGTGTTAGGTTTGAATGTCTACTTTAAAACCTGCATGGACAGCTCGGCAGCTCAGTCTTTCTACTTTGGTTTATCTTGGTTGGCAGACTGTCTAACCTCTAACATTTTTCTTTCCTCTTGTCAGTAAGTCAGACGGTTTGGAATGCAGACGTTATCATACATTTCTGAGCTATTCATTCCTTGTTTTCTTAGATTTGCGTTTCTTTGCGCATTTAGCGGCAGCAGATATGTGTCTCTGTCAGGGCTGCTTTTGAGGGAACTGCAAACAGAGCAAAATTTTGCGCAGATGTAGTAAGTAAGGATCTCCTGTGTGGATCTGATTGAAGTAGCTTCCTTTGAGATCAGGGATACAAGGTACAGATCCAGTAAGTGCTTAGTGGGAACATGTTATGATAAAACCACAGCAAATCAGCTAAAATGATTTAAATTAATCAGCCAGTTGCCCTTTATCTCAGTTAAGGGGCATAAATTGTCTGATTCTAATTTCGATCATGCACCCCAATATAATTATTGTAATGTTATTATTGTGCATATTCTTAGGTTATTCTAAATCAGGCCAAAACAATCAAATTAAATTAATTCATGTTGAAGTTTAAAGTTTTGTGATTCACTGATTGATTTACTAATGAATCATGAATAAATTGGATTGTGTAAGGTACGAGATTTACACCTCTACTGCAAAATGAACTGGCTGCATCCAGAGAAAGCAGACTAGGCAGTATGGTCCAGCTTTAATAACACTCTGTAACAAAGCAACACACCCCCCAATTTCCTGCCCAATTGTGTCGCCCTCCCCATCCTTTCACTCCTTCAGGGCTTGACACTAATCCTGTCTCTTAAATGTGAGAGGAGTTCTGTTTGTTTTTGTCTCTTAGTAGTGCTGCTCTGAGCACCTGTCTCCTCACTCACTGCAACAAAATAAATTTTTTGACTCATCATCTTTTGGTGCCAGACACAGTGAGTGATGTGCTCCTGGCTGGAGGGAAGGGAGTAAAGAGCTAATGATTGTTTTTTTCCATTTACTGTCTTATACAAACTCAATCTGTGAATAATGAGCACATCATCATCCCTTTCAAACATCTGCTATAATATGGTTTTAATTGGTTTAATCCAACATGTTGCTACATGCAGTAGGATTAATACGAGCTCGGCTTCCTATTCATCAGCTTCTTGTTCAGATTTCCAAGTTAACTCAAATAGTACAATTATGGCACTTAGCTGACGCTCTTATCCAGAGTGACTTACAAGGTTAGTCATATTACAGGTAGGCTAATGTAGTGTTAGGAGTCTTGCCCAAGGACTCTTATTGGTGTAGCACAGCACAGTCACCCAGACCGGAATTCGAACCCCGTCTCCTACATGTGGTGGTGGCTCCCTGGTGGGTAGTGGTGTTACCTGCTGAGCTACACCAACCACACTGGCTGGTTCCTTCTGAAGTTGTGCAGTAGTTACATACTGAGGACTGCTGCACCACTTAAGGTGGAACGAGAGAATTGTAAAAGGAAGCTTGCGAATGAGAACGTGACTTTAGCTTTGTAGTTTTAATGCTGGCAGTATTTTTAATAAAGAGCTTTGAAGTATCAAAGATCCTTATGCATGGAGCTCCCTGTAAATATTCTTGATGGGAGGACAGTTTGACAAGGAAGCAGGATTCATCACCAGCTGAGACAAATGAGCCTTATTCTCAGGACTTACATCAAATGTCCAGATTTCTACGGTGAGGCTAACGTATGTCACATTATTGGCAATGAACTTGTAAATATGAGTTTCTACACAGTATAAGTTGTGTAACTCTGGTCTGTCTGTATTATCTGATACAGGGTTATGTCAGAAACATAACGACTTGGCTTAGTGTAACATGACTAAAGATGTTCCACCACACTGGAGAATGGCTGATCATCCAGACAAATAAACTGTCACCTTTCCTGTAAGAGTTCTAGCTTTTAGGCTGTTGAATGTCAGCAAATATCGGTTTGAAATATCAGCCAACTGTAATCATCGTCCTGATGATATTTAAAAAACAATAACTGGCTGATACATGAAACTGCTATCATTGTGCATCCTTAGCCGTTTAACATGCAGTTCCATAGTCAGCCAGCTTTTACATGTGCCATGTGCTTTTAGTTGGAGCATTTCAGGAAATTCCCTCGTTTGAATACTCATCTCTGTATTCAGGAGCTGAAGGAACTTCAAACAGAATTTAATATATGCTCTCGCTCCAGTGTTTTCCAGCACATACTTGAGGCTCGGTTGTTCTTGGGCACAGAGGGAATTTATGGGTTGTATTGGAACGAGAGAGAGAAAAGGGTAAATTCTTCAAATGTGTGGAAAAGAACCACTCTCTGGCCCACCTTTGGCATCTCTACCACCCACACCTTCCTTTTTGTCTCCCTCGCTCTCTCCGTGCAGTGAAAAGAGGGATTGTTCTTGTTGGTGTGCTGAACTCTGTTGTACTACTGTGAAGAACTGTGGAAAAAGGAGAGAAAAGACTGGGAAAGCAACTGCTGGCTTCTGTTTGAACTGGGCATTTAAAAACTACCAAGGGCTAAATCTGCTTTGCAGCTGGTCTGTGTAGCTTTGGCTGCTATTTATAGTGTTGTAGTTCTCTTATCGTTTGCATGTGGGCGAAATTACTAGTATTGTGTTGTCAGGTAGCTTCCCTTTATCTCAGTCTTTTTTTTTTTCCAACTGACTCAGTCTTTGTTTGTGTTAACCGTCTGTACGACCTGACATCACATGCCATGTGATGGATGGACACAAGGCACACACACACACACACACACACACACACACACACATATATGTGTGTATATATAGAGAGAGAGAAAGAGAAAGAAAGTTCCTTTCAAAGCAGATAAATGGAAACAAATATCCCTCAATGCTGTAATTAGCTAAAATAAGCATCAGAGTAATCCTTGATAAAAACCAAGGACACCTTTTCGAGACATAATATAAAGCCTCTCTTTAGAGACATGATAGATTTGGGACTGGCCCTGAGGGCTTGTCGGTTTGTTGTTTCTGGAACAGTGCTAATGTGTGAATATTCACCTTTGTAGCGCCTCACTCTTCAGTTATGTCTAAGGGCAAGGTTTGTTTGCTAATCCTTAGCCCTTATTAGCTCAAAGTCTCCACACGTTTTGGTTGAACGGCTGTGAGTAATGGGGAGGATTAGTAGCTAGCACAGGTGCTGACAGTAAGCTAGCACCATCATAGCTTTTTGCTTATCCTAGCGAGAGCTAGATACCGTGTTGATAAGCTGCTTTGGGAGACACATAGCTATTAGTACTAGCATGTGAAGCTGTTCTTTTACACTGACACCTTTTATAGTCAGGTGGTGTTAGTGTGCTCTGCCTGTAGTATAAACAAAGGGTTTATAAATGGCCGGGCTGTGTTTGCTGAATTGTTTTTGCTTTTAAAACTTTACATTGGAGTCACAGCTCTTGAGTGCCCTAGGATCAGGCTTTCTGTTCTGCCTGTCTGCATAAATATAGCTTTTTGTGTGGAACAGAACCAGCGCTGTAGCCTTTGCAGAACAGCCTAATGGGTTTTGACAGGCTGAACCTTGTGGTAAAGCAGGCCAGCAAAGCGGAGCAGGCTGAAAAAGAGGCAGTGAGCTAATTGAAAGTTTTGAGAAGTTTTGGAGACTTGTCTAATGTTGCAAGTATGAGGAGAATGCGAGTCTTTGTTTCTCCTCAGCACAGTAGGAAAACTACGGCGTGGCTTTGTGTTTCGTTGGTTTTGAAATATTTTATGATTTGTGTTGTGTTTTTGAGTGTGGAATATGCATATTATGCTCACATTACCTGCAGTTTCGCATGCCGATGTAGTTACATACTATGGTAATTTTTGTCTTATTTTGGCCTTGTAGACAGATTTTCTCTTTTTTCTTCTCTTTGCCTTAGCTGGGACGATAGCAGTTCAGTCAGCAGTGGGGTCAGTGACGTTCTGGACACAGATGAGCTCAACACCAGCTCGTCTCTCAGCTCCTATGTCAACACCCCATCTGCTCCACGCCGGGACATAGAGGAGCAGGTAAGTGATGGACAGCTAGTACAAGACCAGAGCTGCTCAGTTCATCAAAACAAAGAGATGTATTGTGGCATCATTTATAAGACACCTTGATCAAATCTTTTTTTTTTTTATTAATTCAGAATTAATTAATAGGATAATGTCGTTGTCTATTATAATGTTCTAATTTGACACACAGGAAAAATGGAAAAAGTCCTTTATGCCTTTAACTTTGACTAAAAGTCAAGATGTTAATTGGGATTACTATACAATACTGTATTATGGTTATAATTATTTGTTCTTTTTTAAAAGTAATTTTAAAGCAAAAACTTTGAGTTAATCCCTCTGGTCACATGGGTCCTGGAGGAACAGCAGCTACTCCACCTTTTTCTACCTTTCAGCTCTTTACCGTCCTCAACAGCACCAAGAGTAGAATTCACTACAAATATGAATTCTCCTTAAGAAGTATTATTAAAATCATGTGCTCCCAGTGTTACTTTAAGATGGGGGTTAATTGGCTTGGATTGATAATTTGAAACAATGATCTAACGGCCATTAAATCCTTTAAGTGTCATTAAATACTTTAGTTTTTGCTGTAATCATTTTAAGAGTCACTTAATTTGATCTGTTGGTCATTATATATATTTAAAACCAGGCTTTGATCTAGCCAGTGCTGTTCTGTTGGTGGCTCAGCAGGGCTGTGGTGCAGCTCATTAGGTTAAACGTTGGTGGGCTCTTATCAGTGACTGTGTCTGCTCTGCCCTGGCCTGCTTTTGTTAGCATGATTCAGCTACCTGGCTCACCCACCTACTTTATGAGCTCCAGGCGGGTCGGAAAATGCTGGATGAATTGGTCAGTGGACAGCAAAGCACTGTGTGTCTGTATGCATAGCTTATTCAGTGTCTGGTCGAGGTCTTTTTTATTTTTTTGCAGGTATTGCATACTTGTTTTCCAGTTACTTGACCCCGATTTGACACAAAGACATATCTGTTGCTGAATGTTTGAGCATGATAAACCTCTGTCCCCTGTGCAGTGCATCTTTTAGCAATATAGCCATGGCCCAGATGCAAAAATGCCAGTAATTCATAGTTTCTCCACTCATAAAACAGAAAGGAGACAGGAATCTCCATGTTTCTTTTGTTTTGATATTCCTGACAACATGGAACGGCCCAGATGTTGCTCCATGTGCCAGACCATGATTTAAACTCAAACATGCAAATAAAGTCATGAGCCAAAATAGCTGAAGCTGATGCCAAAAATCTGTCATCTTTTACTTCCACAAGCCCAGCCCCTGCAATCTCACGCTTTTGGCCTCTATCACTCTCTGCCACTCATTTCTGTATGTTTGTTTGTTTCTTTTCTTTCCCATATTTCTTTTTTTATTATCTCTGCAGGTCTTTCAGCTTTTCTTCAGCTTTTTTGCATTCCCCTGTTCCTCCCACTGAGCCATGAGTTTGAATTTATTGGATGGGTGTTGAGATAACAGTGTTTTGGATTTGGCCTGATAACAACTGGAGGCCATTAAAATTCTTTCCCTGGCAATGATGTTTTATGAGTATTTTCGGTAGCAGTTGAACAATGACCTGCTCTGAAGCTAGATGATGTAATCTTGGCTTGGTCTGAAGAAGTACTGGGATTTAGCGGCACTGTTTATTTGGGGAGCCATGTATGGAGCCCAGCTCCAGCTTTGGTCCATATCAGCCGAATCCACAATGGCAGTGATCTTATTGCTATATAGGGGCCACAAATTAGCCTTCAGTGCTAATATCCGGTTTTAAACATGAAAGGCCATTTGCAGTTAGTCTTCTGTTTTTTTAAGTCTTCCTTGGTCTATGACTCATATCTGATATTTGCTGATGCAATGAGTTAGTCCCTCACTTCCAGCCAACTGAGCTTTAAACCTTTGTTCTGTAGGGGTGAGAGGTTTTCTTAGGATATGTGGGGTAGAGTGCAGAGTTTGAAGTGTGGCTAAGATCTCTAAAGAAGTGAGTTTGCATGTAACTTTGCTTTTTTTTTTATGTACTAGCTCCAGACGGATGCAGAGAAGCATTCAGCTGTCGAACGAAGTTCTGTCTGGATTAGCAAGGACCTCAGACGTCCAGACGGCTGCTCAGATCCTAGGGTCAAGATGGACACCAAGTGGTGCAGTGCAACAGATTTCAATGAGGATTTAGAACATGGTTTAACAGGTCGGAAAACCTCTACCATATCTCAGACGGGCTCCTGGAGGCGGGGCATGACCGCCCAGGTGGGCTTCTCCTGTCCACGCACTAAGACTTCAAACCCAACCAACTCCAGCTCAGTGAAGACTCATTCTAATGGTACGTAATGGTAGTAATGAAATCCAAACAGATTTTTTTTGTGCTACACATTGCAGTGATAACCTCTAAAACCCATTTAGAGAAAAAAAGTTTTAATTTAAACTATTTAAAAAAAATTCAACTACCAACTACCAAATATTTTGATTCTGTATTTATGAGCATCAACATTTAATTTCTTGTCCCACATATGGGTTCAAAGGCATTTACAGGCAGTGACAGAGGTCCTCAAATCTAGGCCTTGAGTCCTGTTTCCAGTCTTGAATTTCGTAATGGAAGTTATCACACTAGGTTGCAAATAAGTTACAGCAATGGGTTTGAGTCTCTGGATATAGAGTAGGATTTTAAACAAGAACCACTTACTACCACTGATTTAATTCAAGCAAGGAATTGACTTGTGTTTTCCTGAGACACCTTCATGGAGTGTCAAGTCTGTTTAGTCTTATTTGATTGTTTGATGGCTGCATGGTAAGGAGATGTCTGCAGTGATGCACATCTGATCAGATACTGTAACACACTAACGTGTTGTGGTTTGAGCTTATGTACAGTAAATTTTTCATTGTCAGTGAAGTGTTAGCCCAGTGGGTTGGGGCATGTCCTGACTTTGCTCGTGCTACTGTATTCAGGGCTGTAGAAAGGGGGGTTTCTTGCATGGCAGCTTATGGCTGTTTGCGTTTATCTCCTTGCAGGCAAAACAGACGACGCCAAAGTGTCGGAGAAGGGTCGCTTCTCTCCACGGCCCAATGGCCTCCCACGCTCCCCCTCCGAACGCCAGATTCCTACTGATGAGGGCAAGAAACCACCCTCCAGCTCTACCGCCCGTGCTCCCACTAACACTTTTGGCTTCAAGAAGACCTCCAGTGGCATGGTAACCTCTAGTGGCGTTGTGATAACTAGTGGCTCTGCTACATTGGGAAAACTTCCCAAGTCCTCAGGTTTCACTGGGACACGTCTAATTGGTCGGCAGACCAGTATAGATGATGGATATCTTCCTCCAAGTGCACGGAACACCCTTCAGTATCGGAGTTTACCCAGGCCCAGCCGTGCCAGCAACAGCTTGGGCACAGCCCGCAGTAGCAGTCGGACAACGGCTACAAGTATTGATGCTGGCCTAATCAGCAAGGGTACTGCCACTCTGCCTAATCCAAAGAGCCGGAGCTCTGTCCGGTCCCCCACGAGCATCTCCAACCAGACGGATCGGGAGAAGGGCGTGCTCTCGGACACGGAGAGCTTAGCATCAGGGCTGGCACACAAAGCTACAGGCAGCAGTCAGATAGGTGTGGCTGGGCAGTGCCAGCCTGGTAGGCAAATGGGAGGGAAGTACCCGGATATCTCATCCCCTACCTTACGCAGGTGAGATTGCTTATCCAGAATGCTGACTTTGTGTGGATGAAGACTGACACAAATCCACCTACTCCTCCTCCGCACAGTAATTATGCCTTAAACTGTGCAGATGTGTGATCTTTATGGAGGATATGTACTTATTTTTCTTCAGAAAAATTTGGTGAGAACGTCTAAACTTGTCCCAAATACCTTATTCATTTCATCAGATATTACTCACAAAATGATTACTAGTCATGCCTCGCATGCCGATTTTAATAAGAATTCCTGGTGGCTAAAAGTACCCTACAGTTCCGCATATCAGTAAGCCTCAATGGTTGATTATCTTTTTAAAGCTTATTAAAACACCTGATGCTGTTGCCCTCAGGACTCCTGATTAGCACCATTCACCAGTTTGTGTCAGATCCTTCAGCTACTCTTTGTAATAAATGCATCTTTCCAGAATGGCTCATTTAATAAACATAAAACAGTTGGGTGCATGAATCACACCCTGAGTTCAACAGCATTCTGTTGTGGCGTTGGAGCATGTCCAGAAAGAACCACATTACTTACTGGGTGGTTTGACGTCAGATCAGTTGCTTTGGTCTAAAGACTTAAAAGACTCATGAAATCACAGATGCTTCAAGCTGCCAGTGTTTTATCCCAACACCACTAAGCTATTACACTAAATGAAAGAGATGAAAGACTGATCAGCTCAAGCAAGCACCAGACAAGGTTGGATTTATGTCGTCTATAGAAAGATATGATCAGCTGGATATGGCCATTGTAAATTTGTGGTAGAACATTTTAAAAACTTACCAGAGCCTTATAATCACTGATCACACCCACTTAATGCTGAATGTTGTTATGCTTGTTAGGTGAATCATATCATTAACACTTTAATTCAAGCCTGTGATATTATTGATAGTTATTAAATATGTTAGCTGTTGTTTAGCCTGTTAGCTAACTGATCTGCCCTGTGCTAGCTAAATAAAAAGGTGTATACATCATCAGCACTCTTAGTTCCATTAACAGCACAAGGATATTTCATGAGACGGTCATAGATGGGCATATATTGTGTATTACAACAGCTTTATTCATGGCTCAGATTTTTGTGACTATCCATTTTATAATTGTAATTTTGCAATACTATATAGCATCCCTTTGGGAACAAAAGTTGAACTTTTAATAGGAAATTAATTTAATTTCTTTTATCTAATTATTAAATTAATATTAATTGTCTTCACTTTCACTTTTATCAGTTTTTATTTCTGCACATTTAACCTAATTGTTTCTTTCACTACTGAAACTTTTGTTTCAGTAAGCTACCAGAGATAAATAATTCAGTGACATGCTTTTATCATTATCATCTATATATAATACTTAAAGTTGTATATTTTTATTATTTTAGTTGGTTTAGTTTATTAATGCTAACAATAGTAAATACAGTTATCTGGGACCTCTTTGTAATCTGTTGTCCTTTTATTTAATTCCCCTCTGTCGTGTGAAGACTATTTGGCAGTAAACCAGGCACCAAGCAGGCCCCTGTGACCACCTCTGAGAACATGAAGAAATCCACAATCATCTCCAACCCTCATGCTGCTATGGTCCAGCAGGTCGGCACTTTTGGGACTTCAGCAGCTGTTACTGGAGGCAACAGTAATCTTCTGTGTGGGGAAAACCTGGATCAGTCCTTGTCCTCTCTAGCCTCTAGCTCTGGGTCAGCCTTCTCAACCTGGGGAGGCAGAGATAGCTCCTGCTGCACCAGCTCAGACTCTATAGATGTCTCCATGGGAAAAGATGAGGTGCCATCTTCCTGTCTCAGCCGTACAGGCAGCATCCGTACAGGCCTTTCAGACAGGTGAGCCTCCAAGCGAGGATATAGGATACATGCGCTTGAAACATGAGCTTGAAGCCCTGATATATTTTATTTCTTCCTCTCTATAACACTGGGACTCAAAACGGATGTGTTTTATAAATGTTCTATGAAATTCATTACGTTCCTTGAACTCAAAAACTATTATCTGATGTTCGTTGCTAACTTTGATCCCTTAATGGACATAATGTACCCCTACCATCCTTTTCACCTATTCAGTTTTTGTGTTGGCCACTTTAATCTATCGCTGTTTGACTTTTGCATGCAGCAGCATGGCCTGTAACAACAAATAGTCTGTAGAGGGTCATACTGCTTTGCCCTAATGAGTTATTCAGGTGTTGGTAAGATTAAAGCAGTTTATATCATCACTCAAAATCTCTTTTCCTCTCTTATTCATTCGCTATCTCTGTCTTTTCCTTTTTTTCTTTGTTGTGTCTGCCCCTACACACCCCAAGCCCTGTCTCCTCCCCTGCTATTAGCCCCAAATTCAGCCGCAACACATTGCCACGGAGACAGGACAGGTAAAGGTGTTTGTGTGCAGTCAAGCGGGCTTGTTGCTATAAAGCTTTCTCTGATCATGTTTTACATCTGTATCAAATTTTATGGACATTGTCAAACGTCTTGCTGGTGTCACATTCTGAAATTTTGTGTTCGTCCCATTTAACCCCCCAGAGTAGTTGGTGCTGACGTAAAGCTGCTTTTCCAATGCATGGTACAGCTCAACTTGACTCTGTGAGACACTCTCAGATTTAGTGTCCCCTCAAAGTAGCTGGTCATCAAAGCCACATAAAACTACCGTGACATGTAGTAGACAAAGTTTGTTCAGGAGGAGAAAACACTGCATCAGAGTTCAGGTGACAAGGCAATCCTTTTAATAGTTTATATAATAGTTTTAATAATTTGATCCTTAATAGTAACACAAGCTGGGTCGCTAACCTGTTAGCTAGTGTTAACATATGTGTAGTCTGCAGCGTTTTTAAATCACATTCGTATGACCTGGAACCTTGATGGAGGTGATAACCAAAAAAAGTACTGCGTATCAGGTACCAGGTTTACCTGAGGGAAACCCAAAAAACTGAAAGAGTCGAGTCAAGCCGGTACAATACAGTGGATAAGTGGCTCAAAAGGAGCTCCCTTCTTTTTTTTTTCTTGCATGCACTGCGGTAGTTTCTGAGTGAATGAACATGAGCACACAGTCAAACGAAATACACATCCTGTTGGGTATGCAAATTATTAATTTGAGTAACAACGAAACTGATTGTGAAATACATCCCTATCCACGTGTTTGCTTGCTTTAAAATGGGAATTTATAACACAAGCAAACTAAAAAAACTTGTTAATAGAATTTTTTTATTGACCTTAATGGACCTTATAAATGTAACCAATCATGCAGTTTGTGCCAACGTTTATAAATCTGTTCTTATTGATGACAAAGTGTGTGTTGCAATTCCGGGGATTCACAGTAGGTCATGTAGAAAGCTGTACTGACAAATCCAGAGTTACATACTAGATTAAAAACGCACTGCTGACATGCTTGTGCATGCTGTGTACGTTTTGTTGAGGTGATTGTCTGCTTGTTGTCGGTTAGTCACTGTTTGGATTTGTATTTGTCCTTGTGTTTAAAAGAGAAGAGACTTTTCTGTACTTTTACCAAATGATGAGTATGTTGCCTATCTGCAGGTATGCCCACCTTCCACATGAGCGGGGCAATGAAGATGCACGTGACTGGCTGCGCTCTCACTCTGCTGGTGGGCTACAGGATTCTGGAGTCTCCTCCCCCTTTTCTCCTGCCTCCACACTCAGCTCACCCTCTGCCTCACGCTTCAACTTCAATACAATCGGTATACACACATAGAACTAAGCACATACATGGCAGCACACAAAATGTTAAAAATAAATAGTTCCGGTTGTAAAATCTGATTTCAGTTCCAAGCTATTATTAAATACTCAGTATACACATACGCATAAGTGAGCAAATCAATTGAAATTCTGTATTACTTCACCAGTATATTTAAAAGTGTTCCTTTGGTGGACCATAGGTAAGGCCAGATATAAGTTTACATATGAAGTAAGCTCCGCCAAAAGCATATATATACGTTGCATAAAAACCCAATTTTGCTTAAAACTAAAGTCTGACTGACACTGTTAAAACTTTTAGGAATGTATGACCAAAACTTCTCAGAATGACTGGGATGGGCTACTGAAAGTTCTATCTATATTCTAAAACTCTAAAGCTATAGTTACCACTCAATACGAGCCCAAATGCAAACAAGCATAAATGATCCATGATGGGAATTAGCACTGGTTAAACGTTTTTTTATTTGTTTGATCAATAGACTAGTTCATATTATTGTCATAGTAATGTACACTAGCATTCATTGTTGACGCACCATTTACCAAGACGTATTTATAGAGGTGGATTACTTTTTGTGAAAAAAAAAATTATTAAAGCAACACTATGCAAGATTTGGGGATTTGAAAAAAAAATGTAATTGCACAGAGCTGCTGTGCAAGCATTTTGTAATGTCAGTTGTGCTAACTTTGATGGAAATCTGAAGGCAGTAGGAGATCATTTGCCTCACATTCTTCATCAGGTTTTTACTGAATTCAAGAGAACTTGATCAGGGCTCAGTAAAAGATCAGTGTCTTCTAATGATGTTAACCATCTATTTAATATTGTCATCTTCATCACTGTTATGTTTATTTTGCATTGATTTTCCTAAACTTTAAACCTCCTTTTTGAGTCCTGCTTTGTGTTCATGATGGTAGTAGGTAAAGATGTATGATGTGATATATTCGTTTTTTTTTCCATTCTCAGTAACGTTACGTTTTAGTTTTAATAAAAAAAAACATAGTGCTGCTTTAATGCAGTAATTTAAATAGAATTGCTGTAAATGGTTGCACAAGTACATATATACAGTAGTTCATAGTCTCATGGTCAGTGTTAGAGAGGGTGTTGGTGCTGAAGCCAACACAAGACTAATGCTGATTTAGTTAAGCAGCAATCGCCCCAGGTTGTTCCGACCAGAACAGGCAGATGTTCCTTTTTCAAACTGCTGGTTTATTTACAGGCTCTAATCAACATGCCACTCATCTATTAGGTTGAACACTCCTTGAATACACTACGAGAATACACTTGAATATATAGACGTGTGTGTGTGTGTGTGTGTGTGGTTTCTATAAGCAGAAATAAACAGGAAATACACAATTATTAACTAAGTGATATAACAATGTGGTAGAGTAACAGAAACAAAATACTATTGCTTTAAGAGTAGCAGAAAGCATCATGCGCCACTGAACATAAATAACACAAACATATTTACAACACTCACAGTCTCATGGACACACAGTAGAAACAACGATAAAGAATTAAAAAGAAAGCACTGATGTCCTTCGCTACATATATATATCGCTGTATGTATTTATGTTCAACTATTAATGTGTGAACTCCTTTAAAGCTTCTGTACATTGAAGAATATTAACATCGCATTATACATATATCTACAACATAGTAATGGTAAGAAAATTAATTCTGGACGCTTGAAGTGCATATTCTATAATTCTACTGAGTTCTGTAATATTGTGTATTTACCCTGTATCTGCGTAAATACCACAATTTACAATCAACAAATGTCCAGCACAGGTTCCCAATGCATTTCTGAATCTATCCAATTCTGGTGTCAGGTTATCAGCAGTCTTTAGCTACAGGTGTCGCTGTGAAGCTGGAAGGGAACAGTCATATGGATTGGCACAAAAACTGAAAACCACTTTTGCATACACTGAGGTGAATTTTGACCTTAACAATGTCCTTTTTGTCTATACAGGCAATCCTGCTGGCGCTCCACAGATGAACCTGCGCACCCCTAGCAGTCTGGCCAATCAGGATGGGCCGCTCGACCCACTCAGTGACCCTCGCCTGCGCAACTCTTCAGTGTCCCTGGAGGAAAAGAGCCGCACCATGACCAGCTCTGGATCGTTCCGTGAGCCGCTGGAGGAAGGTTAGAATTAAATTTGTTGTCATTATACATAAACATGAGTGCAGTATAACAAAACGCGTTTGGGAAGTTGCAACACAAATTCTACAGCAAGAGGACTTCAGTAGAGCTCGGTTGAGTTTGTTCAGTGCACAAATAGAAATATGGTTAATAGCAGGTACAAAGTACGTAAACAACAGCATACATATGCATGTGTGTAAAACTGTCTGTTTACAGTCACATGAACACTGCAGGTGTGACCAGTTTGACAGCCTGAGGCTAAAAGCTGTTGTTGTTATTGTCAATAAAAAGTTTGGAGTTGACACTATGAGTTTGAAGATCAGTTGAGTAAGCGTCATGTCGCTGATGTCCTATATATGACAGCCTACATATATAACAAAGTTATTTTTATTTAAATATTAAAGCTCGTTTCAGGATTTGCTGTAGTTGGCTGGTCTACTATTAGTATTTGTACTTTCAAATAACAGCAAGACCTTTTGATGTCTGATAGTAAACTCAGAACCAGCTTTGTTTTGGTTTGGCAGTTCCTGGTTGTGGCTTTAAATAGAAGTATAAGCAGTAAAGACATGCTGTACTGTTGCCCCTAATCAGTTTATTTGCAGGGCTGTTAAGTGCTGCTGTGTCTGTACTGTGTGCCAGTATCAGCTCTGTTTTGATGAAAGAGATGGAATGATTTTTAACAATGATCCTAAACGATTTTTTACCCTGGTTAATTAGATGGTTGAGAGAGAAGCTGAATGTTTAATGGGATATTAATCATTCCCTGGGTCTGTGTTTGATAAGAAGCATAGAAGAAATGAACCGCAGTCCTTGGCATTTGCTCTGTGCCCAAAACTCAACAGCCTTTCCCGCACATCTCTGCTCAGTTTCATTAACTAAAACCCACCTTTCTCTTATTCCATCTCTCGATTTTTAACTCTTTCTCTCTCGTGCATGCTTTTGTTCTCTTTCTTTTTCTCTCTGTTTTTTGTCTGTCTTTCAGGCACTGTCTTTCTCCTTCCTCTTTCTCTCTTGTACTCTTTCTATCTCTCTCTCTCTCTCTGTCTCTCTCTCTCTCTCTCTCTTTCTCTTTCCCTCTCTCTCTCACTCTCTCTCTTTCTCTCTCCCTCCGTTCTGTGATTCATGTTTCTTGGCCCTGTGCTCTTGCCGTGCTGATGACTGAAGGGCACGGTGTTGGTGAGAGGTTTTGTGGGAGTTGTGTCGGGGCTTGCTGAGCTGATGCTTGTGTGACTTGACTTATATCCATGTAACTTGATATTAGACTGAATATTACAGCTGGACAGATTTAATTTTACAGGCTGTAATTTGCTCATGGATTTTGGGAGTACCCTCTGAGCTCAGAAAGTTGGCCAGCAGTGTGACCCTCCTGTGTTTATTTTTGAGACAGTAACTAAACACTGCCTGTAAAAAGCTCCAAAGTTCACAAAGTTAAACTGGACTGCATCTCCACTTGCTGAACTTTAATTAAAAACAAAATACACCTATCAGCTTTCTAATCCGTACGGGGGGGGATTGTGGGGATATTAGCATTGTTCTTTTCAGGAATGTAATTTGTTTTGTTTCTGCATAATCAGTAAAGCTTTTTTGTCCTGGTATTTCACACTTGAGTGGTTATGTACATATATATTTATTTTTATATGCACGTTAATGTGTATTTCTTTCATAGTTGACGGATCTTTACATTGCCTTTGGTATTGGAACCCTAACCTTATCCTTTCAGTAACCAAAAAAAAGGTTTAGTTTTTGAAGTTTTCCAGCAGGGAAAACATTTTTCCTCACGGAGACCAGCCACAAATCCCCCAGAGTCATGTTCCCATCATCTTGAGAAGATTGGCACCCACAAAGAGTACAACACAGACACACACACACACACACCCTTCAGAGCATTAACAAGCAGGGGTGAAAGAATATATTGGAATAATTGAATTTCACAATATAATGTTTTGTAATACTCTATCGATAACCCTGGGATTTTGATACATATTGTATCATCAGGTTCTTGCCAGTACACAGTCCCCTAATAATAAGGTGGATAAAAGCTATTGTTTGTTGGAATCTGACTAAGCAATGACGTACCTAGGCGCTCATTAGCGTGTGCTAACGTCTTCTTAAGCTTACTCATGCTTTTCAAGTTTGCTGTGAGTCACAGAGTTGCTGAACATCAGGCACTGGCGTGGATCGCTTCCATTAATTTCCCTGTCTTTCTTTCTGTCTTTCAGTACATGGCTCCTCTTTGTCTCTGGTGTCCAACACTTCGTCTGTCTACTCCACAGTGAGTCGTGTCCCCCGTTTTTTCTAACTTGCATTAAAACATGCTAATGATAATCATATTGAACACATTATGTACAGATCACAAAACATCTTTAAGTGATGCGGGGTAGAGATGAAAGCATTTCAGTAAACTCTAAAGTAACATTTAATGCGGGCTTAGTTATAAAGACAGAACAGAACAGAATATCACTGTTGGTAAAGTGATCATTATACAAGATGTTTTTCCTCCCTGAGGGTGAAACGTAAAGCAGTTTTTTTTTATGAGATTGTATAATGAAGAGTTATTGTATTATATTATCATTTAGGCCCAGTAGGCAAATATTCCTCTGGATAATTAATCACTGTATTGCTTTCCTTCACTCCCTAGCCTGAAGAAAAGTCTCAGTCAGAGGTGAGATCCTTATTATTTGCACAACACAACATACAGTTTAGCAGTCTTTATTGAAAGAGTATCTTGAGGGTGCAAAGCATGGGAAGAGAATGGAGAATGGAATTAAATGAGTAATACACCTTCATCCTCTACAGAGAATGACTTTTTGCGCATTTTTAGGGGTTTATTCACTGAAGTTAACTTAAGGTTAAAATGGCCATCATAGCACATTTATTATCTGACTTATTTTATTTTTTATTTCAGTATGCTAAACTCAAATACATTTTTTTGTGAGTCTTGACTTTTCACTTTTAACTACATCAACTGTTTGTGTAAAACGGTCAGTATGCCAATGGTTCCCAGACCTAGGTCTGGACATCCCTGGGGAGAACCCAAAAATGTGCAGGACATGGAGTTCCCAGGAATGGGAGTGGGAAGCGGTATCTGAGTGTTTGTGTTTCTGATGACTTGCTGTTGTGTGTGTGTGTGTGTGTGTGTGTGTAGATCCGAAAGCTGAGGAGAGAGCTAGAAGCATCTCAGGAAAAAGTGTCCACCCTTACTACCCAGCTAAGTGCCAACGTGAGTACCAACACACCTAAGGTGATAAATAATCATTGTGCGTGCAGATGTAATGTATAGGAGTTGATTTATTTTCAGGACACAATGATTTCTTAACCATATTTGCCAGTAATTGTTTTGTTTTGTTTTTTTTTATCTCTGAGCCGACACTTAAATTAGGCCTATATTTGATGATGCAGCTAAAGTGTCTTGCACATCACTTTGCACACAAAAGCCCCAAAGCTACACCTGTTACAGCAAAGAACAGCTGTTCCCTCTCACAAAGAATGTTGGGGTTTAGAAGCAACTCAAACATCTTGAGCTGTGTTACACCAAACTCAGGTGTCATTATTTTTCCAGTGTAGTCCTCCTGGAGCTACACGACTCGTTATGTAGCAACTTGTATACTCAAGGTCACTCACGTAACGTCCAGTAGCCTATCCAAAGACATCTCTGGACAACTAATGTGAGTGAGGCTATAAGAAACTAGCTTCAAGTACATTTTGACACATGCATAGACTGAATTCCGCGTGTCAGGCTTGACATCCGTTTAATCACTTCTTCGCAGACCGGCAGTTTTAGATGTTCCAGCTGAAAGATACAAACTGAAAAAAGGCCATTAGCATTTGTCTGTTCACCTTAAATACTGGGTGACTGCACTGTGTAAATTTCAAGCCAAGTGTGTGGCTTTAAGTTAATGTGGTAATGTTAAAATGCTGTTTGTTGTGCTGTGATGAACTGATTGGTGCTTAGTCTGTCAGTGGCGGCAAGCAAACCTCTATTAAAACACTGGTTTTGAATTTTGGACGCTGGGTAACATGTCTGACTCGGTGTGTGGCAGCCATTACAAAAGGCAGGTTTGCATGCCCAAGATGTAAAGATATGAACCTGGAAAATATCAGATTTCAACAGCAACCTACCATCATTAGTTGTTATAACCACCCCTATGGGATGTAAAATTCAACTGCATTATCTATGTAATCATAATTATAATATTATTGAATCTGGATGCACTCATTGCACCCTGGAGTGTTATTATTCCCTCATTTATTCTACAGCTTTGTAAAAAAATAACACATTTGTCTTTCAGTTATATACCAAAATATTCACTGACTTGTGGTGACATGTAAGATATCACAATGCATTGAACTGTTGAACTGTTGCTTACTTAAACAATCAAATCAAGGGGTTGTGAATTTGAGTGCTTCTGCGTCTGGGTTCAACACATCTGTTTGAAAGTTTGTATCCGCCTGCAGCAGGTCAAAAATGGCAGCGGCTAATAGATTGTGAGCGGTTTAGGTTTTAAGTGGAATTATTCGCTCAATGAGTTCCTTTAGTGCAAATAAACATGTCAGCCCTCATTGGATAATGAAACGCTTCAATGTGCTGCCCGCATCCTCTGGTTTTGGTTTCACAACAATATTCTGGGCCACCACAGTCAAGGTGGGGAGACACACACACACGTGATGCCCCACTATCGTCAGTTGGCACTGTTTCCTGGCAGTAGCTAATCTGTGGAAGTTTGCACTAGGTTGTTCGAAGCATGACATGCTGCATGCCTGAACATTTCTCTGTCTGATGGAAGCCGTCCAGATGACTGGTTTGTGCACTGTGTGTTCCCCCAGTTATCAGCTCACGTTCGGCGGAGTATGTGATAGGATCGTGTCTGAGTGCCTGTATGTGTGTTTACTTGTTCCTGGCCATTTCAAGGGAAGGTTTTGTGGTACACATCTGTCAAAGTATTTGCAACTGGTGGCCGATAGCTAATCAGGGTAACAGGCAGCACTAGTCCTGTGAGTCCAGGGGTCTTGTATTCATCTGTGAGTGTGGTGGTCATGCAAAGAAGCTTCATACACAGAAGGATAGACAACAGCATCCATTGTAGTGCCCTGGAGCTCCAGCTGGTGTGCAGGACCAGCAGTCTAAAGCTGCTGCTGGGCCTTTTTTAAAAAAAATCATTAATTTTGTGTGAAAATCCTGACCTACCTCAGTTTCTGTGGGTGTTTTGATGAATCAAGGCATTCCTATGATCAGAGTCAGAGTATTGCAGGCTCGCAAGTATGTTTGCTGTATTGCAGTGTATTGGAATAGAAATACGTACCAAAACTGTATAATCATAATAGTTTGTCTGTGTTGTCCTGTCTTATTTGTGATTCAGTTCATTAACTGACAACAAGCGTTTTATTCTGCTAAATCTGTGTGCTTAGAATTGACAGTCCTGTTAAGAAACTAGGCAGAATAGAGTACAGGTATCTCATGTTTCTTTATAACAAATATGTATATCAGGGGAAATCCAAAAAATTGCACCTCCTTAAACTTATCATTGTGAAGGTTTAATGTCTGTGCTCTAAAATTGAATTGAAATTGACATACTGTAAAAGAAAAGAGTGACATTTGCTTTACTGTTTAGAGCTGAGAAGCAGACAGGGTCGATGGACATCCAATCTGGGAGTCACTCATTATTATCAACACTAATTATTAACTCTCCCCCCTTACATCTTGAAGCTATGGGGTTTCCTAATGCAGGATAGAGGCTTGGACAGGTCTCTTTGTTTTCCAGTTTAATTGATTGTTTAGTTGTTATGTGTTACTCAGAAGACTTGCTTGAAGTCAAAACTGAGAACCCTGCCCACAACAAATTACACAACACGCACTTACAAAACAAATTAAGTCCAGAGGTGTCTAACAGCACAGAAATTGCAAAAATATGCTGTTGTAAATGACAATAAATATTTGGGCCACATCTGAAAGTTCCTCTGCACCAGGACACTTGACAAAACTTTGGTTGGTGGAAAGTGGCCTGATTGTTTGCAAAAGCGTGCAAGTGGCCTGCTGTAGGGCTTTGGGTTCTTGCTTGGGCAGGTTTTCATTGCACTGGGGGTTCGTGTCACAGCATGCTGCTGTCATCTGGTTCGGCCGAAAAAAAGCACAGACAGTTGTCTGGATGGACAAGAACTAGCTTCCAGGAAATCGTCAGCTTATGATGTTTCAGACTTTTTATATACTTTTGATAAACTTATATACTGAAATAAATGTGTCACAATAATGGGTTTAATCAAAATATGAAACCTGCTTTGTGCATATGTGTGTTCAGGCTCACCTAGTGGCAGCATTCGAGCAGAGCTTGGGAAATATGACCATCAGACTGCAGAGTCTGACCACGACAGCAGAACAGAAGGTGAGAGAGTGTATCTATGCATGTACAGGTACATATGTGTGTGGAATGTTATGTGTGTGTATATGACTGAAGCAGCAGTTCTCAAACCTGTCCTCAAGGACCTCGCTTGCAGATGGTCTCACTTGCAACAGATAGGTATAGGACAAAATGTGACTTGTCTGAGGACTTGGTTTTAGAACCTGTGTTAAACACGTTGTGTTTATATTAGTGATTGATTTTTCTTAAATGGACTGGACTGATATTTTAGTTGTGTAATTGAAAAAAACAGTTGCCTGTTTAAATAAAATGAATTGAATACAAGTTCAGATTTTGCATGCCTTGTATTTAACTTCAGTGTTTGTGTGTGACTGCAGGATACAGAGCTGAACGAGCTGAGGAAGACCATTGAACTACTGAAAACGCAAAACACTGCAGCTCAGGCTGCCATTAGTGGAGTCATCAACACACCAGAACCCCCCAGCAAAGGTTTGGCCAAAAACTGGTTTGATGGGTGGATTTTTCCATTAGATATTTAATTGGCCTCTTTTACATTTGCAAGCTGCCATGTCCTGTGGATTTTCATCAGCAAATAGCTATGTCTACTGTGTAACTAAAAAGCAGTTAATAGAATCATAACACTGCAGTAATTGTGGTAGAACAGATCAACATCATTCTCTTTATCTCCCTCTCTCTCTGTAGAGTCTTCTACTGGTTCTCCACGTTCAGGGGGTGATTTGAGAATCCATAGACAGCATTCTTCTGACAGTGTATCCAGCATCACAAGTGCTACTAGCCACTCTAGTGTCGGCAGCAGCCTGGAGCTCGACGCCAAAAACAAAAAGAAGAGGAAGAACTGGGTAAGTCTTACACCTTTTGCCATTCCTCCATCCTCCCATCCACAGCACTCTATAAAAAAATAGGTTTCAACCCTTACATTACCCATACTTGTAAGAATTCATGAACCCGAATGAGTGGTGACTATTTCATTGTCGTACATAGAATAAACATTCTTGCAACTGCCTTTGCTTGGATATTATTAGTACATGTTGTTGTGTTTATATATATATATTTACACTACATGAACAAAAGCGTGTGGACACCTATGCGTCGCACCCATGTGAGCTTGTTGGACCGCCCATTCCAAACCCACAGTCATTAATATGTAGTAAGCCTCCTTTTGCGTCACGTAACTGCTTCCTTTAATTTCACAGTAAAAGCACTCAGTTTGCTGAGGCAGATCTAGCAGGACAGGCATTTTCCAAACTGAACTTGGCAAAGGTGAAATCCTAAAATAAAGCCATGTTTAAAGTTGTTGAGCTCTTAATTACAACCCATTCTACAGCCAGTATTTGACTATGGAGTTTGTTTGATTGTGTGCTTAATTTTATCCACCTGTTATGGAATGGGTGTGGCTTAAACACAAAAAACTCAGCAATTAGGAGGGATGTTCTTCTATGTTTTGGCTATATAGTGTAGATATAAATCATTATTGGCCTCTTTCAGCTAAAGTAACAGCTGGCTTCTGCTATATTTTTTGAATTCCATGAATATTCTCACACTCTATACACCAATATATGTATATGCTCACTTTTTCCAGGCCATGTTCCAGTTGTTTTTACAGTCTAATATGCAAGACATGATGAACAATATATTCTTACATTGTCTCAAGTCCATATACACATGTAGTTGATATCTTGAGGAAGTGGTGAATATGCTAATATGCTAATACTGAAGATGCTGATGTCACATTCTCTCTCTGTACCCAGTCGCCCTGTGCAGGTGGAAAGGTGAATATTCTCAACAATAGAAAATGCCCAGTGCCTTGCACCCCAGTAGCTAGAGCTTTCACATGTTCTCTTACTGCACTTGGTGTGCTAAGATAAAGTTGTTTCTGTGTTTTAAAACCTAACCACAAGTGCAGTAAGCAGTACAGTGTAGTAGGCTGGTAAATATTGTCTGTAGGACTTTGGCCCTTAAAAGTAATCACTTTAGTTTGGTGTTTTTTTCCTACTGAATATATATATATATATATATATATATATATATATATATATATATATATATATACATTGTAATATACAGTGTAATGCCATGATTCATTCTTAAATACATTAATAACACAGCATTAATTTTCAGTATGGTTGCTTGATCTGTGTACTCTCTGCCTTCTGTCGCCCTCTCCTGTTCAGGCTGTGTCTTGCATGGGAGGGAAAACTCAAGATGACTATGTATGCTATCTATTGTCTTGATAGAATTTTTATTGTAGCAATATAGATGATTTTATGGTTAACTAAATAATTCTCTGTGTTTAGAATCAGCACATACTACTGATGTAGTCTTTTTGGCTTCTGTGGTGGAGCATACGGCAGTGTTGTTTTAAAGATAGTGCTATTCCCTGATACTTTGCTTTGCTGCAGTTTGTTCTGTTGAGTTCTATAGAATTAGTCTAGAGTAAATTAGATTTAAAATAAACTTAGAGTAAATTATCCACCATTTCCCTGACATTCAGTAGATGGATAAAATGACTTAGAAGAGACCACAGTAATAGTGAATTAGTTGATTGTTCAGTATGACATTATGGCTAAACAATTTGGGGAAACTGTCTGATTGTGTTTTATTAGTTTGTTTGTTTTTCTACTCACTTTGTTACTGATTGAATTTAAAATAACAATAAGGTTAAGGCCTGATTTTGGCCAAGAAGATCGTAATATACATTTTTTGAGGCTTGAACCCTGAATAGAGTGGGCCAAACTGATAGTGCTCTGTGGTTGTGATGTCATAGCAAATTAAGATTTTATTTGCTCCAAGTCATCTACTGGAAAACTCTGTGTTATTGGGTTAAATTTCCCCCTTAAAACATGAGAAAACATTTTGATAATGTAGGCTATAATGGTAAAAAAAATGTGCAGCTCTTGTGATTTAAAAAAATGCATTCTACTAAACTGTAATTTCGATACATAAATGTTAAATCTATCAGCCCTCTATGACATTCAGCCAAAGTATGTGCTCCGTGTAGCAAAGGCCATCTACAGTATGTGTAGAATTGTGTTCATTAGAGAGTGAAAGGAAAATTCAACCTACACAGTAGTCCTCTACACATTAACCCTGATCTGTAGATTCAAGTTGTAGTTCAGTGGTGTCAAACTCCAGTTTGGAGGGGTCACAGCATTGCACAGTTTAGTGAGAATGGCTCTGTTAAGTTCTTATCTTCTCTGAAATATGGATTTATGATGTACTTTTGATAATCTTTCAGACATATTGTTGCAATAATATACCTATACCAGAAAACCATTGTCATACCCTGCCAATAAAAACAGTCGGATACACCAGTGTATTCGTACCAGTACTTTAACAATGACAGCATTTTCAATACGAGTTGTAAGAAGAGCAGCACAGTCATGGCTGTCTTACAAGTTCTTGTCTGCTAATGATGGCGCAAAGTTCAACAGCCCTGTTTTTGGAAATTCATCGGAACTGTACTAACAGTCTGACTTCATCAAGGGGGCCATGATTTGCTTAGGTGTTCTCTCAGGAGTTTGCATGACAACATTTTTGCATATTCTAATTGTACAGAAACTGTGAACATATCCTACAATTAGTGAAGCCAAACCCTTTTAGCGATGTACAGTATATTAGGTGTGCATAGAGTGACACATTATATGTTGGACTATTTTGTTAAAAGGCAATTTTGTATTAAGTTGCTCTGACATACATGCGCAAAGCAGATCTTCTGATGTTTCTTGACTTTGAACAGGCTGCTAATCTTACCTGTAAGTTTTGACGAGTTGACCACAGACAAAATACGGCATTGCAGACACTGCTGATGTATGTCTGTAAAAGTGTTTTTACTTTTACAGACCACACCAAAAATCTTTAAAAACCTGCTAGTTACCTTCTGAAAATGTGTCTCACCTCTGCCCATTGTGAGGAATGTATGTTTAAGTCACTGTGACGTTTGTGTAAACTGAGGGCAGTGGGATAAATTGAGCTTAACAAAGGATTTGAATTAGATTGGACTTAACTTCAATGATAGCTGAAACCCCTGAAATCCTCATTTGATGAGTTAGCTGTTCCTGAGTTGAATCAGGTGTGTTAGAGCAAAGAAAACAATGCTGTGGTCCTACAGGACTCCTTTCTGACGCCCTGTTTTTAGGTTCTCCCCAGATAACCTGCCTATGAAAGTGATTTGTCGTGGCTGGTTGACACTGTTAGAATCTGTGGATTCCCCCTTTTCATCAGCAGTGTAGCTGTTGGCTCTCTCTGTTCAGTCTGCATTCATCATGGTTAATGCAGAAAGCATCCAAAATGCATTCTTCCATTCTAGCATAAGCTCCAATGACTGTGGGAGTAATTATCACTATAGCTTAATATGGTGTACTGAAAAATGGCTTTTCTTATTTTCACTCTGCTCTCGCTCTCTGCAACCATACTGAAAAGGTTTACGAGGTAAGTTTTCCTTTTCTTTGCGGCATGAAGGTGCAAGATGTGATTGATTGCTCATTGTTGGACTGTTTTGTTATTTACTATACTGATGCTTCAGTGGGGTTGTTCTTAGCCTGTAGACTTGGTAGACTATAATGCGCTACATTATTTTAATATAATTTCTTAATATATGTTTCACCATATAGTTGGTTAGTTAGTACTGAGTTATGCAGTTAGGTACATGTACGTTCACAAGCGCTGCTTGTTTTTGTGAACGTGAAATAAGAAATAATAATTTACTTCATTTTTTATGACTGGTTATAACTGCGGCTTCTAGAAGTTAAACCATCCTCTCTTCTGCTGTCCACAGCTGAGGAGCTCCTTCAAACAGGCATTTGGGAAAAAGAAGTCCCCCAAGTCTGCCTCTTCACACTCAGATATTGAGGAAATGACGGACTCATCCCTGGCTTCCTCCCCCAGATTGCCCTACTGTTCCCCTGCTGCCAATCCCCTGCTAAGACACTCGCACTCCAACTCTCTGTAAGCACATGTCAGCCTCCCTACACACCTGCAGCCTGTTGCAGTGTGAAAAAATCATTTTAACCCTTAAATTCCACAGATGTTTTGTCCGGAATTTGTACATACACCATGGTTCATACGTGGCAAATGACTTTACAGTCTAAAATGTTTCAGGAATTACTAATGTTTGTCAGATACAGTACACACAAAAAAAACAATCCACTTAAACTAAGACCTATTTATGCTCTGTTTGTAAACCTAAATCATTACCTTCTAATGAGGTGCATCTTTTCTTGCAGGTAAACAGTAAACATGTACTAAATAAACCCTTTGAATAATGTTCCCATGACCAATAAAAGGATGGTTCTATTTATGGGTAATGCTTTCCTGCACAAAAATATTTCAGCATCAGATAAACTTATTAAGAAAGCTAACCAGCCTTACCAAATAGTTTGCAAACTAGTCCACCTGTCTGTAGCTGCCTGTCTCCCATATATTTCTTTATCCATTAACACTAGTTCCGTCTGTTCCTTCATCCATTCTTTCTTTGTCCATCTGTGTTTGTTAATCCATTTGTCTGTTCCTTCACGCATTGCGTTGTTTGTTTGTTTGTTCATCCGTCCATCATATCTCAGATTTTTTTTTTTTTATTAGATTTATTTAGTTCTGTATGAGTGGCAGAGAAGGCTAGCAGTGATGGAAAGAGAGCTGTCAATCAAGCTGCTTATTAGCCAAAACATATTGTAACATACATATATCACAATATCAATAAATGTCAACAGATTGACAGCCCCTTTTAATACTGCACATTTGGATCTGGCAGCACTACTACACTGTGTATTTAAGATTTACATCTGTACAGGATATTCTACATGTGCTAATGTATGATTTTTTGATGTGCTGGTGTGTGTGTGTGTGTGTGTGCGTGCACATGTAGCCCTCTTCTTTCCTCACTCTCAACTTATGGAAACAGATGGGGCTGTAACAGTGCTCCCATCAGGACTGCCTCTCTGGCACGGTAACAGCAGAAGCCGAAAACATTAATCAAACTCTAAATCTATAAAAACTGCAATATCCATAGATCCAGATCACAAAATGGGCAAAAATCAACCTGTCTAGTGGTTACTGAACTACTGAATTTCCTGCTGCACAGTGTGCGGCTTAATTCCATCTGATACACTGTATGTCCAAAAATATCCAGAAACACACTGTAAATGAGTGAATTCAGCTGAAGATTCTTTACACAGTTCAGTTGTGCACACGCAGCTTCTATAATCTCAGAAAATAGATTAGCCCAATAGAATGGGACATTTTGGAGCAGCACACTTACGGTTAATACCCATGAGGAGAAAAACAGCTGTTTAAACCTTTTTGGACATACAGAGTACCTGGTCTTTACGAGACATGCTCAATACTCAACACATTATTAACTTATTGTAAATAAATTACCAGTAATTATTACTAACTAATTACTAACTGGAGTACTTCTGAACATCATTGTGTGAAACTGACCGTTTGGTTCATAACTTTGTTTCGGTGTGTTTTTGTGTTCGTATGTCTTTGGTGTGTGTGTGGGTGTGGTTGTATGTTGTGTTATAGTATCGCAGAGTGTACAGACAATGAGGCAGAAATGGTGATGCAGTTGCGCAGTGAACTGCGTGATAAGGAGATGAAGCTGACGGACATCAGGCTAGAAGCTCTAAGCTCCGCCCATCAGCTTGACCAATTCAGAGACTCCATGAACCGCATGCAGGTCAGTGGCAATATTGCATTCACCTGCAGCCTCTTACATCAGTCCACTTTAATAATATTAAAACTAATTTCCTACATATATATTTACAGTGGTGGTGATGGGAACCAGCGGTCACAATGTATACAAACATGAAATTGTTGTTTTATTTACTATTGAAAACTACAAGTTAACTGAGACCTGCCATATGCAGGTTTTGTGTTGTTGATTAAAGTTAATTTGCCTCATAATGACTACATCGCCTTCACCATTAGGCATGTTTTGTGCCAACTCCTCAAAAATCCTTTGCAAAATTGTGTTTCAGACATCGGGATCATCTCTTTTTTCACATTTTATTTAATAATTTTATACATTTTGAACAGTAATGTACTTTTTCTGCGTTCTCTTAAAGGATTTTCAAGATACGTTTTAGAAAAAATGTTTGTTCTATGTCAAAACTATGATAAAATAATGTCTGAGGCATCAGGCAGTGTATATTTTTGGATATTTAATGTAATATAATGCAAGGGAGCTTTTAGAGATGGGCATGTAGTTCCTATCAGCACTATTATGAGTAATTCTGACTTTAGAATGGGGCATTTCACACCAAACCACTATGTATGGCTTTGTTTGCGTCTTAACTTTTTAAATATGCATACATTTAGAAAAGTCTGTGTAATTCTTCTTTTTATGTGTTTGCTGTTTGTTCGCTGTGGGCAGGGCGAGATTGAGAAGCTGAAATCGGAGAATGACCGTCTGAAAATGGACAGCAGAGGGAGCTGTAGCACAGCAACATCACAAACATCAATCAGCCCATCGTCTGTCGGCCTGTCCTCTCAGCTTAGCCTAACCGAGTCCACCAGCCTGGGTACTGAGGCACTCATACTCCCTAATGCACAATCAATTAAACTGGATTTTTTAAAATCATGATCTAAAAGTAGTTTCTGTTATCATTGACTCCTGCGTGTGTGTGCTGTTAGACATGCTGTTGGACGACAGTGGAGATGGCAGCTCTCGGAAGGAGGGGAGGCATGTTAAAGTTGTGGTCAGTCTGGAAAGAGGCCCTGAATTGAAGGAGGTCAGAATTGTTTCTTCCTCTTTATTACACACTACAAAGTAGCTCACCCGTGTTCCTGGATCTAGCACTCTTGCTTAATTTCAGTCGTAACCCAACAGACCCGATAGTACATTCCTAGACAGTCATTTAGGCACCCCAAAAAATAAAAACAAGTAAACATACAAATATACACATTTTATTACTATTACTTTTTATTTTGAGTTTAACATACTTGGAAAAAATATAACAAATGTAGTCTATTGGCATATTTAGCAACAGCACAATGTACACGAGACTCTACATCTCTTGTAAATTGTATCAGTTAAGCATTGCAACCTTGGGTCTTCCACAAAGATACCACATTGAATTTCCTAAAGAAACTTTAGGGTCTTTGAAAAACTTTGTAAATGAGCTGTGTGCATGTAAAATTGTTCTTTGGAACTCTATTCATATATCTAAATCAAAAACGAAATAGAAAACTGAATTTTGGATTCATTGACATGAATCAGACTGAGATCAGAGAGAGACTGAAATCCCCTACCGACAAAATAACTAGATCATTTGAATGTCTTAATACATCCAAACACCTACGGGTTGTTGAACACACCATACAAACAATTTTACTAATTGGTTTATTTTTTTAGTGCCTTGCATATTGCAGTGTTTTGCAAAGATCACAACAACAACCAACAAAAATATAATACATTCTGATTTACCTGTGTTTTTGTCTGTCTTACAGGACTGTAGGCCACGTGACTTTCTGATTGGTTGTATTGGCGTCAGCAGTAAAACCAAATGGGAGGTTCTGGACGGTGTAGTTAGACGCCTCCTCAAGGTACAGCAGTGGTGACATTTGACCTTATATTTAGTCTGCTAAACAATATGGCATTTTGGGTTACAGGTGCCCTTTAGCCTTTTTGTTGATATTAAGGAATATTTAAAACATGATTTTAGTTGGATTACTTGTCTTTCTGCTTCTGCAGGAGTACATTATCCATGTAGACCCCCTCACACAGCTAGGCTTAAACTCGGACAGCGTTCTAGACTACAGTATTGGAGACGTCCACCGCACAGACAAAGCGGACACTCCAGAACTCTTGCCCTGTGGTTATCTGGTGGGAGACAGCAACACCATCTCCGTCAGACTGAAAGGTAAATTGATGGACAGGAACATAAAGGACAAGAATTATTTTTTACATTTTTGTATTTTACTGCTACTAATAAGAGATCTCATTTCTTATGTTTCTCTGCTTTTATTTTTCTTAATTTCCCAACTCTGATATATTCTTATGAGATGAAGATTTAACAAAGGGTAGATTTCCAGGAAAAGGTTTAGCTACCACTGTCTGACATGTAAGCACCTTGTATTGTCTCTCTCTGTAGGTGCTCCAGAAAACAGTCAGGATGGGATTGTGTTTGAAACGCTGATCCCAAAGCCTGTCTTGCAACGCTACATCTCCCAGCTGCGAGAACACCGCCGCATAATCCTCTCTGGACCCTCTGGGACAGGCAAGAGTTTTCTGGCCATGAGGCTGGCTGAACATCTAGTACTTTTGGAGGGAAGGACACTTGCTGACCGGGCCATCGCCTCCTTCAATGTGGACAACAAGTCCAGCAAGGTAATGTGAACCTGGCCAGGTAGTCAAGAAATATTTATGATGTCTGGGAGTTCATGAAAGTATTATAAAGGAGTCATTAAAAAGAATTTAAAAAGGCATAATTTTTAAATAAGTAAGGACAAGGCTGGAATTATCACAACACACTACACGTGTACTTTTCTCTGTACCCTCTAGCCAATGACCTGAACTAATGCTCTTAAATAAGAAAGCCTTCAGATGAATCCCTTAAAGTCCAGAGTTGTATTTTTTTCATAGATTCTATACACATTTTATGATTATTTAGTGGCACTGTTATAAACTTACATTATTTACTCCCTATTTACATTCTGCATCGACAGGATTGAGTTACTTGTCCTTTTTGTGTAAATAACATAGACATGAAGCTAATAGAGGTTTATAATGTCCTGGATATTGGAGTAATGCTAATAAACAATGTGTCTTACAGGAGCTGAAGCAGTACCTGTCTAACTTGACTGACCAGTGCAACAGCAGCACACAAACTGGGGACCTGCCTCTGGTCATCATTCTTGACAATCTGCACCATGTGGGCTCTTTGGGAGAGATCTTTAATGGTCTGCTCAACTGCAAACGTCACCGCTGGTGAGTAACAACCCTTTGGGGATCATGACACATAAATGCCCTTTCATATCACTTGACTTGGAGGTCAGTTTGTGTTGCTTTAGGGCGCTGTTTGTTAATCTTGCTCCTGAATTCACTGTTCATTGTTGCAAATGGTAAACTGCATTTAAAGTGTAAGGTTGCAGCTTTAACATACAGTTTGAATAGTTGTGTCTTTAATACTGAACCTCTGTGTATGCTTTCACAGTCCTTATATAATTGGTACTATGATTCAAGCAACATCATCAAGCCCGAATCTGCAACTTCATCATAATTTCAGGTGAATTTTTAAGGTCTACGATTTACGAGGCAGCAGTACGTTTGCAGTCAATTCACAAATTGTAAACTACGTTCCCTCAAGTGTCCATTAGAGGGCAGCAGCCCCCTATGCTTAATTTCCTTGTGTCATTAATTTGTTTCAGGTGGGTGCTCTGTGCTAACCACACTGAACCAGTGAAGGGCTTCCTGGGTCGTTTCCTTCGGCGGAAGCTTCTAGAAACTGAGATCAGTAGCCGTGTACGGAATTCTGAGCTGGTAAAGATCATAGATTGGATCCCATGTGTTTGGCAGCATCTGAACCGCTTCCTTGAGACACACAGCTCCTCTGATGTCACCATTGGTGAGTTCATCCACCACCAGTCACTATCTCAAGGCTGTATATCAGTCGCAGTTTTGTCTCAGTCTTGGAATAATTTAAAGTCGTCTTGTCTCGACCTCATGGAGGCTCAGTTGACTGCAATTAAATGAGCTCTCTCAATTCCTTTCTTATTTCTGATATCTTCTCCAGGGCCACGCCTATTTCTGTCCTGTCCTATGGACGTGGAGGGCTCTCAGGTGTGGTTTACAGACCTGTGGAATTACTCCATCATCCCGTACCTGCTGGAGGCGGTGCGGGAAGGCTTGCAGGTAAGCAGCACAAGCGTTTAGAGCTCTAGGATCGTTTCACAGCCATCAGTTAAGCTCCTGTTTTCTTATTGTCAACTAATGAGCCACACATTAGAACTCAGATCCTATTGACTTAGTTAGAATTTATTGTTCATATTTTATGTGTAGTTTTTTACACATTGTACAAAGTTTACACAAGGCTTATAACTAGGGCATGGCCACTGCTGTGAGTTCAGTACATCAATCACACAGGTTTGGGGCAAAAGTATGTTGCATAGCTGTAGCAGCATTTCCCAGAAATGATCAGATGTGTGTCTGTTGGTAAGTAAACCTTTTTCTGTGTGCGTGTTTTAGCTGTATGGTAGAAAGGCATCATGGGAGGATCCAGCTTGTTGGGTGATGGAGAGTTACCCCTGGTCCTCCAGCCTTCAGCAGCACCAGTGGCCCCCTCTGCTCCAGCTACGACCTGAGGATGTGGGCTTCGATGGTTACGCCCTTGCCCGAGAGAACAGCACAGGCAAGCAGGCCACACAGGATGGCTCAGAAGGAGACCCATTGGTGAGATGAAACTTATGCTCAGTATATAGATCAATTTATCTTCCTTTAATGTGAGGTTTTGAATGCCATACAGACACCACAGATATTTGTATAATGTGTGTGTGTGTGTGTGTGTGTGTGTGTGTGTGTGTGTGTGTGTGTATATATATATATATATAGATTCATAATTATTATTATGCTGTCTTAAAATTAATGATATATATATATACATGTTAATTTTAAGAGGGCAGCTAATTATTAAGAGTAACATGAGTAATTATTGTTTTCTACATGTCTTTAACTAGACATCTAAACCATGGCATAACAGATATGCCATGGTAAATGGCATTAGTAAATACCAAGAAACATGTCTGTATTTTTATGGTTGAATGCAATGTCATGGTTGCTTGCCCTCTTTCAGCCATCATTTGACCTTTTGACCTTTCCTCATCATAATAGATGAATATGCTAATGCGACTAAAGGAAGCAGCCCACTGCACAGGCCCGTCAAGCTACGACAGCGACTCCAACAGCAACAGTAACCATGACGACATCCTGGACCCTTCACTGGAGTCTGCGTTGTGAATCTCGGGCCTGTCAGATCTTCTTCATCCTTTTGTTTTCTGACTGGAACACATGGTGCTGGTAGCTCTACAGAGAAGAACACTCAGTCAACAGAGTCCGTCGAAATCAGAGTGGGTTGCATGACAGACCTATAAGACATTTTATCTCTGTTTCTAAATAAATTCCTGGCAACTATTTTGTAAACATAGGTTCAGATATAAGGCAGGCTTTTTCTTTTGGCTTAGTCCTCACACACTTTTTTCCCTACATAGTGCATTTTTCAGATGTACCTGTACTTTGCTGTGACGAACTGTAGATGTCGCCGTAGATGTGGTTGATGACCTGGGGAGGCTTTCTCAGTGCAGTTTACACCGTGGCACTCTTAATCCCACCAAACCTGTGTGCTCTTTTTCGGTCTGTAACACAGAAGTGGTAGCAAATGCCTTCTATCTTTTGCTCACTGATGGTAACATCCCTGTTGCGTATTTATTCCTGCTGCATGTTTTTTTGTGAACCTCTTTTCAAACTACACAAACCTTATATGTGCACAAACCAAGAAAACTCACAGTCATGGCTCAAACATGTCAAAAAGCATTTTCCATGTGTATTCCACGAGTGTGCGCAAAGGAAGATCTGTGGTGCTCATCTCACCTAACAAATGCCTTACTGCTTTTTATACCAACAGTAGAAATCTTGTATGCTGTAACACCACCATATTGATGCCTTTAAGCAGTAGACGGTCTGGAGTGCAGTGCTGTGTTTCTTATTTATTATTGATCTGAGCTTCACTGCTG
Organism: Prochilodus magdalenae; assembly: GCA_024036415.1. Lineage (NCBI taxonomy): Eukaryota > Metazoa > Chordata > Actinopteri > Characiformes > Prochilodontidae > Prochilodus > Prochilodus magdalenae. The sequence continues at coordinate 58,472 of JAMWET010001978.1, read as the reverse complement.
GGTGCAAAACTTTTTACAGTCAGAAACAGTGCAGTTGTTTTGGAGATAGTACTAGTTCTGCATATGGGATGGAGCTGAACTTGAAAGTGACTGGAATCTCTTTGTGTTTACATGTGAAGCAAAAACGCACAAGAGGTTCAGTGTATGTTACTTTATACCTCTTTAAGCAGGTTAACACTACCTGGTCAGTACAACTAGTGGACACATCACCTCTACTAAGAGCTGCAGCATACTGGTGTTACAATAGCACCTAAACAGTCTCGCCAGACCTCTCGGCAAAGAGGTGCTAAAAACGTCACACAGTGTTATTTTTCTACATGTGTTCCATGTTTCTTTTGACACAGCCCATGTGGTGTGGGTTTTTTTTTTCAGATGCAGTTTATGTTCAGGCTTCAAACTAAAAATTTTAATTACACAGTCTGTATCATGTGACTCAAATGCACCATAACCAGCTATAAAAATATCCACAATATTCAATAATTCACACGTAGTTTAATTCTGTTTATCAGTTCGTTCCATTTCTTGTGACGTGCACAGGACATCAAGATGTTTAACAGAAAATGTGTTAGATGGGAATTCCACAGATGTTTGAACAAAGGCTGCATAATTTGAGATGTAAACAGTCATGTTGTTGTGAAATGATTCATTGTAGAACATATGTTCGGCCTCACTGTGCCTTGTATGCACGCTGTCTTTCAAATGTTTGGGGTCACTTGTCATAACTATAATACAGTAATAGTTATCCAGCAATAACTCATACAGTATACATTAAAAGGTTATGAATTAAAGACCAACTTTTTATTAGCAGTTTACAGTATTTTAGGATCACATAAACATAAAAAATAAAAAAATAAGATTCATTTTTCTGGTAATTGGAACTTGTTGTTACAAAAGTGCTAAGAATGTCTGTTTAACTAGTGAGATTTGGTTATCAGGAACCGTGGTTATCATGAGTCACTTACAAACTTGTAAAGTCTCCTCAGTTTTAAGGCTTCCTACACACTGTTTAAAAAAGGGATCAATGTTTAACTGTGGAATCGTTTCATACGATAATCCTCAGAGAAACTGCTTTTATATAAACGAAATAAGTGACCCCAAACTTTTGTGTCGAACTGTACCTGTCTGTCCTCTGACAGGATGAAAAAAAAACAATTGAGATTGGAACAGTAATCTTTTAACAGTGTCTCAGACATCAGGCAGTGTGTTTCTGGCTGTTCATGTAGTTACTTTGCCTGAGGGAGCTTTTAGAGGAGCATGTTTCATACCCATCACCACCACTGTGAACAGTTCTGCCTCAGCAAGTTTCTCTAGAACATTTCTGAAATACTTTGTTTATGTTTTAGCTATTCTGCAGAATATATGCAGGTGCTCAGACTCATCAGTGTAATTCCTCTTTAACAGAGAGTGCAGTACAAATCTAAATCTCCATCTCTGGTGTACTTCAGCTGGATTTGTGTAAATGATTTGGACAGAATACTAGAATACTGTTGTGACTATGTTGCCACAAGTCCAGTATGCCTTGCAGTGGGTTGAATACACAGTGGTGAATCAGTAGTGTGACATGGTTTAGTAAGAGCCTATTACACCTGATTCATCAAAACACACACACAAGTCCATCAGCAGCTCTTGATTTGAGACTCGATTGCTAATTTTAGTTTTCTGCAATGTAATTCCAGTAAAACAACAACAGTTAACATCTTGTGCCACCCTAACTCAAAGCCGGATCCTCGATGATGTGAGTCTTCTTTGTTTGAGTGGAGAGCCTGATTCTGAGAGTTGATTACTGTTAGTGGAGAGACGTTTTTGTTTCTCTGCACACAGACGCAGAAGCACTTCCACACATAAACACACTCAGCAGCCTGGCGTTCTCCTCAGCCGCGGAGACGTCCTTTACTGTGAACAGAGGGCCGGCGTGCCTAGAGGCTCGCTCAGGAGCATTATCCCGCCGTCCGTTTTCACATGGCGTGAATGGAGTACTCAGTATTGCTTTGTTTGGACGACTGCACTTTGTTCACTCGTAAAATGAAGAGTTTTTCAAGCGTTCGCTTTCAAATGACGTACGACTTTGGACTCCCTCGCGTCGTTGAGGTTTTCTCAACAGTCCTTCAGAATAAAGAGACACTATGCAATATTTTTTTCTTTCTATTGTAAATAGTCAGAGTTCTGTGTTGTTGAGCGCAGTTTGTGAATTATTGTGTTGTATCTTGTATGTTGTTTTGTTTTTACATGTTTGGATTTTGTAAATGGTAAGATTAGATAAATATAATGCCAGAAGAGGAAAAAGAGAATAGAGAATACAGAAGAGTCCTTGTGAAATATCTCGGTAATGCTAATGTGAAACGAGTTGTAAGGCTAATTCCTGTGCAAGGGGAAATGTCTCTGTATATTTTCAGTTGTACCATATATGTAAATATACCTCAAGCCAGAAATTCGAGATGTTGTTTTCTCACAGCTCTTTAAGGGAGTGGATAACTCGTGTACAGCTCATTTTCCTAACACCTATAGATTTTGTTGTATTTTTCCACCAGTGTTTTGACTCCTTTGAGAATAAATGTGATGAGTCTACTATCAGACTGAGATCCTAATTATTTATTAATTTATTAATTATTTGCTGACATTGTTCTACATTTCCCCATAAAGTGATGGTGGTGGGAACCAGGAGTTTTCATGTCTGCAACACAAATACAGCCATCCAAACCACCAGTGAACCTACACATCCCATCTGAGTTTCTATATGTGCAGTTAATGATAGTAAAATCTGAAGTGTTAATTGGGGACTTTGTTTGGAATTCAACACTATCATTTATTAACTCATTCATTCATCCATCCATTCATTCATTTATTCATTCATTTATTCATTCATTCATTTATTTATTTATTTATTTATTTATTTATTTAAAACTTGTTTTGATGAAATAACTGAACTGTGACTGAAGTGACACATCGGGATCAGAATACAGCTCCATGTTCATTAGGAGGTGCAGGACAGCAAGTGGCCCTAGACTTGCAATACTTATTATGTAATAATTGATTTATTGCCTAACCAAATAAAAATCAGCGTTTAGACCAGGAGACTTTATACAAGCAGGATCCGGCAAAATGTATGTCCTGGAAAACCTCAAAATCTGAGAATCGATAACTTTTTATAGCAGAAGGACAAAAAACACACTTTCCTTTCAATGTAAGTCTGAAGAACCTGAATGTTTTACAAGCCAAGAAATAGAGGAGTTATTCTGACAGCAATGGACCAATAGTATACATATCGTTGCTGTCCAAAGAAAAACAGGTATCTCCAAAATGGCAACTTTACAGGGGAGGCCAAAAACCTCATTTCATTTGAATGGAAGTCAATGGAACCAGACGTCTTTCCAAGCAGTTTTGGGCCATTTCTGTCGGTCCACTCTTCATGAAATGTCCACACGGTATAGACAGCAGCTCATGTGATCAAATGAGGCATAAAAGTAAAAATCAACAAAAATGGAGATACATGTTTTTCATTGGACAGCGACGATATATATATATATATATATATATATAGAGAGAGAGAGAGAGAGAGAGAGAGAGACTTAACAGTCTTAGGTAAAGCTTTAAGGTCTTGAATTGAGCTTTGATTTGTGAGACATACAAAAAAAGTCATTTTGGGTTTTAATATGTAAAAATATTTATTTTTTCCAAGTATATACATTTCATCTTTTAAAAACAACATACAAAATAATATAGGACTTTTAAGTTATACATTTAGCATCTACATACTTTAGATTAAAAGTGTAAAATCTAACCGAAGGAAAAGCAGGAAATCCTGATAGGTTATAAAACATTCCGTACAAAACGTTCCAAAACATTCATACAAAGTTGTGTACAAAAGTTTAAGGCTGCGAAAAAAGCAGCCAAGGCCACAGTGTGGGCCATTCGTGTAGCCCAGCCTGGACGCTCAGAGCTGAGGTTTAACAAGAGGCAGTGTCTTCATCCTAACAGCACGCGACTGAAACGAGGAGCTAAGTAACACGCAGAGCAGCAGCTGATGAATAGCTGCTTATAGAAACAGGGCCTGCATCCGAAACCGCATAGCAGTCTGGACAGTCCGCCAAAATGGTGCTTCAGTAACATTCAGACATTCAGACAATGGTGCACTGCATCCAGAGTCTCCTGTGAAGCTGAAACCCCGCTGGTCCTAATGTATAGTGGGGGTGATGGACTACAGCAGCAGCTATTCAGTAGTATCAGCACGAGACTACGCTAAGGCTCACAGGAGGACTCAGAATGAAGTGTCCCTTTCAGCACTATCGGCTCTGGGAATTAAGAATGTAGGTCACGATTTCGGACGCAGCGAGGACGTGTGGGTGTGTGGTTACGATACAGTGATTTCTTCGTCCTCTGAGTCTGAGGAGTCTGTGTGTTTGCTGCTGTAGGGTGATGGGGGCAGGTCTGAACCCTCCACCTGAGGACTCGCCATCATGTCCCCACCGTGATTCTCTCGCGCCCCACCTACGTCGCTCAGGTCTGGGTGGGGGTTGGCCTTCGTGGGCAGAGTTTGTTCCCGGCAGCCGCCGGAGGACAGCAGCTCCCTCTCTTTGGAGTTTCTCCATTTCATCCGGCGGTTCTGGAACCATATCTTCACCTGCAGAGTGACATAACACGTTATATCAGACGTTCTGAGGCTATCTATCTATCTATCTATCTATCTATCCATCCATCCATCCATCCATCCATCCAGTTAATGGCCCTACACTATTGCTTGTTGTCCCCCTGGCTCCTTTGGCCTACACCACTTCACACCACTGACATTTACCTGTGAGTCTTTCAGGCCGAGTTTCGTTGCCAGCTTCTTCCTGTCTGGTTTGCTGATGTACTTCTGCTTCTGAAACATTCGTTCCAGGGCCTTACGCTGCACGTCCGAGAAGACGGCCCTCCTCAGCATCCCTCTCCTCGGCTTTCCCCTCGCTGTCAGTGGCCATGAGAAGGTCCCGGGGATGGGAACCACCGAGGTTGAAGCTGTTACAAAGAGAACACAATAAAAATAAAGACCACCTTCATTAAGACCACCTTCATATAAGACCACCTTTATTTAAGACGACATTCATTTAAGACCACCTTTATTAAGACCACCTTCATTTAGGACTACCTTCATTTAAGACCACCTTCATTTAAGACCACCTTCATTAAGACCACTTTAATTTAAGACCACCTTCATATAAGACCACCTTCATTAAGACCACCTTCATATAAGACCACCTTCATTAAGACCACCTTAATTTAAGACCACCTTCATATAAGACCACGATCATTTAAATCCACCTTCATTTAAGACCACCTTCATTAAGACCACCTTTATTTAAGACGACATTCATTTAAGACCACCTTCATTAAGACCACCTTGATTTAAGACCACCTTTAATAAGATCACCTTAATTTAGGACTACCTTAATTTAAGGCCACCTTCATTTAAGACCACCTTCATTAAGCCCACCTTAATTTAAGACCACCTTCATATAAGACCACCTTCATTTAAGACTCCTTTCATTTAAGACCACCTTCATTAAGACTGTCTTAATTTAAGACCACCTTCATATAAGACCACCTTCATTTAAGGCCTCCTTCATTTAAGACCTCCTTCATATAAGACCACCTTCATTTAAGACCTACTTCATTTAAGACCTCCTTCATTTAAGACCACCTTCATTTAAGACCCCTTTCATTTAAGACCACCTTCATATAAGACCACCTTCATTTAAGGCCTCCTTCATTTAAGACCACCTTCATTTAAGGCCTCCTTCATTTAAGACCTCCTTCATATAAGACCACCTTCATTTAAGACCTACTTCATTTAAGACCTCCTTCATTTAAGACCACCTTCATTAAGACCATCTTAATTTAAGACCACCTTCATTTAAGGCCTCCTTCATTTAAGACCTCCTTCATTTAAGACCACCTTCATTTAAGACCCCTTTCATTTAAGACCACCTTCATTTAAG
>JAMWET010001978.1:10000-42500 GCA_024036415.1 Prochilodus magdalenae | reverse complement strand
CACCCAAAATGAAATTTTACTACCAGATAACAGGTACATTCACTTACCAAGATATCATTTTTACAGTGAAGTTTTCTCTGCACATTTTACTCTGAACAGTTTCTCATATTGGACAATATGGAGCATCTAGGCTCAGTGTATTACCCTGAAGAGACTGAAGAGAGGAGCAGCTCCACCTTTCATCACAGCCCCAACAGCAGCCTGTAAGTAGCAGCCATGCTGTGTGATTGTATCCGTGTCTGCCGGTTGAAGCAGATCAATTTAAGATGAGAGTTTGACAGTGAGGAACAACTATAATCTACTGTATGTTGATGGGCAGATGGCAAGCCAGTAGCTAGTACAGGTAATGTTAACTACTAGCAAGCGCTTAGTAACTAGCGTTATCACAGTTAACTAAATAGAATGAGGCTGGAGCTTGTTTACACAGAGGATCATTTTATTTTCCTGTCGTGTGCTTCTTTTAAAGTGTCACTTCTGTGTCATCACCCCAACAACCAACCAATCAGAGCAGAGCTCATCAGATAATTCATGAGCTCACCAAAAAAGTGAAACCAGCTTGTTTCATTCTGTGACCAAAGTGTCATAAGCTGTCAATGGACATCTGAAACAGCATCTGGGTATTTGTAACAATTTGTATGTAGAGCACAACACATAGTTCATTTGCTTAGTTATGTCAGTCGTCCCAGATAGAAAGCCAGTTAAACCAACACAGTTCACATGAACCAACTTCTATTAATGTTAGATCAAAAGTGGGACTCATCACTGAAGTCGACCCACTGCCATTTCATGACAGTCTGGCACAACACCATTGCAGTCTGTGGTAACATTGACGTTGTGTTAAGGACAGTCGTCGTAACAGTCTGTGTGCATGTAGGTGCAGCTGTCTGCCATTGGTGCTGCACTAACAGGATGACTCATGGAGGACATCACTGCTCGCTGGATTGTTGTGGCTGTTGGGTCAGTCAGGTAAAGTGATTAGGCCTGTCCTTATTTATGTTATATGTGCAGTCGAGCAAGGAACTTGAATCATTTGCACGTCTCACAATGTCAAACCTACACACCAAGTATGTTTGGTGTAGCTCAGCGGATAACACCACTACCTGCCAGGGAGCCACCACCACGTTTGGGAGACTGGGGTTTGAATCCCGGTCTGGGTAACTATGGACTATGCTGTGCTACACTAATAAGAGTCCTTTGGCAAGACGCCTAACACTTCACTGGCCCACCTGTAACATGATTAACCTCCAGTATCAGCTAAATCCCATAAATGTAAATCTAAGTTTCATTCCTGTCCGTTGATTCCTTCTGGGTGCGGCTTTTTATATATGTAGAGTAGCGCATAGTTTATTTGCCTTTCTTTTAACCAAATGGTTTGATGGTTTGAGAGAACTGGGCCTTTGCTTCAGGCATTTAATTTGCTCTAATTTACTTGTTCAGGATAATGAATAAATTATGCAGCGAAGGGTTTTCCCTGGCCTAGGTTGCAATGGTGTTCCATCATGGTCACCCCCTGCTATCCTTTTCCCCCATACAGTCTATTCAAAACTTGTTTCGATTCCCTCATTAAGATAAATGGCTATTGATTCCACAAACATCTGAAGGGAAACAACAGCGCTTTGCGTTTAAAAGAAGCTTGTAATATCTTCTAATTGGATCTAAATTGGTCACGGAAGCTCGGGCTGCATCAATGTGATGAGTATTATGCTTTTTGTCCCTCGTTCTAATCGTATAACGTTTCAGCGGCACGGCGGATCTCATCCAAGTGGCCACCACCTGGCAGGTTCTTTGGGAAGAAAAGGAAAATCTTGTAAATGTCTGCGGTTAAATTGTGTTGCAGGGGAGCCCGAAGCGTTGCCACGCAGCCTCCGAAAGGGAGCAATCTTTGTGGTTGTCAACATCACTTTAAATTAAGGGCCGTCTACTAACAAGCCATCACCACTGCAAATGAAATGACCCTCGGTCATGCTAACCTGGCCCATTCTTCTCTAGGATAGTTTTAATAGGAGCGCGTTGGCAAAGCCACTCAATGAGAATCAAGAAACACACACACACGCACACAAACACACAAAAGTGCGGCCTTTTGGAGGGAGCATTCCCTATTTAAACCTATAACCGCTTGTGTGGGGCGGTGGGCCAGCACTGGGGACTTTGAGCCCATCAGCACAATCTTTGGCTTTGTTTTAGACCTGAACTCTCCAGGCAGGGGGAAAGCACCTTGTCGAAAGGCTCCCATTGAGGACGGCTGATGGGTTGAGCGTGGGGGCGAGGCCGTGGCAGCCAGGGGCGCTTGCAGTGAGAGGAGGTGCCGGGGTTGTTCGCTGGCCGCTTGAATGGGGGGACGCCAGCGCCCGTTGGCTGGCCGGTATTGATGTGTTTTAGCCGAGTAATCGGATTGTAAGCGAGCCACGGTATTTATGTCAGTTCACATTTCGTCAAGGGCATAATATGCATGGCCGCGGCGTGGGGATTCGGTATTGAGGACTGGGCTTGCGATTCATTGTTAGAAAGGCAAAGCCTCATTTAATTCAAATATAATTCTCACTCCAGCATTTACAGATTGCTGTATTTGCATAACAGCGAAGAACTTTTGCCTTTTCAGGCTCTGTGTGAGGACGAGCGAGTGTGTGTGTGTGCGGATCCCCTTTTTCGGCGCATTCCCTTGCTCGGGCCCTATATAGGAAAGTGTAAGCAAAAGTGGGAAGTAAATGGGCTTTCTCACAGGGATAAGCAAACAGGGTGGGGGGAGAGAGAAGCTGCACAATAACGTTTAGCCTTTTCCCACTCAACGAGCAATATGTCAGCACTGAATGTGCAGTGGCAGTGTAATTTGCCTTTAATGATGTGAACTCTCACGCGATGCCATTCCGCACACGGCCCCACATTGTTCTGTGGGCTTTGTTCCCCGCTTTCAAAGTCTCTTATAGGTTCAGTTTTATTCATGATTCTAAGTCATTTCCTAGAAGGAGTATTATATGCCAATTATGATTATGTACTTTAGGTTGCAGTTTGGGTTCATGTTTTTTTTTCTTTATTTTGGGATGGGAATATTGATCTTATGTGGTGTCACTCTTGCTCTTTTTGACTTTCATGGTTCGTGTCCCTGCTTCGGTGTTGATAAGATAAGATAAGATAAGATAATCCTTTATTGATCCCACAGTGGGGAAATTTGCAAAGTTCCAGCAGCACAGAGGAAAGAACAGAAGTGTCAGGAAATATACAAATAATAAATAAAAAATATTTAAAAATATAAATAAAATCCTAAAAAATATATTCCAGAAGACAGGATTATGCTATGCAGTTTTATCCAGAGCGTTTCCTTTATTTTGGAATATTTCGGATGGGAATATTGAATTTATCTGGTGTCACTTTTGCTCTTTTTGTCTTTTAAGGTCCGTGTCCCTGCTTTGGTGTTGGGCACCTAAATTGCATCCAGAGCTTTTGCTTTATTTTGGGATATTTCATATGGGAATATTAAACTTATCTGGCGTCTCTAGTTGCTCTTTTTGACTTTAAGGGCCATATCCCTGCTTTGGTGTTGGGCACCTGGATTGAATTCAAGGCTACACTGGACAACGTTGGTGCTGTTGTTCAGCCTTTTTAAGACATATCCTAATTTTAGATGTATAGTTCATATTATATTCCAAGTCATCCTTTACTGTCTTACTATCTAAAATGACCAGCAAACCTACACGTGTCACCTGAATCTTTGTATCTAATCTAAAGAAATATATTTTTCGTGGTTCTATTTTGCTGTAGAACACCCTGTAGGTCCCTCTCCATCATAAATGTGTTTGAGAGTATGTTTTACACCAAAACTTTGTTATAATTTACATAATTTTCACAGAACAATTTTAAGCAGCATTGAGAACTATTTTGTATAACTGTCTATGAGGGAGCTCTTCAGAGCCACAAACCTCTCAAATTAGGAACATTGATCTAAGATTTGTACTTTTCATTATTGCCATAAATAAAACATAAAAAAATAAGACAAGAATCTTTTGTTTGCTGTGCACTTCTGTTCTTATCTTTGCAACCATTTCCTCTCACTAACTCTGCTACCTATAATATAAGCTATATTTTTCTCTAATTCTATATATTTGCATACAAACCTCAGGTGCATTGTGGGCAGCACATTTATCACCTGCAGATTGAGAGTCCCCAAATCTCTAGAACTTGTTTGAACTTTATCTTGATGAAATTTTTTGCAGGATATTTTTTACAAAAAGTTATGCATTTTTATTGGTTATTGGTTATTGGTCTTTTGATATTTTATTTAGAGATTAATTGCTTGAAGGACACTGATTGAAAAAAGAAAAATTCAATTATGAAATATTTTTTTTGTTCCCTAAGGTTTTGTTTGTGCTTTCCTTCTATGATGCTTGATTACACTGGAGATCACACGACACATGATCTGAGACCATCCCCCCATACAGCAACTCTCTAGATTCCAAGGTCCACACTTGTTGGCTCCACACTTCAGGTCATCTCACAGTTCCTCTGTAGGGTTTAGGTCTGAGGACCAGCATGACCATGACAGAAACCTGACTCTGTGAGCTAGTGTTGATTTTGAGGTGTTGTTTGGATCATTATCGTAGTCCAGTTTGTGCTTCCTGTAGCAGTCTGGCTTTGATTTTATTATGCTGGTGCTTGATGGAGTCTTTGATTCCCTGTATCTAGATAAACTGTCCGGACGTGCATCACAGATCCACCACTGTACTTCTGGGATGAGGTACTTTCCTTCATGGCTGGCTCTCTTTGTGTCTACACCCAAACGACCTCTGTTGTTTGTTGCCCAAAGCTCTGTTTTAGTCTCCATAGATTACAGTCCCACTGCAGAATGCTGCAGAAGATCTGGCAAACTGTAAGGGCCTGAGTTAGCTGGTACTAGATAGCAGAGGCTTTCTTTTGGCATCTCTCCCAAAACCCTGTGGTCAGGTGGGTGGCATCTTCATGTAGCTTAGAAGATGTCCGGACTCTGAGACCTAACTAGGGTCTACAATCCTTCAGCTGTGATCCATGGAGATTCTTTTGCCACTTGAACCATCCTCCCTACTGTTTGTGGGGTCACTAGATCATTTTTTCTGGTTCAGAATTTTAATTTTCACCCTGATGGCCATTTTAAACTAATTTTCTATTAACTTTTCTGGTAGCCAGTTCCTGATTTGTGCACCCTACCAACGTTTTGTGACACATAACCGCACTGGTCTTCTCTGGTCTCTGGTTGTCCGGATGACTGAGGGAATTGGGCTGTGTGGCACTTGATTAATTCAAATGTATTTAATTCAATTCAATTCTTCTTTTTTGTCATTATATAAATACACCACCAGGCTACTTCCCCAGTGCAGTAATTTAGGAAACAGATATCTAGTAAATAACAGTAACAGAGACACAATATAATATATCCATCTTATGCAGTAAGACTTGCATAAGCTGTACGTCAGAGCATTAGAATACTCGGACTGCGTAGTATTCTTTTTTTTTACTCCAAATGAATCATGTTAGTATTTAAAATGGAAGATCAAAAGAAATAGCAATAATTTTTTTTTCTAATTTCGTTCATGTTTACCAATATCTGCAGAGAGAACTGTGCATCTCATTAATGACCACAAATTAATAAGTATGGACATCGGTTGTAATATCTATCTATCTATCTATCTATCTATCTATCTATCTATCTATCTATCTATCTGTCTGTCTATCTGTCTGTCTGTCTGTCTGTCTGTCTGTCTGTCTGTCTGTCTGTCTATCTATCTAGAGTAAGACTTGAGGTATATTTGAACTTCGCAGTCCTGAAACAGAACACTGTTCAGACCAGTTTATTTCCTTCCTCTATTTGGATTTTCCAGCATAGCTATGATGCAACAGTATGTTCAGTGATATTAGTCTGACATTTAGTAAGTACCTGAACTCTGACAAAGTCTTGAGCCAGGTAGCTTACTCAGGAGAAACTGAACATTGACAAGCTCTCCTATTAAATGTTACTTCATTAGCTTGATCACGACCTTGTTCACGATCTGGCCTACACTGTAGCCTGTATTAGTGAAGGCATCCTTAGCATCCTCACTTGGAAATTCACGTCTTACTTTACAAGCTGATTGAAGCAACTGGAGAAATACATTGGAAGGCTGGCAAGGGTAACTACACACTAGTTTTATTAAATATTTCCTATTTTTATTTGTGGTTTCAGTGTTTGTGAAATGGTTTCAATTTGTGTATCAATACTTTTGAACATTTTCAGCACTTTTCAGCATTGCAGCAATACCGTGTTAATACCGATAACACCAATAATTATGGTCAGTATAATAGTGATATTAAAATGTTATACCGTTTCATCTTTCAGCGACTTCAGATTTGTATGTTTGGATGCACCTTGCAGGACTTTGCTGAGGCTTTTGTCAAAGAGGGGATACGTCAGGTCTCAGATTTTCACTTCTCAAATAAATCGAATTTATCTAGCCTTGAATAAGGGCACATGTGTCCCAGGCCAGGTGGTAAACCTACCCTGCTGATAGGCACATGATGCTGAAGTCATGTATGAATGGCACTTCCTGAGGTCATCCAGATTGTGACTGTTTTATTGAATGTGCTCAAGTATACAGAATTTGCAGAGTATGATATTTATTTTAAGTTCATGCTTACTACTTCGGGTTTTGTTCTGTTACGTTGGTGACCACTTTTCAGGACACTGAATTTTAGAATGAATCAGAGATGAATAAAGCCATTAGTTCCAGTGCTGATAGATGTTTGTCGTTCTAGGACGTTCCACTGTAGTTCTGTCGGAATCTGAAGTAACAGTACTGGAACATGGGTTTAGGGGGTTTCCTCTGCCCACCTCTGCAATTACTCAGACAGATGGTGATGTAGACAGTTCGGTGTCTGCTGCCAAAGCGATTCCCCATCCTCACCGCCAGTAAAATGTCAGGCCTTTGAACCTGCCTGCCTTCTCAGGACATAATCCACAATCTAGACTTTCATTTTGGCCACAGCCTCACCCCCGCCCGAGCCCACCCTCCCTCTTCAGCGGCTTCTCCATCGGCCAGGGAGAACCGGTGTTAATATCAGCATGTCGGACTTGAGATTAATCCTAATCTCCCCTCCCTGTGTTGTGCGGCGCGGGGTTGAAAGCCATGGGCAGCGAGCGGCAGGGGAGCGCTGGCCTTTGGAGCTCCTGCTCCGGGACGAATAAAGCCAATGGTGGCGCCCGCTGGTCCGAAGGAATCCAGCCGGAATCCCTACTGCTCTTCGCTTTCAGGACACACTTCCTGTAGAGAGCTATGATATTGGCCTCCCACCTCTTCAAGCTTGGGGAAAGTGTCTGCTAACAAGCTGTTCCTGCAGCCCAAAAGCCTTGTTTCTCCCACACATCAAAGCTGCGGCCACTTCAGCCGAGGCTATGGATGTGTATGTGTGCAGGAAAGATTAATGTTAATCTCTGCAAGTAATATTTCCTCAGGAGGGCAAAAAAACAGGAAGTGCAGCAGGTGCATATGTGACTTTAATCATCTACAATGTATTTTTCACTACACTTGAGACTGGATATGAAAGACTGGATATAAAACCGAGAATCAAAAACAGCTTTAATATACAGCTCTGGAAAAATTGTAAAGAATGATCAGTCTCTCTAGTTGTACAGGTTCTGGGACTTTGTTGGACCAGAATTCCTTAGTTCTGTTTGATTCTCTACACTACTGGAACCATGTCTCCCAAACTCCAGATCAGATATTGTATCAGATCTGTGTATTTAGAAAATCACTAATGACCTCCAGAAGCCTGCGTTTCACCCACCGCTCGCCAGTCTCTCTGTAGGTCACTTGAGGTCATCTTACGGTGGGTAAGGGACATTGTAATGAGGTGGCGCTCATCACGGTCAGTAGAGAGGGGGTTTGGCCCTCTGCCAGTCTGTAGCTGTGTTGTCCTGTGTGTTTGCTGCTTGACCTGCTTGATGCTCACTTTATCTGCCAGTAAAGCTAGAACCCAACCTTCTGGTTCTCACTAAGAACCTGCTGTACATGTGGAGATGCTGATTTAAGAAGAAACTCGAGTGGAATTTACTGGAAGTGGTGGAATTTACTGTTCTAGTCCTAGTTTATTTTCTACCACAGGCTAATGTAATTGTCTGCTTGATCATTTTTAGGCCAGCCTGAAGTTTAGCTGGTTAGCTGTTTTGTCATGTCTGCTTTTACACCGGCCAGTATATGAAGCAAAGTAAGTGTTCTTCTTCTTCAGTTTTGTCTTTGTCGTGTCTGAACATAGGAATGATATGATCTAGTGATGTATTGAAGTTTGGAAAAATGAAATTCCAGATAAACATCTGAAAAGAAATAAAAACGTTAAAATAACATGAAATAAACAAATTTTTTAAAATTTGCTGACTTTAATTACACTTTGTGTTTTAGGATTGTTTGTATATTTCTTTATTCAAAAGTTCCAAAAGGTTTCAAAAGCCCCCTATAGCCCCCCCTATATTTGATTTGGGTTTGTGGTTCCTATTTGTAGCTTCCCTTGAACAGTGAGGTCAGCAAACAGCACATAGATTCTATAAGCACAATGTTCACTGAACTGTAAATTAATGTATTTAACAAAGGTGAAGCCACAGCACGGCTACTTATCATAGTTTGTGAATTTATTATGGCTCTAATGTCCTATTATCACTTCTGGAACAAGACTCTAAATCAATAGTGTCACTCTTGGTGCACCAATCTTTTGATACAAGGCAATTAATTGGTCTGACACTGATGTCTATTCAAATGATCATAAGCACAAACACTAAATAAGAACAGTTTACATAAGCTAGAACCGAGCTCTATTCAACAGGTCAAAACAAGCTCAAAACAAAGTGAGTGCTGTGCCCTGATTGGTGAGCTCACTTCATCAATACCCTACTTACAGTACACTAACTCATTACACTTACTGAGTTACTGTACACCAACACACTACTTACAGCACACTAACACATTACACTTACTGAGTTACTGTACACCAACACACTACTTACAGTACACTAACGCATTACACTTACTGAGTTACTGTACACCAACACACTACTTACAGTACACTAACTCATTACACTTACTGAGTTACTGTACACCAACACACTACTTACAGCACACTAACACATTACACTTACTGAGTTACTGTACACCAACACACTACTTACAGTACACTAACACATTACACTTACTGAGTTACTGTACACCAACACACTACTTACAGCACACTAACACATTACAGTTACTGAGTTACTGTACACCAACACACTACCTACAGTACACTAACACATTACACTTACTGAGTTGCTGTACACCAACACACTACTTACAGCACACTAACACATTACAGTTACTGAGTTACTGTACACCAACACACTACCTACAGCACACTAACAAATTACACTTACTGAGTTACTGTACACCAACACACTACTTACAGTACACTAACGCATTACACTTACTGAGTTACTGTACACCAACACACTACTTACAGCACACTAACGCATTACACTTACTGAGTTACTGTACACCAACACACTACTTACAGTACACTAACGCATTACACTTACTGAGTTACTGTACACCAACACGCTACTTACAGCACACTAACGCATTACACTTACTGAGTTACTGTCCAACACACTACTTACAGCACACTAACACATTACACTTACTGAGTTACTGTAAACCAACACGCTACTTACAGCACACTAACGCATTACACTCACTGAGTTACTGTACACCAACACACTACTTACAGTACACTAACACATTACACTTACTGAGTTACTGTACACCGACACACTACTTACAGCACACTAACACATTACACTTACTGAGTTACTGTACACCAACACGCTACTTACAGTACACTAACACATTACACTTACTGAGTTACTGTAAACCAACACGCTACTTACAGCACACTAACGCATTACACTCACTGAGTTACTGTACACCAACACACTACTTACAGTACACTAACACATTACACTTACTGAGTTACTGTACACCGACACACTACCTACAGCACACTAACACATTACACTTACTGAGTTACTGTACACTAACACACTACTCACAGCACACTAACACATTACACTTACTAAGTTACTGTACCCCAACACTACTTACAGCACACTAACACATTACACTTACTGAGTTACTGTACACCAACACACTACCTACAGTACACTAACACATTACACTTACTGAGTTACTGTACACCAACACACTACCTACAGTACACTAACACATTACACTTACTGAGTTACTGTCCAACACTGGTTCATTGGTCTGATTTTGCATTATTTTAGCTCATGTCACCTAGGGTTTGCAGCTTTGAACTCCGGGGCTCATCTTTGTGATGTAATAGTGTCTGTAGAACCCTTAGTACTGGACTGATGGCCAGTTGAAAATTCCAGTGCAAGTTTTCTGGTGCCGAAGGTTTCAGTACTTTGTGCAGTGGGAAAACGGTCTATGTGTCTATAAGATAAAAAGAAAGCCCTGCTTAAGGCCCTGCCCTCAGAGCGGTTAGGGTCTGAGCGGAGAAGAAAACCTCAAACCTGAAGTCAGAGAAAGAAAAGAAAGAGGCTAAAAAGAGATTTCAGTTCTTCTTTTCAGGGACTTCATGAAGTGAACAGCCATTCTGGACTTAGCGTTATGTTCTCCTGTCCACTGATGGTCAGGAAAGAGGGCAGCAAGGTCTCTCAGACTCTAGCAGGACCTATTGAACTCTGTGATACGTTCTCAAGAGCCTCTTTCAAAACCTACTATTTTATTCAGAGCCCTGTCAGAGTCGCGGCTAAAGAAGCCCAGGCAGCAACAACCCAAAGAGTCGCGACGACCTAATAGCATCCCTGCACAAAACTTTGCTGCACTGGGCCGAAGTTGGAGCCTTGAGAAACCCGTAGGCACCATTCCAGGCCTATAAGACGAATTTATAGTCCGTCTAAAGCGGAGAATAGCCGGAGCTGGAGGCCTCCGCATCAAGCTTTGCACAAAAACCCATCCATGAGTAAAGAGGTCGGCCTGAGCACTTGGCCTGCCCAGCTGCCTTGAAGTGAATGGGTTTTTTTCTTCTTGAGGCCATTCAGCGCTTTCTGTCCCTCTGCATACAATGTAGGTGTTACAGCTCAAAGAGAGAGGGAGAGAGAGAGTCACAGGAATAGAACCTCAGCTCTTGAGTGACTATCTCGAGGGGTGTTTTTCATTCTCAGTCAGTCATGAAATCATTCCTCCTTCAGATGAGGAGGGGTCCCACTCACAAAGGGCCAGGGGGCTCCCGATGACCCTCCCAACATTTTTATGGGACCTTTTCTATCCTGGATCCTAAATTTGATTCTGAATAAAACATGAATAACCCCCCCACACCTCCCAACTATATATTTTTGAAGTGGACCATGACAGAGCTGAGTTGTATTGGGCGAGACTGGAATATACAGTATGTCAAATACGTACACCTCACTTTCAGCAGTCGTCGGTGTCCAGGAAGTGTTTTCTTTTGCACTCCTTTTCTCCTAGCCTTAGCTGCTTTCGGCTATTGACTCTCTTCCCCTTTTGCGCCTTATCATTCTCCAGACTCGTGACAAAGGGGAGTCTTTGAGCAGTCTATAACCCTCACTGGGAGAGAGGAGAATCTAAAGACTATTAGTGGCAAGAGAATACAAAGGGGTCGATGGGGGAAGCTGTTAAAAAGGAAGACCTCCTCCCTCCTCTCTTCTCCCGTAGCCGGCTGTGATGCAGAGATTAAAAACTTTCGTTTTAGATTTTGCTGTATTCATGGAGGTCGAAGCCTGAATGAGAACCGGTGGAACCCCTCTGTGATGCAGGGGACTTTTATTCTCTGTTTTGGAGACACGGTTTGACTTGGACCATGGGGGAAAAAAGTGCCTTGCTGCAAAGCAAGAGGAGAGGAAGAGATTGGTGTGGGACCACCAGCCTGATCTCTGGCAGGGGACCCCTGATCAATGCCTCGGGGTTTATCAGGTGGTCCGACTTCAAGACCTCAAAGAGGCCAAGAAGTCTCTACCCTAGTTTGAATGAAGGGATTTGGCGCATGCTAGTCTGTGATGTCAGACAAAAGCTGTCTCCTGAGTGTGTTTGATGTCTATGGAGTTATTTGGATCCATTAGTTTGTTATTGACACCAGATGCAGAACTCTACTGCTGAGCCGAAAAATGGCCCAATGAATGCAAGGTTGCTTGATGTTGATTGGGGAGAGTCAAGCCAGCATGTGAGTGCACCAGGTTGCACGGGCTAAGTGTATTCCTACCACATGTGGGAGACTGGGGTTCGAATCCCGATCTGGGTGACTATGCTGTGCTACATCAATAATTCCTTGGGCAAGACTCCTAACACTACATTGGCCTACCTGTAATATGATTAACCCTGTAAGTCACTCTGGATAAGAGCATCAGCTGAACTGTCCTAAATACAAGTTGTGCTTTGAGGACCCTATCATGGACGGCTGTCCCTCTCATCCACACACTTCATACAGGCATATGGATTCTACAGATTACACCTGAGATTTATGTTGTAAATAACCAAACTTGCAAGTCTAACATGCATTGTCCATATACTTACATGATGCAGGTGGACGTGACGGGTACTCGTGTTCTGCCAGGGAGTCAGATTTTATAAGACTGACCAAACACTTTGGCTTGAGATGAATTTATGCATTTGTATTCTAGCCTGAAACAAGATGCTCTCAGCAACAAACAAAAGCCAGTCTGAGATTTGCTGGTCTGGTCTCTTGCCCTATCAATCTCTCATTTTCTCTTCTTCACATCCTCAGCAGTGACCTCCTCCATCCCTTTAAAGCCTCCACCATAATTACCATGCTGGGAATACCAAGTTATCTCCTTCTTATAGCTAGCTGAAGGCCCATAGTTAGTCCTTGGTTAGCTGGGAATACCGAGCTTCTTCCATCTTATAGCAGGATGAAGGCCTGTAGTTAGTTGTTGGTTTGTGACATGGTACCCTAAAGTGTTACTCAGTTCACAGGAAAGGTCTTGTGCCTTCTCCTCCAAAGTTACATAGCACTATAGCAGGCCTTCTGTGCTTGGAGTGGCCATGACAGAGATGCCAGATGGATTCCAGTTTTTTGTGTGGACTGACATGTTCTCACTATAGATGAGTTTATCGTGAGTGTTTGGGGTAGCATAATATAAAATAATGCTCTACAGTTATGTGATACTTTTTACCAGTAGAGCACAAGCTTTTAAACCCTTGTAAATATGTTTCAGAGACTGACGGAATTAGAATTTGCTTACTCATATGATATATGTCTCAGTTATGCACTATGCAATTCAAAATATATACTCATCATCAATAGTATAGCTGCACCCAAGAGGAAGTGTGGTATGGCTGTGCTGTTGGGAAGGAAGATAAAGGTGACCAGGTACAATAAATGATGATACATTTAGACTGACATGGACAATACTTATTGAGCTACACATACAGAAGTAGTGTCTCAGTAAGACATTGGGCCGACATCACATGCATGGCAGAGCTTGAAATTTGAATTATTGGCATCAAGATTCATTCCTGTCGGTTGGTTCCTTCTGGGTGCAGCTTTTTGTGCAGCTGTTCTTTTGATGACGAGTGTCGTTTCCTTGATATCGATTATCCGAGCCAGGCACCTCATGTAATAACGCGTGGAGCCTGCAATATTTAGTACTGCTTTCCATTTTTCTGTGAACTCAATAAGCTGCTTGCCTATTGCACAGTCTTCCCAGCACTAAATCGTCAAATCACACTATTTTAAACTAATGGATCTAGATCACCTTCCTGGAGAACAGACAACCCCAACCTCACCTAATCAGGCAAGACTCTATTATCATGTACTTTCTTCTGAATGCTTTATTTGGAGGTAGCTGTTTTACGACCGTTTGCAGTGACTAGTTTCCAGCATTAACTGTTCATAAACAAGCTGAACTGGACTGGACTGGATCTTGTTAAAAGGCCTTTCAAATGATGCTTACTGTGATTTGCTGTTTCTTCCTCTTGGAGTGTAATTCAGAAGTAAATGAGTTAAATATATAATTTTTTAAAATAAAAAATGAAGGTATTAATGTGGTGATGGCAGAATTTTCCCTGTTGGTGTACTGTCATATAGCACAATTGGGAACACCTTAATTTGTTACCCACTGAGAATACAGGCCTATAAACCTGAGGGGCAAGCTGAAACAATAACTAGAGATACATCAAGAAACCCAAGGATGTGAAGTCTGTCCACACAGCAGATTTCTCAGACTTGATATTTGACTCAGCATAAGCAAACAAATCCAACAATATGATTTTCTTCACAATATGATCTCGCGCCGAGTTTTGTTCTTCAGTTTGAGAACCGTATCGTGTTCGGCGTGACTTCCCCCAGATTAGAGTCGCATGCTTAACCTGCCCTCCATTCACCCTCATTCAGCCTCAAATCAGCTTTGTCTGAAGATTTCACAAGGACCGCAGTCACACACACCCACTCGCACAAACGCAGAGAAAGAAAAGAGTGAACCCGTGGATATTTTCCTGAGCGACACTCACTTTTTCGCATGTTAGCCCCATTTGGGAATGGAGGTCTCGCTAAATTTAAGCGTCCGCTCATCCCTTGGCCCCTCATTGGCCAGTTTCTGCTCCGCCGCTGTGGGCCATTGCCGAAACCCTTGAGGAAGTCCAAAGGTTAGAAGGGAGTTGAAAGCCAGCGCTCGTTTCAGCCAGTGTCTGGATGGTGGTGGTGCGTGCCCTCTCTGCATGACCTCCCAGCAGGAGGGCTGTTGTCCAGCCACATTCACGTGCCACGCTGCCACACATGGAAGCTCTTCACCTGTTAGAGAGCCACCATCGGACCCTCATGGCCTTTTGTGGTGCACCCGCTCCGGCCCTTTCACCCCAACAGACTGTAATTTCATCAATTTTTCATGCCTGTAGTTGCAGTGAATACTCCTAAATTTCCATGTCTAAACATCAACAATGAGGAAATTTCATGGACCAGACACAGGCAGGATGGCGCGAGAAAAGAAGGGAAATATCCAAAACGAGCACACTCTATGCCCTGAGGGTGGAGAAAATGGTGTTTTGTTCCCAAATGAAAATGGAATGATCTGTTTATCTATTGACACTGAGGCCACCGAATCTTTAGTATGAGTATTCAAACATGCGCATGTATACAGCACTGTGCTATTAAGTACAAGTTGTTTCATAAACAGAAGATCAAAAATGATACAGAGAAAAAGGAGACCTCTAACAACCACCTGGAAAACAAACAAAATTGTCCCCATCAAATAAACAGCACTTAAAGCTTCATCTCTAAGAGAGGGAGAACATCAGCCTCCACCCTTGCTTCAGATCTGAGAACTTCCACAGGTGTTTCTGTCCATCCTTCCACTGTGAGAAGACACTATGGCATGTGGAAAAGGAGATACATCAAACAAAGAAGCTTGCTAGTGTCCTCAGAACAATGGACTGACCACCTCAGAGTCCAGAACCTCAACATCACTAAATGTATTTGGCATTATTTGGGTACTGAAAAGTAGAAAATGGAAGTGTGGCTGCAAGTTTCTTTGAGAAACTAAAAAGAATTAAAGCTCTAATATTGACAAAAAGTGGAGACAGTACGTGAAAATGTGTATACAGTCATCCTCAAAAGAATAGTTGCGCCCAGAAGGATGTGTCGGATTCTAATGTTGAGGTTTACTAATGGTGTCCTGTGATAATCCATCCCATGCAGCTTGAATATTCCCACACTGTTTCTGCGGATTGTGTGGTAGGGGTCGAGGTGGAGTGACACCAGGCCTTCCGGGGCCTCCACACACAGATTCGTTGGTCGTCTCCACCAAGACAAACGCAGGACTCGTCACTGAAGATGACCCGCTGCCATTCTGAGTCACTCCGTGACAGTCTGGTACGACACCACTGCAGTCTTGGGCGACACTGACTTGGTGTTAAGAGCATTTGTCGTAACGGTCTGTGTGCAGTAAGGGTGCTCCCTTAATGTGACTGTTGGGTCAGTCAGGTAGCGCAAACGTGAAACTTGAATCATTCGCATGTCTCCCAAGGCCAAACCTACCCACCAAGTTTCATTCCTGTCAGCTGATTCTTTCTGGGTGCAACTATTGTTTGGCGATGAGTGTATGGCAAACTCCCAGGAGAGAACAAAAAGCAAATGTAGCTTTAGTGGAAGTCAATGGAACCAGACTTCTTTCTGAGCTACTTTGGGCCATTGCTGTTGATCCATTCATCATGAATTCCCCACACCATGTAAACTGTGTTCAAATGATGCATAAAAGCAAATTTAAGAGGAAGATGCATGTTTTGTTTTTTTTTTGGACCATGGAAGATGTCTGCACAGTAGGGAAATGTGTGGATATGTCAAATTCTCACTCTCATGTTATACGCAGCATTACTCAACTTTCCAGTGCTGGCTTCAGTGACAACGATATATACTCCCATGCTCAGACTCGGTCTCTTACGATGGTCCTGCTGTTTAAATTCAGATTGCTTTCAGACTCAACAAGTATTTCACAATCAAATTGCTCCATGTCATGCATACAACTTTTCGGATTACTATTTGTTGAAAAGGAAAAAAAGCTGCTACCTGTTACAGCTGACAGAAGGTTTGGAGGCCGAGAAGTGCTTTCATTAGCTCGGGGGATAATTACTTTTACACCGGAGAGGCTGTCTTTCTTTGTTAACTGCTTTATGTGCGAGAATAGATTTGGGTATTAAGTGCCTGATGTCTGGTGGATGAAACGCTCTTCCCTAACGGGCATCGAGCAGTATAGACAGACGGCGCTGGCCCCTCCTAACGCCGTCCTTTTGCATTTGAATGCGTCAAAGGACCCGGTCCCTGGCAGAGGGCCGCGCTAACATCTTTAATCCTTAAAATATTGTCAGGGACCTTGAATGCCTGCAATCCGGCCATATGTGTAATTATTCTGTAATGCCCCTGCAAAATGTGATCCCTCTCCTTCACGCCGCAGGCCGTCGCCGCCCGCTTCTCCATTGTCATCCGAAGAACTGTTTCTTTTTCTGGGGTGAGACGTTCGGGGGCAGCAGAATGGAAAGAGAGTCGCATCCAAAAAAAAAGGTGCATTTGACATGCAGATGATTTCTACCGTCTTTACGATGACTGTTCCCGAGGTGCATCGTGAGGGGGCATTAACAGTGATGAATTGAAAAGGTGAATTTGCAGGGTCGATCTGTTTTCCTTGTTGGGTAGAAAGGACCAGAAGCAGAGTCATGTGTAAGTAACTGTGCATGCCGTTTGCAGGGCTGTGAAGATACAGCGACAAATGCTCAGGCTGTTTACAAACTGTGTGGTGAGTGTTAAAGATAGGATTAAGATTAAGATTAGGCTAGGACCTGCTTTCAGGTGGAGTTTTGGTTTTGAGTTTAGAATAAGGTTCGATTAGGAGTAAAAGTTTTTGTTTGAAGTTTCGTTTAGCATTGAGGTAGAGTGAGTGAGAGGTTTAGGATTTGAGGTTTAGGGTTTAAGATTTAGATTCAGGGCTGAGATTATTCTTAAAATTAGGTTAGGGTGAGTAATAGGTTTGGGGTTTAGGTTTGGAATGGAGATTAAAGTTTAAACTTAAGTTAGAGTACATGATATATTGGGGGTTTGGGTTTAGGGTGAAGTTTAAAGTTTGGGGTGGAGATTAAAGTTTAAAATTAAGTTAGAGTATGTCATATATTTGGGGTTTAGGTTTAGGGTGAAGTTTAAAATTTGGAGTGAAGTTTAAATTTTAGGATTAGGTTAGTGTATGTGGTATATCTGGGGTTTAGGTTTAGGGTGAAGTTTAAAGTTTGGGGTGAACTTTAAAGTTTAGAACTAAGTTAAAGGGAGTGATTGGTTTAGGGTTTGGTTTGGGTTTAATTTAAATTTTAGGATTAGTTAGAGTAGTTTGAGTTCAGATTTTGGTCTTTTTTTAGGATTAAAGTAGAGTGGGTGTTAAGTCAAGGCTTTAGTTCTGGTTTTAGGGTTTAGGGCTGTGAATAAAGTGCAAGGTTTTGAGTGTTAGGTTTAAGTTGTGGGCTGAGATTGAAGTTTCGGATTAAGATGAGTGTTAAGATTAGGCCTAAGGGTTAGATTTAGGGTTGAGGCTCTGATTAAATTTAGGATTAGAGTTTGGGTTAAAATTAAAAAGTAGTTTTGTTTGCTTTGAGATTAAAGTGTAGGGTTAGGGTTATAGTTAGGCTTTGCTTTAGGGTTAGGATTAAGTTTTGGATTAAAGTTGAGGTTACCGTTGCAGTGTCATGTTTAATATACTGGAAAATGAAAGTAAATTGAATAGAAATTTTATTTATGAGTTTAAATGAGCTACAATAACTGTTCTTGACGCTGCTTAGTTTGAAAGAAGCTCCTGAGATACAAATACGATACTGACTGGCTAACAGGCACATCTTTCATGATTACTGACGTGAAGTTCCTACAGATTTCTGTTTGTTCTAAAAGGTGTTGGAGACCAGCACGGTGCGTGCGTGCATTTGGAGAAAGCCGCTTTGAGCTGTTCTCATTAATTCTGCAACAGTTGTCTCATCTACATCTGTCCAAATCACCAGAATCTTCTATAGAGGAATGAAACACTGTTTAAATCACAGCTATTGGAAGGAGAACAAAGCGTCTGACTCCCTTGGAGCGCCCTCACCCAGAGTCCTCTCCACAAACCCACAGAAACCCTACACACACACACACACACAGCATGGCTCCCTCTAAAAACGCCTCTCTGTTAATTACCAACAAGTGTTGTTTGAAGGAGGACTTTGAAGAAGCTACATTCTTCTCCCTTTTCACTTTCTTATATTGGAAATAATGAGAGGGGATGACATGGGCCACAGAGAGGTCTCGCCATTTTTAATTCGAAACCCACTCTTGAGTCGTCGCTTCTAATAGGACCTTGGACCGGCGGCCGCAAACATGCGCAGGTCTCAAAGTGCGGCGGGACAATTCCCACTCGCCTCTCTCGGGGAGCAAGAAAGGAGCCCCAAATAAGCTGGGCCTGTTGGCGATTCTAGGCTTTAATTAAGACACTCCAGATCCACTGTGAGGCTTTCTTTCCCATAGAGGTGCTCACGAGTGTGTGTAAAAACAAGCCTGAAAGGAGAGAGAAGCGAGGGAAAGGGTGTTTGGAGAGAAAAACAGAGAGATTAATTAATGGGCAACTTTAGTTCAATGAGACAAGGAGGTGTGGGTGTACCGAGGAGGAGGAGGGGGGGGCTTTTTATCAGTTACTCCTCTGTCCAGATGGAGTGAACCATGACTGAAAAGAATGACTATACAGCAAAACCATTCTACCGGTCAGCAACTGTACTGTTCCCTCCGCAAGGTTCCTGTAAAACACTTTTTAAAGGCTGCTGCCTCTTTCTCCTTCGGCTGAAACCTTAAACAACTTAAACAGACCAGTCCCATGCGAAGGCCAGCAGCCTGCGACTGTGTAAATCCCGTCCCCGAGCACCTGGTGCTTTTATGAATACGTTTACTTCTCTCCTCTCTCTTTTCTCTCCCTGCCATCAGCCTTCTTTCCCTCTCTAATGCGCTGCCTTGATCTGGGCTTATTTGGCCTCGGCAAGGTTAAGAGACACATGGGGTCAAGGCCAATAATAATGGCTATGGAAAGCTGCCCTCTCGCTGTCTCTCATATTTCTTTGGGAGTTTGCTCTAATCCCTCCCGCCACCCCAGAGCGACTCACTGACAAGTCAGCTTATGAAACAGTGGCCTTAAAGGCCGGAGGCTTTGCCATCCGTGTTTGGATGCATGATGTCATGTGTAAGCATGGAGGTTGTTGTTTAAATGACAGGTTGATATTTTTCCCCCAGTCTTAGAACGACAGAGTAGGAGTGAACGTAGAACCTTCCCAAAGGGGCACTGACCCAGCCTTCCCCATCGTCAGCTAGGGAGGATGTTCTAAAGTCATGTGAATATGGAGAACATTCTAGAACAGCTTGACTAGAGAGAGCCTTCTTTAAGAGTCTGAATAGAAAAAAGCAGTTATGAATGGGGAGAGCATTTAAGAACAGCATGAATAAGGAGAACCTCTTAGAACAATGTGACTGAGGAGAACTTTAACCCAGCCTTCTCCATCAAATGTTGGCAGATCTTATTGTAAAATGTTTAAAAAGAACTTAAAACCAAATGGATCCGTGTAAATGGAGGGGTGTTTTAGAACAGAGTGAATGGATAGAACATCTAGAAATGGCATGAATGGGGAGAACATTCTAGAACAGTATGCATGAGGGAAAAACTTTCTAGAATGGTGTGAATGGAAGTTAATCTTCTTGATCTTCTACAAGAACAGAGTTCAGAACAGGGTAGATAGAACAGGGTACACTCTAGAACACCATACAAGGGGAGACACTTGGAACAGTGTGAATAGATGATAAAGCTCTAGATAAGTGCAGATAATTTTCTAGGACACTGTAAAAGGGGAGAACATTCTAGATCAATGTAAATGGGAAGAACATTGTATGTAGTCAGAACATTCTGGAGCAGTGTGAAAAGGAGAGAATATTCTAGAACAGTGTGAGTGGTAGAACAGTATGAATAGGGAGAACATCGTAGTGCATTGGAATAGCTCTAGCACTCTAGAACAGTGTAGAAAGAAGAGAATATTCTAGAACATTTGGGATAATATTCCAGAATAGTGTGAATATGAGATCATTTTCTGGAGTAGTGGGAATGGGAGAGAACATTATAGAACCATGTTGATGAGGAGAACACTGTAGTCCTTTTGAATAGTTAGAACATTTTAGAACAGTGTGCATAGTGAAAAGGCTGTAGTCTGTTTGAATGGTGAGAAGATTCTAGAACAGTGTAGATAAAGAGAAGATTCTAGAACACTGTGAACAGAGAGAACATTCTAGAACAGTGTGAATAGAGAGAACAGCCTGCATAGTGGGGAAACATATAAAACAGTGGGAACAGGGAGAACGTCTTAGAACACTATGATAGGAGGTAATCTTTTAGAACAGTGTGAAAAGGAGAGGACGTTCTAGAACGAGTTAAAGAGGGAGAACATTCCAAAGTTTCCTGACAACTACACGCAGGTATGGCACACTGGTGTTACTTCCCCACTGTCCATATTGGCATGCACTTCCTGAAAGAACTTTCTAGAACAGCACCGTTATTCCAGAAAGGCTGGTAAAAAAAAAAGGTCCATGAAAATGCATGAAACAAGTGATTATAGATGACTGCAAAACTAAAAACACACACAAAGAAATCCAAAAATGGAAATAGGGCAGAATTCCGACTTCTAGAATTCCGACATGTAGACAAGCGGTTTGAAGTTTTTCTCATTGACTGTAAAAACGAGCAGTTTATGCACCGCCTTGCTCAGGTTCAATGAGGAATGACCCTGCTGATCTGTGACCACTTTATAGTGAATGGAAGTATTAAATCAATAGGGGTGACAATGTTACGGTCCCGGTTTCATGCTGTGCCAGCACTGGAAGTGAATGTCAGCATTCACACCCAACGCTGGCTCCGGACGGGGAGGGCAGCTTGCACTAGTGAGCAGCCAGCGGCTAAATAATGGCTAGATTAGCCTGAGCAGATGGACGAGTCACAGTCCAACAGCTAAACACAGTGGCTGCACATAAAGACAGTGGTTAAGTGGAGTTCATTCTCCAGCACTGATAGTGTCAGTCAAGCTCTCTTCAAACAGCGTACAATCAAACACCAGTTCTTAACCAAGTAGAGGACGCTGAGAAAGCAGGCGGTCTGTACCGATAACGATGTTTACAAAGTAGTTATGAAGGTTATTATTAACTAATAGCAGTTGAGTAGCTTCACATCTATTTTTTAAAATCCGCAATATGAGTAGATTGGGGTGGGAGGGGGATTGGGAGGGAGGGGAGAGTGCAGATAGCCCGCTGGTAGTAAAGACAGAGAGGGGACATTGCAGATAGCCCACTGGTAGTAAAGACAAGGAGGGCACAGTGCAGATAGCCCACTGGTGGTAAAGACAGGGAGGGGACAGTGCAGATAGCCCACTGGTGGTAAAGACAGGGAGGGGACAGTGCAGATAGCCCACTGGTAGTAAAAACAGGGAGGGGACAGTGCAGATAGCCCACTGGTGGTAAAGACAGGGAGGGGACAGTGCAGATAGCCCACTGGTAGTAAAGACAGGGAGAGGACAGTGCAGATAGCCCACCAGTAGTAAAGACAGGGAGGGGACAGTGCAGATAGCCCACTGGTAGTAAAAACAGGGAGGGGACAGTACAGATAGCCCACTGGTAGTAAAGACAGGGAGGGGAGAGTGCAGATAGCCCACTGGTAGTAAAGACAGGGAGGGGAGAGTGCAGATAGCCCACTGGTAGTAAAGACAGGGAGGGGACAGTGCAGATAGCCCACTGGTAGTAAAGACAGGGAGGGGACAGTGCAGATAGCCCACTGGTAGTAAAGACAGGGAGGGGACAGGGCAGATAGCCCACTGGTAGTAAAGACAGGGAGGGGACAGTGCAGATAGCCCACTGGTAGTAAAGACAGGGAGGGGACAGTGCAGATAGCCCACTGGTAGTAAAGACAGGGAGGGGACAGTGCAGATAGCCCACTGGTAGTGGGAGCAGTAAAGTGTGGTTATGTCCATTTTTTTTAAAGATGACCATTTTTAGCAGCAGTTATGTCCATATGTTGGTATAGATGTAAACATTGTACTCTTTAAGTTTATGCGTAGACTTAAAGTTAATCGACAGGGTGTAATCGAGTTTGCTTGGCGGGTTTAATAGCGGGATATACTGTAGCTTCCATTGTTGGCTAGCTACATTAGCCTTGTAGCATCAGTGCAAAACAAACACATAAGGTTATGGGTATTAAAATGACCATATAAGGCTTTTACTGATCTTAATCAAGCCAGAAATATTAACGAAGTGGCTTAATATTTATTTAGGTGGAACTCCACTGATTCAAGCAGTTGAACCATTATAAGGTATTTCAGAGTGGCTTGGTGTGAAACGCCCCATTATAGAGAATTTTATCACTGTGTTGGTGAATGGAACCAGACGTCCATCTCTAAAAGCTCCCTCAGAGAAAGATATTACATGAAGTGGTTACATCTACATGATGAATTGACAAAACTTTGTAACTGCTTTGGCACAGACATGAACGCAATCAGAAAACTTTTCTAGTGTTTATGACTGATGTGATGATTCTAATGCATAATACGGTCTACATGCAGATCTATTTGTAATGTAACAAACAGCAACAAGTTTAAAAACCCTTTTGTCTCACTCTGTAAAGGGATTCCGACAGTTCCGTCAAGTCCATCAAAGTGTGTTTGGTCAGCATCATCATTGTGAGGTGAGCTGAAACCCCTTCGGCCTGGGCGATAATGGTTAACTTCTCTTTAAAGCATGCTAATGATTTTCTATTAAGGCCTCGCAGGTCCTGCTGTCAGCCTGTGTTCATTAGCAAGAGAACAACAAGAAACAGGAAGCAAATCAAAAGAAATTTGTCTTTCGCAAACTGTAGTCTTAAAAGGGAGGCTTCAACGCAAACGCTAACACGGCTAATGATGAAAGACAGCTGGCAGGGAGTCATTAGCATTATGTAGCCTAAATGACCACCCTCCGTTTAGTCCTACTTCATTGTTTGGCACTTTGTTTTGCATATGTAATGTATTTAATGCAACTGCATTCTCCTGGAAGAGATGGTTTGGTTTTTTATTTAGCTAAATGCAGCCAAACTTACCTTGTGCTGTTTAATTCATAAGCCTAGTCCCCTCCAAATCACTACTGTAGATGATGTACAGTATATTCGTGCATGTGCTTATGCATTTATGAAAGACAATCCAGAGTAAAGGCCAAAGACCTTTAATGAACTTCTGAAACCGTTTTTGGGACACACCTTGCAGGCTTCTTGATGGATATTTAGATTGGTCATGGTTCTTGTTAATAAGCATCAAAGGTGTTCTTCAATCCTCCATGTCAGGTGTGCTTGTCGCTGCGTGTAGGCCCTGTCCACATGTATTCCGATTTTGGCCTCCGGTCCTCACTAAAGTGACACCTCTAGGTTTTCAACAGCCTTAGATTTCAGTGTTTTCATGGGTACACTGCACAGTTAACGCATGCATACCTCTTGCTGTTAACATTTATTAAGCATGCATCAGAACTGGAGCTAAGATATGTCTGGAGTAATTCCTTTGGCATGATTCCCGGTCGACATTCCCCTGGGTTTTGGTTATCTTTGTACTCAAGTGCAAAGTTGAACGGCAGTTGTTATTCATCACCACTCCTTATAAACAAAGCCCCTTATTTATGACAAGCCTTTGTTTTCTATTTAGACCTTGTGTTAGCCATATGCTAACACGGGCACGTCAGTACAGTTTCACACATCTGCATAACGCGCATGCTCGTGAGCAGATAAGTGCAGACGAGACTTCCGTTGTTACAGAAATCTCCTTCCATGCTGTGAAGCACTGGTGAAATAAAACGTGGTAGCAGGGAGGGTCTCTGAGCTAGTTGTGCTAGGTG
The DNA here is from genome assembly GCA_024036415.1 of Prochilodus magdalenae. Lineage (NCBI taxonomy): Eukaryota > Metazoa > Chordata > Actinopteri > Characiformes > Prochilodontidae > Prochilodus > Prochilodus magdalenae. The sequence continues at coordinate 18,050 of JAMWET010001978.1, read as the reverse complement.
GGATTGGTCTGAGGGAAGAGGTGAAACATGATGTCATCGATTACTTTTATTTTTTAGTGTATGCTGACATAATAGATTATGTTAAAACAAGAGTTTTGGGTCCTACTTTCCTACTTCATTAGTAAGGTCTCTATATAGTCCAGACGGCAGGGTGATAAGGCAAATGATCTGCTAGGTGCCATAGACCTTGTTATGTAAGTAAAAAACCAGAAGGGGCACAGACGTTCTCGTGCTGTAATTGGATAGAAGCCCAAAGTTTACCCAAAGCTTTAGAGAAACTTAATCAAGCGGCAGCTAACTCACTCCCACTTCTGTCTAGAATGCAGACTGTTTTTTGTCCAGGTTATGATTGTGCTACTGCAGCCTCAAAGGTCCTTAATGAGATTATAGGTGCATTAGATGCCAAGCAATGTTGTGGAGCGATCGTCATTGATTTATCTAGAGCCTTTGATTCCGTCTATCACTCTCTTTACTAAACAGATCGGGCAGTATCAATACTCTTAGGTTAATCTTAATCTTTCCCCCTCTCTTCCTGTCACTAAAGGAGTTCCCCAGGGCTCAATATTAGGCTCTAGTCTGTTTTCTATATTTATTAATGATATCTTTCATGCTGTTTGTAATTCACTTAAATTCTGATGACACAATTTTGTCACCAGTCCCCTTGTCCTGCATCATTAGTAACATCACTTTAGGACGGTCTCCTCCTAATTTAACAGACTCTGATAACCTCTATTTATCATTAAACCTCACCATGACTAATGTGGTTTGGTTAGAAGGGTGCCCACTTCCTTTAAGATCACCAGTGAAGGAAACGGTCTTGGAGCAGGTCCCGTCTTACAAAGTACATAGGCATCTGATTAGATAGTACATCACCCGCTTCCTGTCACATTTCTAAGCTGTAGTTGAAGGTTAAGGTTTGATATACTGTATATTGCTCTTCGTTCACATCTGCAGCCAAGCTTACGCTCCTTCCAATGACTACACTTCCTCTGTTCGACTTGGGTGACATCATTTAGAGATTTGCTTCCAAAAGTTTTCCCTGTCTATCATTCTGCTATACGGTTCGCCCATTTCTAAACACATCACTGTACTCTTTATTTATTGGTTAAATGGCCTTCTTTGTCTATAAAACTCTATTTGGACTTTTATTACTGTATTTATGAGTGTGAGTTTATTAGCAACCAGAATTTGCTACATATAACACCAGTTTGTCTATTTATTATATAAATATATATTTTATCAGGTTAAAACTGCCCATCCACCACTGTCTGGTGCTGGAACAAGCAGCAAGAAGCACCACTGAACACTTTCAGACTGGACACTTTTATTTGTGTGTTCATTGTGTGTTTATTGTGATTTCTGTCCTTTCCTCCTCTCTCTCTTTTCTTCAGCCTTGTCTTTTGCCACTTGCCTGACTGCCACTGTAAATAAGAATATCGTCGCCGTCCAAAGAAAAACATGTATCTCTCACAATGGCAGCTTTACAAGAGAAAGCAAAAACCTATATCAATTCTGATGTGAGTCAATGGAACCGGATTTTTTTTTCATGTCATTTTGGGCCAATTCTGTTGGGCCATTCTTCGTGACATTTTCACACAATGTAAATGTCAGCTCATGTGATCAAATGATGCATAAAACTGAAAACCAACAAAAATGGAGATACATGTTTTCGTTGGGGTTCTGGCCTGCCTGGTTACATTAAAGGCTACAACGTCACTACAGTGTCATTTACTGCAATATACAAGATTCCTGAAAACAAACTGCACTACAGTTATGTTGCTGGTGTTGGACTATGACACCACTTGACCCCTGGACTATAAATTGGCCTTTAGGGTTAGCGATTTGGGGCTAGATTTAGAGTTAGGACACCAGGTTAGTGTTAGGATTAGGGTTGGGTTGATGTTGAGTTGTGTACTTTGTAGTTTATTAATGTAATATTTGCTTTTTTTTCTGGTTTCTATTATCAACCTTCACATATAGATTTTTATTCATTTGTGCTTTTTAGGTATAATAATTGAATTCAATTTTTCTTGGTTCAGCCAAATGTTGCTCATCCCTCTCACTTTGGTTGCAGTATATTAAAAAAAGAAGAGGGTGGGTTGAATTCACTTGTCTCCAGGCATGGACGCTGAAGTGAACAGCACAAAAACCTTTTGCAGATGCAAAAGTTAATTTCAATAAATATATTTGATTTTCTCAGAATTTCATTTTGGAGAGGAGGGGGGCTGGAAGACACTCAGAAATAGAATTGAAGAGGTCTCGTTTGGCTAACGAGTTAAGTATATGTATATGGCCATGTTCATTTTTTAATGTGTAGTAAAGTCTAAACATTTGCATGCAAAAATAGAAGCACCCTTTTTAAAGGAACCGTTTTATTTATTTTCTAGCTAAAATAAGCAAACATATCATCTGCACATCTTAATATTTGCACGTGGCAAAAATGATGGCACCTTTACACTATATATTTTATTTTTGTCCAGCAAATAAATACGAATTAAAACAATTAAATACGAAATTAAATTACCTTTTTTAAGTTAAAAAAAAACTGAATTAGTATTACAAACTTTCCAAAATTCAAACTTAAAATATGTTTAAAATATATTAATTTTATTAAACTCCTTTAAAAAATTATTTTAGACTTTCCAAACTCCATATTGAATTTCTTTACCTCCCATAATCAGTCGTCTTCCTCCTGATCCTTCTCTCAGAGTAAAATATGTATTAAAGTTTCCTGCTGAATTTTCCATGGCGTATACCTCTAATCAATCTCTTTCTCCTCCTCATTCTACCACCTCTAGTTTAAAAGCAAAAGCCACGTAGGTTGAGCTATCGGGACCCTCGGCGTGAATGTTGCTCTTTCCTTTCACTTTGGTGCTTTAGCATCATATTTCAGATTAAAAGAGCCGAAACTAGAAGAACAGAGCCAGACAAACTTTATTCCAATGCTGATAGATGCTGGAAGTGCTAGTTCCACTGCAGGTATGCACTCACACATGCAACACACCAGAAGTCTGAGCATGGAGCTGTAGAGGTTCCTAATGGTGTCCTGTGATAATCCATCCCATGCAGCTTGAATATCCTCACGCAGTTCCTGCAGATGGTGTGGTTGGGGTGGAGGTGTAGCGACACCAGGCCTCTCCATGACAGTCTGGTACGACATCGCAGTCTTTGCCAGCGTTGACGTGGTGTTAAGGGCAGTCGTAGTCACGGTCTGTTGGGTACAGTGACAAGGCCCGTCCTTGCTTCGGTCACATGCGTGAAACTTGAATCTTTTGCGGGTCCTTCTGTGTCAAACCTACCACCAATTTCAGTCCTGTGGGTTGATTCCTTCCGGGTGCAGCTATTTGTGCGTCTACGTTTTGGATGATGAGGGTGTAAATTGCTGAGTTGTTTGACTTGTTTTACTTCCTCTTCTCTTCACAATTCAGTTAATGAACTTTTATTAGCATATGTGTTTAGCCTACTCCGTCCACTGGAACACCGGAGTGTGCCGGGCTGTTTTGGAAGCACCGCTTTAGAGCGTATACCTGCAGTTATATGGGGGAAGATGATAGAGTAACTAAGATTTGGAGTTGTCGGATCTGAGGGAACCCTGTGCTTTTGTGCGTGTGCAGAGAGAGGTGGAGCCTTTGGGGATGGTGGGGCTGTGGAGTAGGGGGTGCTGTGGATGGGCTTTGATTCCTGCGGCCTCTCTTTTCAAACTCATCCCCCGGGCCAGGCCTGGGAGCCGCTCGGCGCTGCTCACATCCTCGGAAAATTCAGGATGAGAAAAAGTTTATGGAAGCGAGTAGGAGTTTTATTCAGCCGGCCCCGCCGAGGCTTCCCTTTCACAGCCGCTCCGAGGGCTGCTCTGTAAGGGAGCAATCAAGCATGCGCTGGGAATGAGCTCCATCGCCTGCCTACCTGTGACGGCCCCCCTCAAGTGCGGCTAAGAGCCACTGAATTGGGTGGCGTTGTGGGGGGGGGGGGTAACAATAGGCGAGGGGAACAAACAATCCGGAGAAGTCTATCATTCTGTGCGCTGTTATCTTAGGAGCTGAATGAGAGCGGAGTCCCCCCTTTCTCCGCCTGATAGTCAGCAGTGTTTTCAGCAGCCAGCGACACTCCTCTCCCTCCATTCAGCGCCTCTCCACAGGTTCACAAGGGCAACAAGTGCAGTATATTAAAAAAAGAAGGGGGGGAGTTGACTTCACTTGTCTCCAGCCGAAGACGCTGAAGTGAGCAGCACAAAAACCTTTTGCGGATGCGAAAGTTAAATTCAATAAATATATTTGATTTGCTCAGAATTACATTTTGGAGAGGAGGGGGGCTGGAAGACACTCAGAAATAGAATTGGAGAGGTCTCGTTTGGCTTACAAGCGAAGTATTTGGTCACGTTCCTTTTTTCAGCGTGCAATAAAGTCTATAAAGTTGAATGCAAAAATAAGAGCACCCTTTTTAAATGAACCTTCTTATTGATTTTCTAAATAAAATAAGGTAACATATGATCTGCACATCGTAATATTTGCAAGTGTCAAAAATTATGCCACTTTTACACTGTTTATTTTATTTTTGTCCAGCAAATAAATAGAAATTGTGGACAAAAAGTAAAAAAAAAAACAATTTGTATAAATTGAATTTAATTATTTTTTTTAAAACAGAAATAATATCACAAACTTTCCAAAATTCTAATTTAAAATATGTTTAAAAATATTACTTTTATTGAACTCCTTTTTTTATTTCTTTTAGATCTTTTTTCTCCAACTTTCCAAATTCTATATTGAATTTCTTTACCTCCCATAATCAATCGTCTTCCTCCTTATCCTTCTCTCAGAGAAAAATATGTATTAAAATTTCCTGCTGAATTTTTCATGGCGTATACCTCTAATCAATCTCTTTCTCCTCCTCATTCTTCTCCCTCTATTTTAAAAAGCAAAAGGCATATAGGTTGAGCTGTCGGGACCCTCGGCGTGAAGAGCCGTAAAGGCGTGCTTCCTGACCACCAGTGCTGCTCCCTGCCTGTGGGAACAGGGAGACCATGACTTATCCGAACATATGGTTTCCCAATTCAAGTCAAAATGTCTGAGCCCTGTTGCATCTGGTGCCATTTTGGTTGGTTAAAAATGCCACACAGGGCTGTGACGAAAGGGGAAGAAGCGGAGGAAAATACAGTCGTTACACAGCCTCGAGTTCCGTTTCTCACCTCATTAGCCACTGGCCTCCGTGACCAATTAGGCTTTGTCGCCGTTGCTGGGGTCATTATGCTCTCATTTTCCTGCGTGCTCATTCAGCTGTCTCCAGGGAGAAAACAAAAACCCGCGGTGAAAAACGCTGGCAGGGCGGGAGGCAGAGAGAGGCGATGTTTCCTTTATAAACCGATCGAAAAAATGAGGCGAAATAAAGAGACACCCAAAGTAATTAGAGCACTTTGCAGGCCATGTCGTCGTCATGGGGTTACATCTCCATAACAGGGAATTCCGTAAAGTTTGCCCGAGGCCTAGTCCTGCGATCATCCCACATGTATGTCTGCCATACGAAGCGAGTTACGGAAGTTGAACCATGTGCATTCAAGAATTAACTGATGCAGTATCAGGCCTATTACATCCTGAAGAGACTCAGTGATTACATGGAGCACAATGCAAACCGACAGAGTCAGTGTTGGGTTAAAGGACCTGTCAGAATTTGAAGGGCTGATTTTTTGGAGGAATAGATTGTATTCCTAAATATAAGCACTCATCCAAGACATTTCTGGTGTCGGAAATGACCAGGCTACAAGGCTAAAGTAGCTAATACGCAACTGAAGCTAAAGCACACAGATTACCGCAGAGCCCCGGTGCATTGTTCTATTGGATTTTTCCCTGAACTGTTCCTTAAAGAAAAGTTTGGGTGACCATAGGCAAAAGTCAGCTGGGAGATTGTTTAAATGCACTGCGCCCCCTGTGCAGGTCAGTGCCTGGCCAGTACTGCTAAATGGAGGCCGGAGGGAGAGGGTAGTGCCAGTGTCAATCACCGAGTCAGACTGCACAATAGGCTGTAATTGGCGTGGGTCCACTTCATCCCCACATCCACTACACACTGCTGGCCACACCGCACATCCACCCCCCCCCACCACACCTCACACCACCCTGCTTGTGACTGACTGCCAGCCGTTCATCAGGAGCTAACTGCTGCGGGGACCGTGGCAGACACACCGTGTTACAACACATTTACAACGGCACTAGCATGGAAATGCAGGATGATGAGTAGAACAGGGTTCACAGGACTCTGCACAGGACTCAAGGAACATGCGCCGGGCCTCCCTGTCTCCAGCTGGATACAGAGTGATAGCAGCACAATGAACAGCTCAGATGCTCACCAACCTACAACCGTGGTCCCCAAAAAGCCGGGACACTGTTTAAAACGTAAATAGAACCAGTGCAATGATCAGTTTGTTCGTATATATGATTGAAACTAGTATGAAGAAAAAACACTGAATGATGAAATGTTGAAGTCTCTGTCCAATGAAAAACATGCAGCTCCATTTTTATAGATTTCCACTTTTATGCTTCATTTGAACACAGCAGCTGCTGCCGTTTACACTGTGTGGAAATTTGATGGCGAACGGACCAACAGAAACTGTCCTAAACTGCTTGGAAAGACGTTTGGTTCCATTGACTTACATTAAAGTTAGATTAAGTTTGTGCCCTCTCTCTTTTTCTTTGGGCAGCGGTGCTACACCATATTGCATTTGATGCCAGCAACATGTTTCAGTACAGCTGGGTGTTCATCAGATCTTCATTCACCAGCACTCTGTAAGTGTTTGTGAACTGATGAGGCGATTCCAGTAGTCCTGAAAGCGTTTCCCATTCTTGCTTGATTTTTAGAATTTCAGCTACTCAGCAGTTCGTCATCTTCTTTGTCATATTTCTCCTTCCACATATTTTCAGTGGTCTGGACTGCAGGCAGGTCAGTTTAGCTCCCAGGCCATGGAGCCATGCAGCAGAATGTGGTCGTGCCCCAGGTTCTCTGAATCGTTTATTGATATATACACTGATATCATATATACTGTCACCTTGGTTTGGTTACAAGCAACTGAAAAAGTTTTACTCCACTCAGAAAATGGCTTTGATTGAAATAATTGGTTGACTAAACCTAATCCCTTTGCTTCTCATTCAGTTTCTATGGTCTTTGCTATTTTAAGTTGCACTGCCTGTGCAGTCTTTCATGGATTGGCGACCCCTCCCCATCTTAGCTTCTGAAAGACTCCGCCGCTCTGGGATGCTTCTTATCCAACCCTGATGCTGAATAAAGTAACTGTGATGTTCCACCAGGTGTTTTTCAGCATTACACAACTAGACTTTTTTGAGCCTGTTTTTTGTGCCAGTGTTTTGCTGGTATCACATTCAAAGTGTGGGATTTCTCAGATTCAACATTTGATATGTTGCTCTTATATTATTTTCTTTTAAAATGGGGCTTAAATGATTGTACAGTACTGCATTCTGTTGTTATGCACACTTCGGTGAGGGACAGGGATTCTATACAGGCCATTGCTTTTACATTGGGTCATTTTTGGACATCACTGTTTTCCAAACTATGGACCAACATTTCCAAATATCTAAGAAACTGTTATTACAATACAGAAAAATAACAATTAGAAAATAACTATCACAGTGGTAGAGGTGGGAATAGCATTTATAATATAGCCCTAGAACTAAAAGAGGGTTCTATGATCAATGCTATAGACAAATAACAAACATAGAGAACCTTTTAAAGGCTTAAAGAACCTTTACACCTTTAAAATGCAGGTGCCAAATAGGATCTGTAGGTGATGCTGTATGAAAAAAAGACTCTTAGTTTCTTAAAGAACAATGAAAATTTCTCGATGTGAAAAACCACTGAAAGAACACTTCACAAAACCTTTCAGTGGATGGTTCCCTCTAGGAAGAAGTCTTAAAATGAAAGTGTAAAATTAAGTTGGTATGGAATCCTTTTAGTAAGTTTTTAAAATGGCTCTTTTCATTCTCAAAAGATTAAACATAAAAGTGGTGCTCCTGTGGGAATGCTCAAAGAAGCCCTAGCAGGTTCTTTTGGA